>JAJIBD010000215.1:0-260000 GCA_021461705.1 Cryptotis parvus
ATTAATAGAAAAACTAGGAAACTCAACACCAAGGGAAGGTAATACCCTCAAGAAAAAGAAACAGTACACCAGAGGAATTTATTCCTGAACACCACAACACCATGGGGAAACAACTCAGATCCCCAGCTCGAAGAACAGATGAAGGAATTGACCCTGAAGACTCAAAAAAGAATACAGACGTGCATGATCTCTCTGACAATGAAATTAGAGAAGAAATTGGTAGGATGTTTAAGGAGCTCAACGAAAAAAATTGGAGCAGATGTCCAATAAAATACAGGAGAACATAAACGAAGCAGTTGAAAGGGCAGTCAATAAACTACGGAGGAAATGAGAGCAGAAATGAGAACCATGCAAATAGAAATATCATCGCTTAAAAACTCAGTACACAAAATGAAAAACACAATCGGGACTCTCAACAGTAGGATGTCAGCAGCGGAGAGAGAATCAGTGAGACTGAAGATGAGCTGCAGAAAGCACTCAGAGATCTACATAAGATGGAAAAAGACCGAATAATGGATCAGCAACGAAACAGAGAACAATGGGATGAAGCCAGGCGGAACAACATAAGAATCATCAGAGTCCCAGAGGTACAGGAAAGTAACCCCAAGGAAATTAAAACAGTTAAAAACATCCTGGCTGAAAAGTTCCCGAAGTTAAAGGGATGAAGGCGTCCAGATCCAAGAAGCCCGACGCGTACCAGCAAGAAGGGACCCCAATAGAAAGACCCCAAGACACATCCTAGTCAAAGTAATAGATGCCATTACAGAGACAGAATTCTTCAGGCAGCAAGATCAAAGAAGGAAATTGTATACAAAGGAGCATCCACTCGACTTTCAGCAGACTTCTCAGAAGACACCCTCCAAGCCCGAAGGCAGTGGTGGGATATAGTAAAAAAACTTAATGAAATGAATGCCTCAGCAAGAATTCTTTATCCGGCTAAACTCTCACTCAGATTTGAAGGACAGATATACAACTTCTTGGATAAACAACAGCTTAGGAACTTTTTTAAAATCAAAACCAACCTTAAAAAGAAGGACTGAAAGATCTACTATAAGACGAGACATAACCCAAAAAGAACAACCAACCTATTCAGAAAGATGGCACAAAATCCCATGACAATAATCTCTCTCAATGTCAATGGTCTAAATGCACCAGTTAAGAGACACAGAGTGGCACAATGGATCAAAAATTGAATCCGACATTCTGCTGCCTTCAAGAAACACACCAGAACAATCGGAGCAAACACAGGCTCAAAATAAAAGGCTGGAAAACAATCCTTCATTCAAACAACCCATCCAAAAAGGCTGGGGTAGCCATACTGGTATCTGACAACATAGACTTCAGGCTGAAGAAGGTCAGAAGGGACAGTGAAGGTCACTTGTTAATAGTCAAGGGATGCATATATCAGGAAGAAATCACGCTATTAAACATATATGCACCCAACGAGGGGCCAGCAAAATACCTAAGACAACTACTAATAGACTTCAAAGAAGACATTGACAGCAACACAATTGTAGTTGGAGACTTCAACACTGCTCTATCAACCCTGGAGAGATCAACAAGGTTGAAACTTACCAAGGAAATACTGGCCCTAAAAGAAGAGATGGAAGAAAGAGGGCTGGTAGACGTATACAGGGCATTTCATCCCCAAAAAAGATGAATACACTTTCTTTTCCAGTGCACATGGAACATACTCCAAAAATAGATCACATGCTGAGCCATAAATCATACCTCTATAAAATCAAGAAGATAGAAATTGTGCCAACTATTTTTTCAGACCATGAGGCACTGAAAATAAAAGTTAATTGTACACAAAAACGGAGACCAATACCAAGTACCTGGAAACTAAACAGCTCACTGCTGAACAATCAGCAAGTCATAAAACAAATCAAAGAAGAAATCCAAAGATTCCTGGAAACAAATGAGACTGAAGACATGAATTACCAGAACTTGTGTGATACAGCAAAAGCAGTGTTAAGAGGCAAGTTCATAGCTCTTCAAGCATTCATCAGAAAAGAAGAAAAGGCCATCATAAACAGTCTGACTTCACAACTTAAGATCTTAGAGAGTGAGCAACAAAAAGGAACCCAACTCAAGCAGAAAGAAAGAAATAATAAAACTTAGAGCAGAAATCAATGAGATTTAATGTCAAAAAACAATCCAGAAGATCAACGAAACCAAGAGCTGGTTCTTTGAAAAAATAAACAAGATTGACAAACCACTTGCAAGACTTGTAAGAAAAGGAAAAGAGAGAACCCAAATAAATAGAATCAGAAATGAAAACGGGGGACATCACAACAGAAAGCACAGAAATTCAAAAGATCATCAGAGATTACTATGAGAGCCTGTACGCCACAAAACAAGAGAACCTAGAAGAAATAGACAAATTCCTAAATTCCTATAGCTTTGCAAGACTGCAACAAGAAGATTTGGAATACCTCAACAAACCTATCTCCATCGAGGAAATAGAATCGGTAATCAAAAGTCTCCCCAAAACTCAAAAGCCCAGGTCCAGATGGATTCACCAGTGAATTCTACAAAACCTTTAAAGAGGACCTACTCCCAATTCTTTTTAAGCTCTTCCGGCAAATTGAAGAAACAGAAACACTCCCAAATAGCTTTTACGAGGCACATATCACCCTGATACCCAAAGCAGACAAAGATGCCACAAAAAAGGAAAACTACAGACCAATCTCCCTGATGAATACAGATGCTAAGATCTTCAACAAAATACTAGCAAATAGAATCCAAAGAGTCATCAAAAAATTATACACCATGACCAAGTGGGATTCATCCCGGGAATGCAAGGATGGTTCAACATCCGCAAGTCAATCAACATAATACATCATATCAACAAAAAGAAAAATAAAAAACATATGATCATATCAATAGATGCAGAGAAGGCATTTGACAAGATTCAACACCCATTCATGATAAAAGCCTCTCTGTAAAATGGGGATTGAAGGAAACTTCCTCAAGATAATCCAGGCCATCAACTACAAGCCCACAGAGAGCATCATTCTCAATGGGGAAAAAACTGAAAGCCTTCCCCTTAAGATTAGGGACAAGATAAGGCTGCCCACTCTCACCACTTCTATTCAATATAGTACTGGAAGTACTTGCCATAGCAATCAGGGAAGAAAAAGACATTAAGGGCATCCAGATAGGAAGGGAAGAAGGCAAGTTATCACTATTTGCAGATGACATGATATTATACCTGGAAAACCTGAAACTCTCAACCAAGAGGCTCCTAGAAATAATACATTCCTATAGCAGAGTATCAGGGTACAAAATCAATACCCAAAAGTCAATGGCCTTCCTATATGCAAACAGCGAAAGAGAAGAAAGGGACATTAAAGAAACTATCCCATTCACAATTGCGCCGCAGAAAATCAAATACCTAGGAATCAGTTTGACAAAGAATGTAAAGGATCTCTACAAAGAAAACTACAAAACGTTACTTCAGGAAATAAAAGAAGACTTGAGGAAGTTGAGACATATTCCCTGCTCATGGATCGGAAGATTAACATTATCAAAATGGTAATACTCCCTAGAGCTTTATACAGATTCAATGCAGTCCCTATAAATATACCCATGATGTTCTTCAAAGAAATTGAACAAACACTCCTGAAATTTGTATGGAATAATAAAAATTCCACGAATAGCTAAAGCAATCCTTGGGAAAAAGAAGATGGGAAGTATCCCTTTCCCCAACCTCAAGCTCTACTACAGAGCAGTTGTAATTAAGACGGTGTGGTATTGGTATAGAGACAGACCTGTAGACCTATGGAATAGAACTGAGTATAATGAAACACACTCTCAAATATACAACCACTTTATCTTTGATAAAGGAGAAAAAAATTTTAAGTGGAGCAAAGAAAGCCTCTTCAACAAATGGTGCTGGGAAAACTGGGCAGCTACATGTAAAAAAAATGAACTTAGAACTCCTTCAAATGCCATGCACAAAAGTCAGATCAAAGTGGATTCTAGATCTCAACATCAGACATGAATCTATAAGGTACATCGAAGAAAACATAGGAGAAACGCCTCTACGACATCGAAACGAAAAGTATCTTTAAAGACGACACACCACTGACCAAGCAAATGGAAGCAAAGATAAACAAATGGGATTATATAAAACTAAAAGCTTCTGCACCTCAAAAGAAACGGTGACCAAGATACAAAGACAATCCACAGAGTGGGAAAGGATATTCACCCAATATCCATCTGACAAGGGGTTAATATCCAGGATATATCAGGCACTGGTAGCACTCCACAAGAAAAAACAGCCAACCCCATCAAAAAATGGGGAGAAGAAATGAACAGAAGCTTCCAAAAAAGAAGAAATTTGAATGGCCAAAAGGCATATGAAAAAGTGTTCCTCATCTTTAATCATCAGGCAGATGCAAATCAAAACAACAATGAGGTACCATCTCACACCACAGAGACTGGCACACATCCAAAACAGCAAGAACAACCGGTGCTCGCATGGATGTGGGGGAAAACCGGACTCCTGATCCACTGTTGGTGGGAGTGCCGGCTGGTTCAACCCTTTTGGAAAACAATATGGGCATTCTTCCGAAAACTAGATATTGAGCTCCCATTTGATCCAGCAATAGCACTCCTGGGAATATACCCGAGAGACCGAAAAACACATAGCAGAAACACTATCTGTACTTCTTTATTCATCTCTGCACTATTCACAATAGCTATGAAAACAACCCTAAGTGCCCGAGAACAGAGGGCTGGCTAAAGAAACTGTGGTACATCTACACGCTGGAATACTATACAGCTGTCAGAAAAGACCGAAATTGTGAAATTTACCTGCAAATGGATGGACATGGAGACTATCATGCTGAGTGAAATTAGTCAGAAGGAAAAGGACAGATATAGAATGACTGCATTCATTAATTGGATATAAATATATACCAGTGTTTTACTAAATATGGGAAATGGTAATGGCAGATAAACCTCACCACTGAATATACACAAAGAGACTTGAGTGATAAACTCTAAATATCTGCAGGGTGAGCCACAATGTGTAAAATAAGAGGGGAGAGAGATGCAGAGACAGAAAGAGAGGAAACAGGGGTACCTGCTATTAAGGCAGCATGGGGGTGGGAGGGAGGGGGGGGGGGGTACATTGGTGGTGAAAATGGGGCACTGGTGGAGGGATGGGTACTGGTATACTGTATTACCAAGAACCAATTGTGAGCACCTTTGTAATTGTATGTTTCACGGTTGTATAATAAAAAATTTAAAAAACAAAGATGTTTATAAGATGTTCATATTTGGGTTTCGGTCATACAGTGTTTCAGCACCCATCCCTCCACCAGTGCCCATTTCCCAGCACCAATGACCCCGATTCCCTCCCCCCTTCCTAACTTAGCCTGCCTCTGTGGCAGGTTCTTTATCTCTTTCTCTCTCTCTCTCTTCTCTCTTTTCCTTCTCTTCCACATTGTGGATTACAATACATTCATTAAGAGGTTGTCATGTGTATCTTTTTGCCTGTATTTAATGCTCAGTTCTAGGTTGGTATTAGCACCCTTCGACAATTATTAGCACACTGTCCATTCTCTGTCTTACCTAGCCTCTGACTCCCACACGTTTGTGATAATTTTCACCTTTGACAAGACCTCCTGATCCATGTTTCGCCTGACCTTGGATATTGGTATCATAATATGTACATATATATTTGTCATGCAAATAAATGCAGTCATTCTATATCTGTCTCTCTCCTTCTGGCTAATTTCACTCAACATGATCCTCTCCATGTCCATCCATTTATATGCAAATTTCATAACTTCGTTTTTCCTGACAGCTGCATAGTATTCCATTGTGCAAATGTACCAAAATTTCTTTATCCAGTCATTGGTTCTTGGGCACTCTGTTTTTTCCCAGATTCTGGCTATTTTGAATAGTGCTGCTATGAACATAAATATGGGGATGGTGTTTCCACTGTGTGTTTTTGGCTTCCCAGGGTATATTCCCAGGAGTGGTATGGCTGGGTCAAATGGGAGTTCAATTTCTAGTCTTTGGAGGAGTGTCCATATTGTTTTCCAAAAAGGCTGTACTAGTTAACATTCCCACCAACAATGGATGAGAGTCCCCTTTTCCCGCATCCACACCAGCATGTGTTGTTCTCACACTTCAGAATATGTGCAAGTTTCTGTGGTGTGAGATGCTATCTCATTGTTGTTTTGATTTGCATCTCTCTGATGACTAACGATGGTGAGCATATTTTCATATGTCTTTTGGCCATTCGAATTTTCTTTGTCAAAGTTTCTGTTCATTTCTTCTCCCCATTTTTGATGGGGTTGTTTGTTTTCTTCTTGTAAAGTTCTATCAGTGCCTGATATATCCTGGATATTAACCCCTTATCAGATGGATATTGGGTGAATATTCTCTCCCATTCTGTGGACTGTTTTTGTATCTTGGTCATTGTTTCTTTTGAGGTGCAGACGCTTTTTAGTTTAATGTAGTCCCATATGTTTATTCTTTCTCCTAGTTGTTTTGATAGTGGTGTTTCCTCTTTAAATATATCTTTAGCTTCAATGTCCTGGAGGGTTTTTCCTATATTTTCTTCTACGTACTTTATAGAAAAACACTTTGGAACACAGCAAAAGCAGCATTAAGGGGAGGTTCATAGCAATACAGGCATATGCCAAGAAAGAAGAAAAAGCTGAAACCAAAGAACTATAAATAAATCTAGAGTTAGCAAGGAAATCATAAAAATCTAAGAGGAAATAATGATATTGAAATCAATAAAACAACACAAAATGTAAAGAAAGCCATGAGTTAAATTTTGAAAGAATTAAAATTGTGACAAACCTTTTGTTTATTTACAAGGCAAAATAGAGTTAGAACCTTACAACAGATCAGGGATGAAAGGAGCGAAATCACAGTAGTCACCTAAAAAATTTAAATGATTTTAAGAGGAAAATTCCCCTTGAGGTGTTGCAGATGTAGCTGCAGTGCCCAGTTGCATCAGCAGGTGGCAGACAGGAGACAGGCTTGTCTACACCCAGGGCTCTGCCCTGTGGGCCCTGGATGGGTGATGGTCTGACATAGAAAAAAAGACTGGGCCCCTGGGATGAATCCAGAGCCATGGCAGAGCCTGGTAAACTACCTGTGGTATATTTCATATGCCAAAAACAGTAATAATAATGGACCAAATTCCCAAAGAGACATTACTGGCACCTGCTCAAGCAAACTGATGAACAATGGGAAGACAAGTGACAAGTGACAAGAGGCTATTACAAACAACACTATGCTACCAAGCCAGAGAATCCGGATAAAATGGATGGAATTTTAAAAGCATATAAAAATATTAATATAAAAATTTTATATGGGGTCAGAGCAATAGCATAGTGGGTATGGCATTTGCCTTGCATGCAGCCGACCCAGGTTCTATCCCCATTATCTCATATGGTCCCTCGAGCACCACCAGGAGTAATTCCTGAGTGCAGAGCCAGGAGTACTCCCGAGCATTGCTGGGTGTGACCCAAAAAGCATATATATATATATATATATATATATATATCCCATATATATATCCCATATATATATCCCATATATATTAATATATCCCACATATATTCCCAAGGCTGAATCTGGAGGAAGTAGACACCCTGCTAAATAGATCCACTTATGGTTAAGAAAGTCCTCAACAAAATTGAGATCTGTGAAAAATTCCTCAAGACAGTAATGTCTATTTACAACAAAACCGTAGCTGGCATCAAATATCAATATCAAATACCTAGGAATCTATCAAAAGGATATGAACTATATGTACCATGAGAAATCGTAATTAGAAATATAGCAGAGAGCACCAGGAATGGGGAAAACATTACATATTCACAGATTAGAAGATATCACTGTATCACTGTCTTCCCGTTCATCATCGGTTTGCTTGAGCAGGCCCCAGTAACATCTCCATATGACCTGTCTCATGCAAGTAGAGCCCAAGGGCACCTGCTTGCTCCAGGAACATAAAGAGCCCCCAACCACTCCATCAGGTCCTGGGAATGAGGGCTATAATTGTTACTGGTATTTGGCATATCAAAAACGACATGGGATAAACATTATCAAAATGTCCATCCCACACACAGCACTGCATGAATTTACTGCAATTGCCATCCAAATGTTTATGATATTCTTCAAAGAATTAGAGCAAGCACTACTAAAATTTGTAAGGAATTATAAAACCCCAAGAATGGTCTATGCCATTATGAAAAAAAAAGATGTGGACTTTTTGCTATAGAACTATAATTCTCAAGATATCATGATGCTGAAAGAACAATGGATCAAAGTTGAGATCCCAGTGATAAAGCGTCAGATAATCTATAACAGAGGAGTCAGGAGCATAAAGCAAAGAAAGTGCTTAAATTTATTTTTTCAACAAATGGTGCAAATGGTTTTGTGGGAAACAGGATAACCACTTGTAACAAGAAAATGAAACTGGATACCAATCTCATGTCACATACAAAAACTGACTCCAAAGCGAATTAAATATCTGAAATTAAACCAGAAAAGATGAATACTGAGAAAAGCACAGGCAGAACTCTCCAGAAGCTGGACATCAAAGGGGTCTTCAGTAACTGATCTGACCAGCAAAGCTAAGTACAACAAAAATAATGGAGTGAGACTTTCATAAAATTCACAAGTCTCTCCATGACAAAAAGAATCCAGGGCAAAAATATAAGACATCAACCTCACTGGAGAAGATATTCACACATATACTCTATGAAAATAACCAACACCTAAAGCCTATAAGACGTCCATGCTCAGAAGCACCAACAAAACAATAAACCCAGCAATAAATGAAGAAAATAGATGAATAGACACTTCAACAAAGAAGATACACAAATAGGCAATGCACATATTAAAACATGTTCAAGTTTATCATTATGAGATACACAGTTACGAAGTTGTTCACGACTGGGTTTCAGTCACATAATATTTCAACAGCCATCCCTTCACCAGTGAACATTTCCTTTCACCAATGTCCCCAGTTTCACTTGTGCCCCTCCCCCACAGCCTCTATGGCAGGCACTTGTCTTCTTTCTCACTCACTCACTCACTTTCTTTCCTTTTGGGCATTAAGGTTTTGCAATACAGGTACTAAAGATTACAATTTTTATCCCTTCACCTACTTTCAGCACTCAGTTCTTGTTCAGAGTTATCACTTCCATATATCACTGTCATAGTGGACTTCTCTATCCTAACTGCCCTCCCCGCACCACCCTGTGGCAAGCTTCCAACCATTAGCCTGTCAGTCCCGTCCTCATTTCTATTGCCCTTCAGTATTAGTCTCATACTACTCTTTTTCATACCCACAAATGAGTGCAATCACTCTGTGTCTGTCTCTTTCTTCTGACTCTTCACTCAGCATACTATCTACGTCCATCCATTTATAAGCAAATTCATGACTTTATTTTTTCCTGGTGGCTGCATAATATTCCATTGTGTGATGTGCCATAATTTCTTTATACTGTCCTCTGTTTGCATTTTTTTTGAAAAAGTAGTGGTGGTGCTCTGGTTTTCTCCCCTGTCCCAGTCCTATGTATACCCCAGAACATAAAGCATTAATTTAAATATATATATGCACACATTTTTTCAGTTTTATTTTAGTTACCTTGGTTTATAACACAACATTACTGTCTAGCTCATTGCATAAAATATCCCAGCACCACATTTTCCACCAGATCTCTGCTTCCTTCCACCACTGCCCAGCACGACCACCCTGCCCTTCCACTATTCTCCTACTTCTGTGAATATAAAAGGTCTTTCCTTTTCCTTTTGACTAACTTCACTTAACCCCAAATTCTCCACATAGCAGCAAATTTATATCAGTTCTTAGTACAATGTCAGTATATGGAAATAACCCTGATGAATGGATAAATAAGTCCTGGTATATATTACTATTCCATTATAAGAAAACAAAATCAGGCATTCCAGAGCAACTTGGATGGAATTAAAGCATGTTATGCTGAGCAGAAGAAGCCAGACAGCCAATACTGGATGACTGCACTCATCTGTGGCATAGAGAAACAAATTAAGGATATGAAAAATATCAATTGATAATTAACCTTGGGAACCAAAATACAGATCTGAGAGTGACAGCTTTGGGAGGACGGTCAAGGGAGCAGATAAGTTGCCCGGTCATGAGCACCTGGACGTTGCTAGAAGAGGTAACACTGAACCAGCACCATAACAGTGAGTGAGCAAACAACTGGGCAGGTGTGGGAGTTAAAGATCAGGGTGACACAGAGGTCGGAAGGTGGGGTCACAGCCATTTTGGTGTCAGGAATGGGCAGAATCTGTACAGTAACAGCAGAAAGTTAAACACTACTGCAACCCTTCAACATAAGCTATAATCAATATATATCATGATGTAAAATATTTGATTGCTATTTTTAATTTTTTTCTGTAAATAAAGATTTGAAATGTTAACTACTTTAGGGAAATTAATTAAAACTGTGTGTTGTGACAGGTTTATAAACTTCACAGCTATTTGTATCAATATCCAAAAGTCCACAGGCTGTGTGACATCCAGTGTCTTTAGCTCACCTTAGCAAGCATAGCGGAGAATTGAGATCTAGCTGCAAATTACACAAACCCTGAAGAAGACAGTGTTGGTGGTAAGCCTGGCTTCTTCCATTCAGTGTTGTGAATGATCCTGAAAATAGGGGTTTAAATCTTTAAATCGATCTTGTAAATATGAATTTATATGGAAGCCAGTAAAGATGCTTTATATATATATGTACATATACAGATGAACAATGGGAAGACAGTGACAGATATATATATATATATATATATATATATATATATATATATCCAGATGACCCCGACTCCATGAGGGCCTCCATTTTCCACACCCAGACTTCCCCTCGTCAGAACTACACCCAGCAGACAAGCCTATCACAGCCCGCCTCACGGCCGCTTGCCGCACCCTTCATCAATAAATGCTGGATTTTGAGATGACTACAAGAGTATGCTACCCCGCGGCAGAGCCTGGCAAGCTACCCATGTCGTATTTGATATGCTTGATACCAGTAACAATTATAGACCTCATTCCCATGACCTGATGGAATGGTTTGATGCTCTTTATGTTCCTGGAGCAGGTGCCCTTGGGCTCTACTTGCATGAGACAGGTCATATGGAAATGTTACTGGTGCCCTCGAGCAAATTGATGATGAACGGGAAAACAGTGATACAGTGATATATATCTGTCACTGTCTTCACATTGTTCATCGATTTGCTCAAGTGGGCACTAGTAACATCTCCATTAGTCCTGTCACAAGCAAGTGCAACCCAAGGGTATCTGCTTGCTCCAGGGACAGGCGGAGCCCGAAACCATTCTTCAGGTCATGGAACTTAGGTCCATAATTGTTGCTAGTTTTCGGCATAACAAGTAAATAAAACATGGGTAGCTTGCCAGGCTTTTGCCATGTAGGTGGTATGGTCTCAGTAAAAGGCTCTCATCTTGAGCATTTACTGATGAAACTTAAAGGAAAGATCAGGTTTTTTCTTGGATGGAGCTCTGAGGAACTATGGAGTCAGGATGTTGAGAATGACTGCATGATGTGTGGTTTGTTCTTGCTTCTTGCTAGGCTTACTGGTATCAGTTAGAACCTGTCTAGAACTGTATACAACGTATAAATGTGAAAGATCTTGAGAAGGACCTTATCCTAAAATCAGCATTCTCTAAGAATATTGCGTGGCCGCGAAGCAGCTCGCGTGCCAAGGGAGCTGTGGGTCTGGCGTGGGTGGGTCTCTCTTCCGGGGCAACTGGATGGAGATGGAGGAAAGGGCAGGGCCCAAAACTCCACTCCAAGTCTAGCCAGCGTGGTCTCTCACCCGCCCATGAGAGAAAACCCTTCGAGCAATGTTGGACTCGGCCAAGGGCTGGCCAAGCCCCTTGCCGGGAGGTCAGCTCCATGTGTTTTATCCTAGAAAGGAAATATTGGCTTTATGTTAGAAAATGTTATATCACAGATAATGTTATGCTCCTGCACTATGTAAAAGACTGTAATAAAAACATCAGGCCCAGCAATTCCACTTCTAGGTATCTACCCCCTTGGCACAAAAACGTGCATTCAGAAAGATATATGCATGCCATTAGTCACTGCAGCACTTAGTGTAACAGCTAAGATGCAGACTCAACCCAGGTGCCCGTGATCTGGTTCATGCAGATGGAGAGAGAGAGAGAGAGAGAGAGAGAGAGAGAGAGAGAGAGAGGAGAGAGAGAGAGAGAGAGAGAGAGAGAGAGAGAGAGACTGTGTTGGAATACTATGTAGCTTTCTTTTTTGTCAAACAAAAAGCTAGAAGAAAGACAAACACAGGACTGCTGGGGCTGTCTGGGGTCTCCACAGATATTGGGAGTCAGATGGGCTCCCCGGCTGTGTTCGGGGCCACCTGTCCCCTTTGGCCAATGGACAAAGAAGCACGACACCAGTTCTAGAAAATCTAAGGATTCAGTATTTCCCCACACACCCTAACTCCAACTAACTCCACACACCACCACCACACCACAATCAAATCTGCCAGAAATATATAGTTTACAAAGGCTGGGGGGCAGGAAGTTGCAAAATAAAAGGCTCCTTTATCCCAAAAACAATGAAGTGAGAAAAGGCTTCCCCTCACCTGGCAAAATCAACAGGGGGGCCACGGCCCTGCTCCCAGGGGCTAGAGAGTGGAACTCCCGGTGCTGCGTTGTTTCTCTCTCATCCTTGACTGGTAAACAATCAAAAAAACAAATGTTTCAATAATATTTGTAATCATTTATATGCAAACACAGTAGGAGAGACGGACATTTATCTATACCTGGGATTAAATTTATAGGGTGACCTTTCCTGGACAGGTCTTGCCATATAGCCCAGACTACCTTCCTCTCACCAAACTAATCATTCCCTATTCCCTCAGGATCCTATCGATCCACTGCGGTTTATCTCTGGGTCAGAAAAGAGCTTGCTCCAAGATCTTGCTCCCAGAACATTGTGTAAGTTACTTATCTGTCCCAGGTTGATGCCAGGGTGATCTCTTTTCCTAGTTCCAAGCCAGTCCCACAGTGGGAGCCTCCTTTTTTGGGATACGAGCAATCAGAATCACTCTAAAGGCAACTGACGTTTTTGGTTAGGAAATAGGACAGATGCATATTCACAGTTAATTAACTCATAAATGCACCGCCTTAACTGTCTTCCTGTGCCTGTACAAAAAAAAAATCCTCTGTAGTCACAGAAGCATATGTAAAAGGCTTACAGGAAAGAGAGAAGCAACCTTCCATTCACAATACAAAACCCAAGGCTCACGGCACGGCTGAAAATAAGGACTACACCAACACCGGAGGATCTCACGTATCTTTGATATATGACTGACAAGGAAATGTAATGTAGTCAGTGGCAGCACCCATGTCATCCTTGACCTCAGGGAAAAGGGAGGTGAAAAACAGGGAAGGAAATCAAGGGGGAAGGAAGAAAATGGAAAGAAAGATAATATGGGGTCAGGGGACAGGAGGCCAGCATCCCAGTGAAGTGGGAGAGTGGCAGAGCTCCGTGCCCAAAGCACAGGCTCAGCGACACTGCAAACACATCACCTAACCTACAACCACCAACGTGCCGGAGCAGTAACAGTCCAGCAGGCAGGGAGATTGCCTTATGCACTCCTAACCCAGGTTCAATCTATGGCATTCCATACGGTGCCCTGAGCCCTCCAGGACTGACCTCTGAGTACAGAAGCCAGGAGCAAATCCAAATATTGCCAGGTGCAGCCCCAAAACAAAACAAAATAAAAACTACAACCACTTAACTCTGAAATGTGCCATCTCGATGGCAGGCAGGTGGTGGAGGGTGGGGAGGGCGCATGGGAACACAGGCGGAGGGAAGCAGACACTGGTGGTGGGACCGGCATCAAAATACTGTATGTCTAAGACTCGTCTATCAATAGCTTTGCAAATTAGGGCTCTTCTATGAAATAATATTTTAAAAAAAAATAAAATAATAGCTGGAGCCATAACCCAGGAGGTAAGGCACCCACCCTGCTTTTGGGGAAAAGAAAACTGAAAAAAAAAAAACCTCTCAATATCCTGGTCAATATCCAAGATATTGATGGATGACAGGTCAATGTCCTGAGCACAGGCGAAGCATGCTTTGCTTGCTGAGGCCCAGGTTCAAACCCCAGCACCACATGGTCCCTCAAGAATTGCCAAAATTAGTCCCCAAGCACCACCAGGTCTGACACAAAAACTAATCCATAAGCAAGATGTTTCAGTATCAAATTTTGGGGAATATGAGTAATTTGAGGAAAACACCTCTCCTCACATATTGAAATTCATTTCTCAAGATTTAAAAGTTGGCTGGAGGGGAAGAGAGTGATAGCACAGTGGGGAGGGCATTTGCCTTGTGTGCAGCCAACACAGGTTCGATCCTTGGCATCCCATATGGTCTCCCAAGCACCATCAGAAGTAATTCCTGAGCAAAGAGCCAGGAGTAACCCCTGACAATCGCCGGTGTGACCCAAAAAAAGTAAAAAGCAAAATAAATAAATAAATAAATAAATAAATAAATAAATAAATAAATAAAATAAACACACACACAAATATATATATGCCCCCGGAATCCAGAGTTCCAAACTCCGTCCAACCATCCAGAGTCAGGGGACACTGTCTCGTTTGCCTTGGCATCGAAAATCAGATGGGCATGTAAGATTTGGAGATGACCGCTGGACTAGAGCCGTTACTGACTGGATCCCATGGGACGTCAAAAGATCACGTGGCCACCTACCTACAAGATGGTCAGACTTCATCAAGAACCTGAACAAATGGTTTGAGGCTCTTCGTATTCCTGGAGAAAGCAGATGCCATTGGGCTACACTGGCATGTGATAGGGTCAAATAGAAACGTTCATGGCCCGCTTGAGCAAATCGACAAATAACAGGATGTCAAGTGATCACGTGATCAAGTGATGCTATTATTTGTCCAACTTCTTTCTTCTTAACTACATAGCTGATAAATGTCACACATTTACTTACATTTAATGACTTACTTAAAAGTCATGTCATTCAAATCACCCTTATGTTCTGAGAATGCAAATAACACATGTTTAATTAAAATGTTAAAATTAAAAAACACTTAATAATCACTTGATCATTTGAATCCGTTATTCATCGATTTGCTCGAGCGGGCACCAGTAACATTTCCATTGAACTCTATCACGTGCCAATGTAGCACTATGGCATGTGGTTGATTCAGGAATATGAAGAGCCCCAAACTTCAGGGTCTTGACAAGGAAGTCTGACCATCTTATAGGTGGGCAGCCACATGATCTTTTGACATCCCGTGGGATCCACTCTCGGTAACGGCTCTAGTCCATCGGTCATCTCCAAATCGCATTACATGTCCAGCCCATCTGATTTTTCGATTCCTTGGCAAACGAGACAGCATCCCTGATTCTGGAATAGCGACGGAGGTCAGAACTCCGGATTCCTTCTCTCACTTGAGTGAGGCGTGATATTCCAAGCATAGCTCTTTCAATTCCTCTCTAGGTGACCCGAATAGCATTCTCATCCTGCTTTCGTAGGGCCCAGGTCTCTGAGGCGTATGTTAATGCAGGGAGAATGGTGGCGTCAAAGAGATGTGCCCGGAGCCGGAGGTTCTTTGTCTTTTTAGCTATTTCTTCATTACCTTTGAAGCCATTCCATGCCACTCTCTTCCTCCTGCGCAGCTCAGGTTTTAGGTCATTCATTATGTTGACTTCTCGACCTAGGTACACATAACTGCTGCATTCAGAGATGTTTGTTCCATTGATAGTGAATGGGGTCTCTGGAACTAGTTCATTTTTCATAAACATAGTTTTCTTCAGATTCAGCTGTAGACCTATCTTTCCACATTCTCGGTCGAAGTCAGCCAGCATTTGTGCCGCTTGGCTAATGTTTGGTGTTATTAGAACGATGTCATCAGCATAGCGGAGGTGGTGTAGTTGCCAACCGTCTATCTTCACTCCCATTCCTTCCCATTCTAATTGTCGCATGATGTTCTCGAGGGTGGCGCTGAAGAGTTTTGGTGCAATGATATCACCCTGTCGAACCCCTCTTTTGACATCAATGATCACTTCTTTGTAGAATGGTGAGATCCTGGTGGTGAATCCTTAATATAACTCACGAAGGATCTTGATGTATTGGGTTTGAACACCCTGTTTGGCTAGGGCTTCGATGACTGCTTCAGTCTCCACAGAATCAAAGGCTTTCTTTAAATCAATGAACGTGAGACAGAGCGGCATCTTGTACTCGCTACAAACCTCAATGAACTTACTGTGTGGATATGGTGGATTGTGCTGAATCCTTTCCAGAAGCCAGCTTGCTCTCATGGTTGTCCTTCATCTAGTGTTCTGCCAATCCTGTTCATGATGACTCGTGTCAACAGCTTGTAGATGACGGACAACAGGCAGATGGGGCAATAGTTGCCGATGTCGTGAATGTCTCCCTTCTTGAACAGTAGAACTGTCCTGCTGGTTTTCCATTGGGAGGGCACCTTTGATTTGGACAGGTAGCTTGTGAAGAGCTGAGCTAGTGTATTGATGAGTACTGACAGCAGATTCTTCAGGTGTTAGGGTCTGACTTAATAATATTAACCTGAAATTGAAGTAATTAAAAATATGTGGGCAGGCGATGTTGGTTGTCAAACTAAGCAGTTTCCACTAGGGGCAGATATGGAAGAATGCCATGCATTTCCCAAGACTGACCATTAGGTGCCGCCTTATAACCATATATACCTAAAATGTTACATACACTATAGATAAATAAAACCTTTTTAGTCTTCTCTTAGACATATCATTAGATTTTTTAACAGATAAAATACTGAAGATATGAAAATCTTCTACCTTTTGTCATACATTAACCATAAAGTCAGCCAGGGGAAGTGAGAACATAAATTCATAACAGGATTATGAATATAAGTGCTTTGACACAAAATAAATTTCATTGAAATGCTGTTCCCAAGTTCAACAAAGCTTTTCTTTGGGTGGTCTGACGACTAATTCTATCTTATGGAGCTTATCGAGTTTCTCGCTCACATTGACTTCAGATAGGCACTCGGGCAATTACCCCAGTAAATATGACCCTGGGAATACACAGGAAATAATGGGAATTCCCAAATAGCCCAGGAACATCCTGACATCATGCTTTTCTATTGTTCTTCTCTCCCAATTCACACACACGTGTGCCGGGCCCCCACTAAGCTCTGCTGACATCACGGTGTAGACTTCCCTTGTGCACTCAACATGTTCCTAGCCACAGCCCCAGGAAAATGGGGTCCTCTTTATCACAAACTCAGAAAATTCAAGAGCGGCCTCTACTTGCTGTAGCATTCCTTTTATACTGGGAAAATTTAGTGCCCCTTAAATAACATTTTAAAATATCATTTTAAAAGAAGACCGGAGAAGGCTGGGGCCTAGCTTGTGAGAGAGGGCTGGAGGGTCAGGACCAGGGCGCAGAAAGCCTTCAGGTGACGCTTGGCTGGCGTTGAGTGTGCTGGGTGCAGTGCCCCATAATTCCTCTTCAAATCGTTTATAGAAATCCCCAGATGATAAAAGGAAATATTTATTTCTCTTTTGGGACTGCTTTACATTACCGAGATTGAGTCAATAACTGCATAAAGGTATCTGCAAAACCATGACATCGTTGTCAATGCGGTTGCACGCAAGACACGCTTCCTCACCATGTCCGTTAAATAAGTACTAGAATGTATTGTTATCATCACATTAAAATTGCAATAACCCATAATATGGGTGAGTCAACTTCTGCTCCCATTCAGAGATAGCCAGGCCATAAACTGAAGCTGGAAGAGAGCGCTGCCATGTGGAAAAGGAAGCAGGCCCGTGCTGAAGGCCTGTCCGCTCCCAGAGACTCCAGCGGGTCCGTGCTGAAGGCCTGTCCGCTCCCAGAGACTCCGCGCCCGTGCTGAAGGCCTGTCCGCTGCCCGAGACTCCGCCGGCCTGTGCTGAAGGCCTGTCCACTCCTGGAGACTCAGCGGGCCTGTGCTGAAGGCCTGTCCACTCCCGGAGACTCCGCGGGCCTGTGCTGAAGGCATGTCCGCTGCCCGAGACTCCGCCGGCCTGTGCTGAAGGCCTGTCCGCTCCTGGAGACTCCTCAGGCCCGTGCTGAAGGCCTGTCCACCCCGGAGACTCCGAGGGCCTGTGCTGAAGGCCTGCCTGCTGCCCGAGACTCGCGTGTAGCCACTCCATCCTAACTCAGCAGACTGTACTAGTACATGCATGAATTTTCACATGCTCAAATACCTTAATGTACACAGATCTCTGCCAAGTAAATAAATCCGAGGTGCAGTCCCAAACCTCATGAATTAATTGATTTCCCTGCTTGGCAACACAAGAACATGTCTTTCACGAGAGCCGAGACCTGGGGAAACCCCTCGGCGGGAGATGCGGTGAAGGATGGATGAGTTCCAGACCTGCAGTTTACAAAGTTCCCATGAATATCTGTGGGAACTCCTCTAGTAAACAGGAAGTAAGAGAGACTGATAGATCACGTCAAGTCACACCCTAATAAAATAGGAACAACCAGGCACCAGAAGACAGGAATTTCTCTGCAGGTTCCATGGATGAGTCAAGGAAGGAACCGGCCAGTGAGCCTCAAGTCCGGGGAAGATTCCCGGAAAGACTCCACAGTAGCACCCTTTGAGGAGTCAGTTCCCCACAGGCAGGACGTCTCATCCTCTCCTCATTTCTCTCCTGTGTCCTAGGTCAGCCTGTTTGTCCATGCTCTGTGTATTATCTGTGCCCTCCGGCGGCTCCCCAGCTGGGGCTCATACAGTAAATGATTAAGGCTCCTCTGGCTGTTTCAAAGAGCCCAGCTACGTCAGCCTGGGACTAACTTCCAGCATTAGCAGAACAAACTTGGGTTTCTCCCCCACCCCACACCAAAAAACGCTACTAAAGTTTGCTATCTTCCCCTCAGGGGAAAAAAAAGGTCTCTTCGCACTGGAAAGCGGTCGTCAATGAGCAAAGTGAATGCCGCATGACGTGTGATCCCTCCGCCTGCAGACAAGGGAGCTTCCTTCAGCCTTAACAGCTGCCTTTGGGTGGGGACCGCCCTCTCCTCTCCTCTCTCTCGGTCTTCTATATCTCCCTTCTCTCTCTCTCTCTCTCCTCCTCTTGCTCCCCCTTTTCTCTCTCTCTATATATATGTCTTCTCTTCCTCTCTCCCTTTTTCTCTGTCCCTTTCTCTCCTTTCTCTGTCCCTCTCTCTCTCTCTCTCCCCCTCTCTCTCTCTCTCTCCCTCTCTTCCTCTTTCTCTCTCTCCTCTCTCTAATTCTCTCTCCTCTCTCCCTCTCTCCCCTCTCTCTCACATTCTGGCGCCAAATGCCTCTGCAGTGTCTGAGCTGAGCACCTGTGCGGCGTGACTCATGCTATCAGCACGCGACGCTCCCTCCTGACGGCAGGGCAGACCTCACACAGGTCTGAGTGTGGCCAGTTACCACTTAGCGCTGCGAAATGACACATCTCCAACACCACCACCTCAAAGCCGCCCTTCTTCTCAGAGGGAGTGGCAGCTTGCCCTAGGGTGGGGCGACCCCCTAAACTTGCAGTGGTGAAGTCTACACATCTGCAAGCTAAATTTATTTTTTTAAATAGTGAATCGCTTTCACACTCTTAAAATAGGTTTTTGAAACACACACTTTAGCATATTACCTTGCATTTTAACTACCAACAAAGACCTTCCAAAATGCTGTCTAACACTTCATTACTGTAAATAAACTGTATAGTGTGAAAGGAGGAAATGAAAGCAAGACAATTTCTGTTTTTTCAACTAGAGTACAGCGCCAACAAAAACGTGTTTTCTGCAGGAAATGGGGTGAGAAGGATGAGGGATGACTCCAGCTCCAGCAAAGCAGGTGCTGAGCTGTGGTAAACCGAACCCAAAGTAACCAGCTCACAAAGCTTAACTCTGAATGGCGTTCAGTTTATGCTCTTGGAGGAATGAAATGCTTGTTTGTTTTCCTTCCTACAAACAATAAACAGTCTTTTTCTTTCTTTGTTCGATATTTATATTAGTGACTGTTAGGACCAAACTAAAAGGGATCCTTGAAATTAGCCGAGGAAAGTGTTATCCCCCGCCCCTCCCAACAGAGGCTCCTGCTTCCTCACTGCAGATTATAAAGTTAAGCAGCCTGGCAATGCATACGCCTCTTACAACCCTTCTCGTTTTCACGTTTTCCTACAACAGTGATCCAGGACCAGGGTAAGGAAATCTATTCTTTAATCTTTGAGTCAAAGACAAGGAGAAAAGTCTGTAATTGACAAATATGACTGAAAATACTGCTGACACTTTCCTTTAAAATTAGACACTTGGAATAATTCTTATAACACTGATTTACAAAAAAGAAAAAACGCATTTGGGGGGCCCGGAGCGATAGTCCAGCAGGGAGGGTGTTTGCCTGGCGTAAGCCAACCCAGGTTGGAACCTCATCATTCAGGAGTCACCTCTGAGCATCCCCCCGTGTGACCCAAAACGGAAAAAACTATCATTTTCGCTGTTTATTCCAATGGCATGTCTTACACTTTCACCCAGAAAAAAGGTCTAAAAAACAAAAACCAAGATGAATTTGGATTTTTAGTGGGAAAAAAAAAAAGCAAAACATTAGCATCTAAAAGCAGATGAAATGCCTATCCCTGAGGCCCAGGAGGACTTTCATATACTTGACTGATCTAGGTAAAGATTTAAAAAGCGGAGGGGTGGGGGGGTGTGACGCAGACAGGGCCGCAGTGGACCGTCCTGGTGGAAGGTCTCGGTGATTTAACCCCGAAGCTCCTACAGTGTCTTTCGCCACACCAGGTGCGCGCCTCGCAGCCACCAGAGCTAACGAGGGGCCGCAGCCCCCGTCCGCGCGCGGACGCCGGAGACGGACTAGCGGGCGCGCGGCTGGCGCTGGGGGCGCTGGGGGCGCGCAGACCCCCACTGTGCCGGGCAGACGCTCGCTCGGGCATTGTCTGGCACTTTCCGGCGTCCTTTCCCAAAGCCCAAAGTTAATGGCTTTAATGGTTCTGTCCCAGACCTGCGAAAACTCTCCACGGGCCACTTCCCCGGAGGCTCCCGCTCCGCTCGGCGCTGAGCTGGGGGGCGCGCAGGACCCCGCTCCGTCCCCCCACGTCCCGTGCCGGACAGCGCTGCCCACGCGCGGCCAGGCCGGGGGTTCCGAGGCGCGCGGCGAGCACGTGTGGCACTCGTCCCGCGGGCAATCACGGGCACTTTGCCCCTCCAACAGGACCCCGCAGCTCGGCCCAGTTAGGGTCGGAGTCTAGGGTCTGACGCCGGCTCCGCGCGGGCCGGGGAGGAGCTGAAACCCGAGCCTCCGCCCTCTGATTGGATCCCGGCTGCCAAAGAGAGGAAAACCCCTCGCGGCCAGAGCGGGCTCCAGTCGGGCAGCCCGGACCGCAGAGGCGCCGCCCGTCCCCGGGCACCTGAGCGCGGCCCCAGCCCGGCCCCCGGCCGCGATGCTCTAGGGCTGGCCGCGTCCTCCCGCCGGACCGTTATCCGCGCCGGCCGCCCGCGCCTCCGGCAACATGCCGCGCTCCTTCCTGGTCAAGAAGCATTTCAACGCCTCCAAGAAGCCCAACTACAGCGAGCTGGACACTCACACAGGTAAGACAGGGCCGAGCCCGAGCGCAGCCAGAGGCCCGCTCCCGTTGCCAGTGCTCGCGAGCCGCCGTCGTGGCCAGCGAACTAGAGGACTTGGGAGGGGGGGGAGCCATGAGCGCGTCCTAGGAGGGCGGGGGGTCTGATTCTTGGGATCGATTGTAACGCAAAGCTGAGCATTCTGAACTGCCAATGAAAACCTCATTCAACACTTGCGACTTCGTTTTCTGAAGTTTGTGAGACCAGTTCTGGGAAGACGGGTGGCACGGTGAGTCCACGTTAGGTGGCTGCATGTTGGGTGTGACTCGCCTCCCTCCCTTAGAAAGCTGCTCGATCTGCGCGTATCTTTTGTGCTCAAGGCCATGAAGCCTGTTTGAAAAGTGCATCTCCTGGGAAACAACTTTCCTGTTTCTTAGCAAGCGGTTACAGCTCTGGCTCTGTCTGGACCCCAGTGGGCGCTGCCTCGAGAGATTCATCCAGCTCTGCCATGGGGTGGCTCCTGTCACACTTGTGCGCAAGTCACAACAGGCGCTTGAAGCATAATGACTAGGTAGCCACTGGACTGCAAGTGAACTGTTTCACCAATTTTTTTCTCCCTGAGTCGTGATTCTATTTCGAGTATTATAAATTCCCATCTGGGCACCAAGTAACTTTTCGCTGTGTTTCTCCGGAGTTATTTTTTACCCTAATCTTTCCTCTCATTTTCTCTCTCCCAGTGATTATCTCCCCATATCTCTACGAGAGTTACCCCATGCCTGTCATACCACAACCAGAGATCCTCTCGTCAGGAGCCTACAGCCCCGTTACAGTGTGGACGACTGCTCCGTTCCATGCCCCGTTGCCCAATGTTCTGTCTCCTCTTTCTGGATACCCCTCGTCCTTGGGGCGCATGAGCCCCCCACCTCCATCTGACACCTCATCCAAGGACCATAGTGGCTCAGAAAGCCCCATTAGTGATGAAGAGGAAAGACTCCAGTCCAAACTTTCCGACCCCCATGCGATTGAAGCTGAAAAGTTTCAGTGCAATTTATGCAGTAAGACCTATTCAACGTTTTCTGGGCTGGCCAAACATAAGCAGCTGCATTGCGATGCCCAGTCTAGGAAATCGTTCAGCTGTAAATACTGTGACAAGGAGTATGTGAGTTTGGGCGCCCTCAAGATGCACATCCGACCCATACCCTACCCTGCGTCTGCAAGATCTGCGGCAAGGCGTTTTCCAGACCCTGGTTACTGCAAGGACACATCAGAACTCACACTGGTAAGAGGAAATCTAGGCTGGGAGAAGGCTACTCAGCACTAGAGTGAACCTTGGGACTAGCTGTGGCCTTTCCATTAAGTAGTGACACAGGGCTGTTAATGCTGGGTAATCCTTCAGAGCTGCTTCCTGTGTGCTCTGGGAGTCTTTGGAGCACAAAGTGCTCAGGCCTTGTTCCTCATCTCTGTCCTAGAGACTGCAAACAGTATTGAGACTTTGGAAGTAGAGCCAGGAAGCTTGGTCTCAAGAAAATCAAGAAAGATATACTGTATGTGTGTTCTGTGAAATTGCTCCCAGTCATCAGAAAATGCAATTTTTTTCTATCTAATCCATTGATTTTGTAGCTCCTTAGATAAAAGGTTTTCCTTCAGTTTTCTGTTGCAGCTCTTCCACAAGTAGCAGAGTGAATAGGGCAGTTGGATATGATTTTGTTTCTTTTTTTCTGCAAAAATTTTAATTCCTGCACAAAATCATCCTGCAGGGAGCTGAGGCCTTTATCCAGTCATGGTCATGAATTAGGAGGAAAGGGGAAATATAGGAAATGCTGGGCCGCGCGGTTTGTCACTGCACCTGTTGAGGAGCCCGTCCCAGCGTTACGTGGTTTATTTCTGTGACTGGCAACTCTGGTGTTCTTGTTGGGCCTTTAAAATGCAACATTTGAATTTACATAAAAGAAATAGATGTTAAAATAATTCGCTCCATGGGGAATTCTAGTCTAACTTTGCCACTTCTCATTCCTTATGACAAAATGTGATTGATGGTCATAAATGTTATCTGACTGTGTGTTTCCTCTAAAAACACTGACTGTCTTTCTTTCTCATCCTCACCCACCTCCAGGGAGAAGCCTTTTCTTGCCCTCACTGCAATAGGGCGTTTGCAGACAGGTCAAATCTGAGGGCTCATCTGCAGACCCACTCTGATGTAAAGAAATATCAGTGCAAAAACTGCTCCAAAACCTTCTCCAGAATGTCTCTTCTGCACAAACATGAGGAATCTGGCTGCTGCGTAGCGCACTGAGTGACGCAATCAATGTTTACTCCAACAGATGCATTTCTTCACTCCGACTCCAAATGGCAAATAAAGTCCAAAAGGCATTTTCTCTTGTGCTTATCGACCAAAAATATGTATAAACACACACACACACACACACACACACACACACACACACAGCTGCAAGGCCATGGAATCCATGTGTTTAAAGTTAATCCTTTCCATGTGAAGTTTAAATTACTCTATATTTACTGACAGCGAGATCGAGAGGATAAGAAGACAAAGATCTTTCTCTAGAGATAAAGCCAAAGAAAGAGAGAACATTGCATCTTTTCCTACTGAAAAGGAATGCAAAGACTTATGTTGCTGCCAAATCATTTCAATGGAAAGGAACAGTATTGCTTTGTAATGGAGTTTGGAATAGAGTTTCCTATAGGAAGAGAATCTGCCAGACGCTGTCTCAGGTGCCTTATAAGTATTCCGAGTTTACTTCATTACATGTCTGATGTCTGGTTGCCATTGTTGAACTAAAGTTTTGGTTTTTGGTTTTTTTGTGATCTGAAATGCTTTAAAGTATATTTTTAAGGGAGAGAGAAAGTGAAAGAACAAGAACCAAGCAGGCGAATGTATTAAATATGTTTTTTGTTTGTTTGTTGCCAATACGTATGTGCCTTGGGGGAAGAGGGGAAGCTGGCTTTGAACATTCCTGGTACATGCCCCATGTCTTACATTTTTAAAGAATTTCTAAGGATCTTTTTTAAAAAAATTAATTGAAGATGGGAATAAGTGCAAGAAAGGATTCATAGAAACTCAGTAACGTACTTAATCTATTATAAATGCATACATAAATGCAATTCACAAATACCTTTACAAAGTGCCTTCTTAAAATTTTATAGTTGAGTCCATGTAAATTTGTGTCTATTTTTATATGTTTGAGTGAGTTTTGTATGAAAGCGAGATGTTGTCTATAGTGAATGCCTATAAACAACCCAAAGACTTGTGAAAATTATGTTTCTTTTTTAGAAAACAGTTTTCCAAGGTCTTTTTTTACAATAAACATTTTTGATTAAAAATCTGTTGTTTGTATACTACTTTCAGAAACTTTATTTACTGCATGATTAGCACCAAACTGATATACTGATATTGTTTCTTTTATCAATAAGAGAAAAAGGCATAGTGTATATTATTAAAATTCAGTGTTATTTTATTTTCAATGATAATAAAGTACATGTTAGATTATAATAATATTATTTTATTTAATATTAAAATAATAGCTAGAATATCATAAAGAACAATTTCAGCATGGTTGTTGGTTAATATATGTTTTTAATAGAAGTCAGGCTGAGTCCAAAAATGTTCACATTGTTAATAGTCAAGGGAACTTATCTAAAACTTGTAGTTGTTATGACTATTATGTTGGCTTTATAAAAATATTACAATCACGTTTTGAAACTCCTGAACCAGCTTAAGATTTTTCAAATAAATGTTAAATTAAATGCAGGAGAAAAGGAAAATTTACATGAAAATATTAGGAAACTGGGTTTATTATAAAGTATAAATTTGAAAAATTTATTAATACAAAGGTAATGCCACACATGGTAATATAAAACAAACCACAGGTTCTGTGTGAGCAAATCTAGATACTACAACATTAATTTTTTCTCTTTCTGATATTTTGAACAAACTCCCATCCAAACCAAATATTCACTTGATAGAGTAGCATGTTCAGCCACTTCCATGCATATTAATTCATGTGTTATAAAGGCTACAATCATAAAAACTGTGACAATATTCATGTCACATGTTTGAACTCAACCCCATTAAGAAGATAGTTACTGCTTTACTAAATTACTTCATCTAATATATTCAGAACTTGGAGAACCCCCCACACCCATACACACACATACTCCTTTTAATGTTCTTGTGACAAAAATAAAAGCTGGAGCTTATATCTCAAAGATATTAGCTCTACTCCATTAGTAAGCAACCTAAAATATCAAAGTTCATGAGCACTCTGCCATATTTAAGCTTTAAAGCGTTGTGCGTTTGACCAAAAGTCTTCACTTTAATGCTTTCCTTTTTAATCTTATTTTTTAGGACATAGCAAAAATATTTGGAGTAGCAATTTGTATTAAAGAAATGCTGACTGGACATTATAAATTTGTAAAAGTTCGCTTCAATTACTCTATATGATCTATATGATCGAGAAAAGATTGCCTAAAACACATCCAGACCAGTCAGGTTGGTAATGCATTTTCCATGGGCAAATGATGGCAAGCCAAGCATCTCTAAAGTGATCTGATTGGCTGTCCCAGGAACCACATCTACCACGATTCCTATCCTCATTTGTAAAGCCATAAGCATGCTGTTTCTTCATGTCCAACAGTTAAACAGAAAACTTCCTAAAGAGAATGGCTGCTCATTCCTTTAGTTTCTCACTGGAAAACAAGTGACACTATTTTTTGCTATTGATTTCATATTGTCTTCATCATGGATCCATAGCTAAAATATTTTACTTTAATTAAAGTAACAGATGTTTGAGTAAACCTTGGATATTAAGATTTTCTGTAATTATGACTCAAAACTTTTTTAAAAGTTTTTAGCAATTTTTATCAAGGTTTCTATGTCTCAATGTCTATTCTACATACAGCACATAAGTACTAGTTCAAATGTCACTTTGAAATCATTTTCCAAATATGGTCTTTCTGGGAGAGTTAGAGCATTTATATGTTTGTATTTACCTCAGTGAGTACATCACAACTGTTTGAGGATAGTTTTCTTTTTCACTGGATAAATTATCATAAAGCATAAATTCCCAGAACTAAGTATATTATCTGGAGTAAAGCAATTAATGTTTGCCACATGGATCCACATAGAAAATAAGAGAAATGTGTTTGCAGATCTAAAGTAACTTCACCATACTCTCCATTCCCTCTAAAGACTTAAAATGTTTTGTGAGCATTTTCTTTAGAGAAAAATGAATGGCAAGTGTCCTGTCCTGGTGACGGCACCCTCTTCTGCCTCTCTCTTTTGAGACTGGTGCTTAAACGAGTAAAAAGGAAAGCTATGCTTTCTGGAATCAGATTTGATGTATGTTCTAACGACTCAATCTTTGGCACTATGGATTTTAGCAATTGTAACATATACTAGAAAGTGCTCTAAGTATCCTTTACCCATTTCCCATACTATGAGGAGGTATGTGCAGCAGAAAATGAGCTCCCCAGCTTTAATCCAAGTATATGTGTACACTGAACCACTGCTTGTTGGTTTTATGAAATTTACAAATTGGATGTCTCTCCTCTGTTCCTTAAAGTGTCATCTAGAAATAAGTTCACAACTAGGTACTCAACTGTCTCTTGCACTAATCTTCATTGTAGAAGAAAATACTCAATGTTCCTATTATCAAATTTTTTAATACAGCTCCCTCAAATGCGTCCATATCTCTGTTGAGACATGGTCTGTTGTAGAGAAAAATAAACTCATAAAGCTTGGATAATGAAACTGCCATAATTGACCTGGTATTTGCGAATTGAAGTTGAAACCTAGATTCTTATGAAACCATTTTTTTTCACTCTGCTTTGGAAGTGGAGGGACTGTTAAACTGTACTTAGCTCAGTGATTTATACATTGTAGACAAGAAGCAGAAATTTACTGAAAAGGACAACAATAAGGTGTCCCCAAATTAAAATATATTAGAATGCGTTAAGGCTATATTTTAAAATCATCGTAAGTTAAGAACTATACAATAGCCTACAACAGTCTTCAGAGTCATGTCCCAATTTCTTTCTGGAAATCCTGTTGGCTCCAATCCCTCCTGCTTGGGCCTTCCCTGTCAGGACACGCTCTCGCTCCTCCCCCGTTCCCCTGTAGTTCTCCTGGTGCATGTGAGCCTGTTTCCTCTGACCTGCTCTCAGGGAGATGAAAAGCAGCTGGACTCCATCCTCTGTCCATTAACACTTCATCTTCTGAAGGCCACTGCTACGCCCCTCATACACCCACACTCCTCACTCCGGCTTTTATCTTTCTAGACAAAAATGTCTTCCAAGCTAAACAGTCATTTCTTTCACCACTAAGATGTGGACACTCTGGTATAATGAGACAATTATAATTTTGAAAAGTCTAAGGCTTGCCTGGCTAAGAGCCACATTCAAGACATTTGCTGTGGTAGTTTGGGTACAGGGAACCATTTGAGGTGCATGTTTGAGGAGCATTTGTGGATTCCTAACTTGTCACCTGAGAAGTAACCTTTTTCAGGGAGGCGGACTTTTTGTATCATTCTTGTCTTTAGAGTCAAATGGAGAACAAACACCTTCCTTTTTCCTGATATAGACACAAATATGGTGTAGCTTTCGTTTGAAATTTTGATTGCAATTGTGTATGGTCATAGGAATAAATCAATCCCTAAAGTCAGATTTAGCTCCTCAACCCTCCAGGAAGTAATAATTACTCTGTGGAAAGCATGCATGTAAAAAGCAACAAGCGCGGCACTTTTCCGTTGTGGCATTTGGCCAGACCCCCAAACAATGAGAGATTAGCAGAGGAAACTGTAGCATATCCATGTGCTCAAACTCCAAAAGGGCTAGTGAGGTATTTATAGCAGTGAGTGGGTGAGCCACACTCCAACAACAGTCAGGCCTGCTAGAGTTTGTGCACCAGTAGTTAGTTTAATTAAGCTGCTACACTTGTAATATGCTGTTTCATTCATTCAGCTGTGTTTGGAAATCTGTACAGCTAGTTGTGAGACCTTTACAATGATTAGCTGAGTAAGTTTTCATAAAAATGACCAGGATGATGGGCCTGTCAATCACGGTGCCTGGTGGAGTGGTAGAAAGAGATGGATGGCTTTCTCCCAGTTCATTCTGAGCCTAGGGTCTTGTGCCTCCTTGGTAGGGAGCACCAGTTAATAAAGCTCTTCCACTAAGACCCAAGGAGGGAAGCTTCAAATGGAATAAAGTAGTGATGTGTTGTCTTACCAGAAAGAAATGAACAGCTATTATATTTCTTATGCATTTCACGTATCTCTTAGTGCCATCAAATATACCAATATTTTAAGCCTTCCTATATTTTCCAATGCATCTATTTAGATGAAACAAAGCACAATAAAAGCAGTTTTCCATTTCACCGTACAACAATCTTGCAGAAGGTTGTACAAGCTCCAAGTTCTGCCACTTGTCAAACATTAATGTGTGCATCTTCCTGATGCCCTTGCTTGGTGGGTTTGAAGCAGAATTCATGGGTTGGCATTTCTAGCCACATTCTAGAAAATCACGTGATCACTTGACATCCTGTTATTTGTTGATAGCTCGAGGGGGTGCCAGTAACATTTCCATTTGTTCCTGTCACGTGCCAGCATAGCCCAATGGCATATGCTTGCTCCCAAATGCGAAGAACCTCAAACCTTTAAGTCTTTTTTTTTTTGAAAAATTCACATATGTATTGTTATCCATATTCTCTGAACAAATTTAAATAGAATTTTTTTAAAATATTTTCTTATACCACCATGAGATATACAATTACAGAGATGTTCATGTTTGGGTTTCAGTCATACAGTGTTCCAGCACCCATCCCTCCACCAGTGCCCATTTCCCTCTACCAATATCCCTGTTTCCCTTCCCTCCCCTAGACTGCCTCTACTGCAGGCTCTTTATCTCTTTTCTCTCTTTCTCTTTTCTCTCTTGACGAAGAAATCTTACCATATTGTAGGTGTGTGGAGATCTTTTGACATCCCATGGGATTGAGTCGGTAACAGCTCTAGTCGAGAGGTCATCTCCAAGTCACACTACATGTCCATCCCATCTGATTTTTGATGCCTTGGCAAACAAGACAGCATCCCTGAGTCATGATCGCCAATGGAGGTCGAAACTCCGATTCCTTTTCTCACTTGAGTTAGGCGCGATATTCCAAGCATAGCTTTTTTGATTCCTCTTTGGGAGACCCAAATAGCATTCTCATCCTGCTTTCGTAGGGCCCAGGTCTCTGAGGCGTATGTTAATGCAGGGAGAAATGTGGAGTCAAAGAGATGTGCCTGGAGCCTAAGGTTCTTTGTCCTTTTAGCTATTTTTTTTTATGCTCTTGAAGGCTTTCCATGCTGCTCTTTTCCTCCTGCGCAGCTCAGGTTTTAGGTAATTTGTCATGTTGAGTTCGTGACCTAGAAACACATAACTGCTGCATTCAGAGATGTTTGTTCCGGTGAGAGTGAATGGGGCATCTGGAACTAGTTTGTTTTTCATGAACATTGTTTTGTTGAGATTCAGCTATAGACCTACCTTTCCACATTCTCTGTCGAAGTCAGCCAACATTTGTGCCTCTTGGCTAATGTTTGGTGTTATTAGAACGATGTCGTCAGTGAATCTGGAGGTGGTGTAGTTGCCGACCATCTATCTTCACTCCCATTCCTTCCCATTTTAATTGTCGCATGATGTTCTCAAGGGTGGCGCTGAAGAGTTCCGGTGAAATGGTATCACTCTGCTGAACCCCTCTTTTGACATGAACGATCATTTCCTTGTAGAATGGTGAGATTCTGGTGGTGAATCTGTAATACAACTCACAAAGAATCTTGATATATTGAGTTTGATGTATTCTAGAAAATACTCAAAATAAGATTTTTGTGACCCTATATAGCTAATCCTCAACACTAAGTTCAGTTCAGTCTCTCGTGGTTATTTTTCAGTTGGATTTCCTTAACTAATCAAGCTAAGTCGCAGTAAACAGGCAGGGAGAAGAGATACAGACTCAAACTACCAGCAGGTAAACCTGAACATGCCTTCTCTGTAATTCTGATGAGTTGATGGCAACTGGAAGCAATAGCTGTAACAGCTTTCTTGTTTTTTATTTTTCTTTTTTTTTTTTAAATTTTTTTTATTTTTACAATTACAAAGATATACAATTAAAAAGTTCATATTTGGGTTTTGGTCATACAGTGTTCCAGCACCCATCCCGCCACCAGTGCCCATCTCCCACCACCAACGCCCCCTGTTACCTCCCCCTCCCCAGCCCTCCTCCATGGCAGGTTCTTTATTTCTTTCCATTTCTCTCTCTTTCTCTTTTCATTCCCTTCCAGACTATGGATTACAGAACATACATTAAAGGGTTGTCATGTGTATCTTTTTGCCTCTATTTAATGCTCAGTTCTAGGTTGGCATTAGTACCCTCGACAATTGTTAGCACACTGTTCCGTTTTCTGTCTTACCTAGCCTCTGACTCCCACACGTTTGTGATAATTTCCACCTTTGACAGGACCTCCTGATATATGTTTCACTTGACCTTGGATATTGGTATCATAATATGTACATATATATTTATGTTATGCAGATAAATGCAGTCATTCTGTATCTGTCTCTCTCCTTCTGGCTACTTTCGCTCAACATAATCTTCTCTATGTCCATCAATTTATAGGCAAATTTTATAACTTAATATTTCTGAACAGCTGCATAGTATTCCATTGTGTAGATGTACCGAAGCTTCTTTATCCAGTCATCGATTTTCGGGCACTCTGGTTGCTTCCAGATTCTGGCTATTGTGAATAATGCCCTTATGAACATAAAAGCAGGGATGTAGTTTCCGCTGCGTATTTTTGGTTTCCCAGAGTAGATTCCCAGGAGTGGTATGGCTGGGTCAAATGGGAGTTCAATTTCTAGTCTTTGGAGGAATGTCCATATTGTTTTCCAGAAAGGCTGTACCAGCTGGCATTCCTACCAACAAGAGATGAATGTCCCCTTTTTCCCACATCCACGCCAGCACTTGTTCTTGCTCTTTTGAATATGTGCCAGTCTCTGTGGTGTAAAGTGGTATCTCATTGTTGTTTTGATTTGCATCTCTCTGATGATTAGTGATGATGAGCATTTTTTCATATGTTTTTTGGCCATTCGAATTTCTTCCTTGCTAAAGTTTCTGTTCATTTCTTCTCCCCCATTTTTTGATGGGGTTGTTTGTTTTCTTCTTGTAAAGTTCTACCAGTGCCTGATATATCCTGGATATTAACCCCTTATCAGGTGGGTATTGGGTGAATATTCTTTCCCATTCTGTGGACTGCTTTTGTATCTTAGTCACTGTTTCTTTTGAGGTACAGAAGCTTTTTAGTTTCATGTAGTCCCATATGTTTATCTTTTCTTCTAGTTGCTTTGTTAGTGATGTTTCACCTTTGAAGATGCCTTTAGCTTCAATGTAGTGGAGGGTTTTTCCTATATTTTCTTCAATGTACTTTATGGATTCAAGTCTGATATTGAGATCTTTAATCCATTTTGATCTGATTTTTGTGCATGGTGTTAGACACAGGTCCAAATTCATTTTTTACATGTCACTGCCCAGTTTTCCCAACACAACTTGTTGAAGAAGCTTTCCTTACTCTATTTTAGACTCGTTGCACCTTTATCAAAGATTAAATGATCATGTGTTTGAGGTTGGGTGTCAGGAAACTCAATTCTATTCCATAGGTCCAAGGTCTGTTTTTATTCCAATACCATGCTGTTTTAATTACTACTGCCTTGTAGTACAGTTTGAAGTTGGGAAAGGTGATGCCTCCCATCTTCTTTTTCCCGAGGATTGCTTTAGCTATCCTTGGGGGTTTATCGTTCCATACAAATTTCAGGAGCTTTTGGTCAATTTCTTTGAAGAATGTCATGGGTATCCTTATAGGAACTGCATTGAATCTGTACAGAGCTCTAGGGAGTTGATTCTCCCCATCCATGAGCAGGGAATATGTTTCCATTTCCTTGTGTCCTCTTTTATCTCTTGGAGCAGTGTCTTGCAGTTTTCTTTGTATGAGGGGCCAGCAAAATACATAAAACACTTTACACACTTGGGTAAGTTGATTCCTAGGTTCCTACTTGGTCATGATGTATAGTCTTCTTGATGAGTCTTTGGATTCTGTTTGCTAGTATTTTGTTGAAGATCTTAGCATCCGTGTTCATCAGGGATATTGGTCTGTAGTTTTCTTTCTTTGTGTTTTCTCTCCCTGCTTTGGGTATCAGGGTGATATGTGCCTCGTAAAAGCTGTTTGGGAGTTTTTCTGTTTCTTCTATTTCCTGAAAGAGCTTGAAAAGGACTGGCAGTAGGTCCTCCTTAAAGGTTTGGTAGAGCTCACTAGTGAATCCTTCTGGACCTGGGCTATTGTGTTTGGGAAGACTTTTAATTACTGTTTCTATTTCCTCAATGGTGATAGGCTTATTCAAGTATTGCAGGTCTTTTTGTTTCAGCCGTGGGAGGTTATAGGACTTCAGGAATTGATCCATTTCTTCTAGATTCTCATGTTTCATGGCATACAGGCTCTCAAAGTAAGCTCTGATGATCTATTGGATTTCTGTGGTTTCTGTTGTGATGTCACCATTTTTATTTCTGATTCTGTTTATTTGGGTTCTCTCTTTCCCTGTCCTTACAAGTCTTGCCAATGGTTTGTCAATCTTGTTTAATTTTTTCAAAAAACCAGCTCTTGGTTTCATTAATCTTTTGGATTGTTTTTTTTTGGTTTCTAACTCATTGATTTCCTCTCTAAGTTTTATTATTTCCTTTTTTTCTGCCTGGGTTGGGCTCCTTTTGTTGGTCTTTCTCTAATGTCTTCAGCTGTGTAGTCAGGTTATTTATGTGGGCCCTTTCTTGTTTCCTGATGAATGCTTGCAGAGCTATAAACTTCCCTCTTAACACAGCCTTTGCCGTGTCCCACAAGTTCTTATAGTTGGTGTCTTCATTTTCATTTGTTTCCAGAAATCTTTGGATTTCCTGTTTGATTTCTTCTATGACCCATTTGTTGTTCAGGAGTGAGCTGTTCAGTTTCCAGGTGTTTGGTTTGACTCCCTGTTTCTGTGTACGGTTAACTTCCATTTTCAGTGCATCATGGTCCCAAAAGATAGCTGACACAATTTCTATATTTTTTTATTTTAATGAGGTATGCTTTGTGGCTTAGTATGTGGTCTATCTTGGAGAATGTTCCATGTGCACTAGAGAAAAATGTGTATTCAGCATTTTTGGCATGAAAAGCCCTGTATATATCCACTAGCTCTCTTTCTTCCATTTCTTCCTTCAGAGCCAATATTTCCTTGGTGAGTTTCAGTCTTGTTGATCTATCCATCGTTGATAGAGCAGTGTTGAAGTCTCCAACTATTATTGTGCTACTGTTAAAGTCTTCTTTGAGGTCCCTTAGCAGTTGTTTTATGTATTTTTCTGGCCCCTCATTAGATGCATATATGTTTAGTAGTATAATTTCTTCTTGGTGTACATACTTCTAAAGTAATAAGAAATGGCCTTCGTTGTCCCTTCTAACGTTTTTCAGCCTGAAGTATATTATCTGATACTATTATTGCCACACCAGCCTTTTTGGAGGAGTTGTTTGTATGGAGAATGGTCTTCCAACCTTTGACTTTGAGTCTGTGTTTATTCTGATTATTCAGATGCATTTCTTGTAGACAGCAGAATGTTGGGTTCAATTTTTTAATCCATTTTGTTTCTCTGTGTCTCTTAGTTGGTGCATTTAGACCATTGACATTGAGCCGAGATTATTGTCATCGGATTTTGTGCCATCTTTCTGTTTGTGCTTGTTGTGCTTATGGGTTTGGTCGTATTACAGTAGACCAAAAGTCCTTTAAAAGTCCTTCTTTTAAAGTTGGCTTTGAGTCCATGAATTTCCTGAGTTGTTGCTTATCCATGAAGTTGTGTATCTTTCCTTCATATCTGAATGTGAGTCTGGCCGGGTAAAGAATTCTTGGTGAGGCCTGCAGTTCATTGAGCCTTTTCACAATATCCCACCATTGTTTTCGGGCTCGGAGTGTTTCATCAGAGAAGTCTGCTGTAAATCTTAGAGATGTTCCTTTGTATGTGATTTCCTTCTTTGATCTTGCTGCGTTCAGTATTCTATCTCTATCTATAGTTTTTGTCATTTTAATTAAGATGTGTCTTGGAGTATTCTTGTTGGGGTTTCTTTTAGCTGATATCCTACGGGCCTCCTGGATCTTGAGGCAAACGTTCTTTAGTTCCGGGAACTTCTCAGCAATGATGGCTTTGGCAGTTTTCTTCTTCATCAGGGTTTTTCTTCTTGCCCTTCTGGGACCCCAGTGATCCATATGTTGTTTCTTCTGGCTTCATCCCGATTATCTTTTGTTGTCTGTTCGGTAATTGTGAGTCTTTTTTTCTATCTTCTGGTGTTGTGTAGAGAATCTTTGGAACTCGTCTTCGAGATCACTAATTCTTTCTTCAGTAGCTATTATTCTGCTATGATGGCTTTCCACTGTGTTTTTCATTTCATTTACCTCATTTTTAATATCTGTCATTTCCATTTGCATTTTCCTCACTTCTTCTATCATGTCCTATTGTATTTTATTGATTTTGCATTCCATTGCTTCTTTGAATTCCTTATGAATCCTTAACATTTCTTTCCGAAATTCCTTATCAGACAGGTTATGCAACTCATTGGTATTGCTTCTCTCATCTGGACTAGTGACTTCACTCACAGAGCTAGATGGAATTTTGCATTGCATTACCATTATGACTATTGTAGGTTGCAAATACACGGGTCTTGGGTGACTAGATAGTACAGTTAGTAGGTGTCTGGTCTGTTTGCAGAGTTTGGGTGGGTGGCATGGATGTAGGAACCAAGGTTCACTAGTACCTCATGCAAGATAGGTAGTAAGAGGGTTTTGAGTTTTGGGATGTTCCCGGAAGCGCAGGGCCTAAGGGGTGCTGGTGAAACCAAGTCAGTTTGCCTTGGTTCCCGTTGATGGAGTTTCCGCTCTTCCCTGGGACAACTTGGGTCCGCAGAGACGCAGGGGTCACACACATACCTGTGGGGGGATTGCAGCTGGTCCAGGAAGCGCAGGGCCCAAGGGGTCCGTGGTGAAACCAAGGCAGTTTGCCTTGGTTCCCATTGATGGAGTTTCTGCTCTTCCCTGGGGCAACTTGGGTCCGCGGAGATGCAGGGGTTTGTTCTGGTCCCTCTCTCCACATCAAGTTATCCAATGCCATGACCACTAATCTACACAGGACTAACCATGGTGATAATATGGTTTTCAGGATTTTTATGTTATTTTCCAAATATGTCTCAAATATTGCCCAATATTTATCAACTCTGGGGGTGCATGATTAAATGCCTACTTTTTTTCAGTTATATTATATCTTTAAGACTAAGCCCTGCTTTTTGCTGAAAAGGTTTTGAATGAAATTCACTCCAAATAAAAAGAATGCCATACATTCAGGAGAGTGAACAGGTTCGTGAGCTAGTGATCAGCCTAAGAAGCAGGTGGTACTCTTAGTTAGATCTGAATCAGTAGTGAATGAACAATCTACTTTATATTCACTTATTTTATAAAAGTTTATTTTAAAATTTCATATTTAGGAGCCAGTTCCAGAGCACGAGTAGATATTTACATTGCTTACAACCAGAAGTGATCCCAGCATCCTATATGGTTCCCCAAGACTGACACAAATGATCCCTGATCACAGAGCCAGGAGGAAGACCTGAGCACCACTGAGTGTGTCCCAAAAGTCAAGAAATGCACCCCCCAAAGCAAATAAAAGAGCTTTTATTTAAACAAAAAAATCAGAAGCCACCACATTAAATGTATATAAAATATAAAGGAAGTAAAGGATTGCATTATAACTTAGCAGTCAATTATAATTACAATGAAAATAATTACTTCATAAAATAATTAAAATAGGTGTAAGTAAATGAATTAATTTTCAGGGGATTTAGTCTAAAATGACATGAGTCACTGTATTAGAATCCATTTCTATGTGTTAATATTGTGCCAGCACAGCGTTCCCTTCCAATGGGTCATACCATGAGTCTAGCTAGCCTAGCCTTACTAACATGGATATTTTGTTTGGATGCACTTCCCACCATTTTGGGCATTGCCAGGAAGTTTTTCCCAACCTGAGATCTAGCTAGCCTGCCTGACCTGAATGTAGAAGCTGTAAGAGAGAGACCCTGTACTATGTTTGCCAGTGAGCTGCATGCCTCTGACTTTGCCCAAAGCACTTAGTCAGCCTGTATTTGAGAGTTTGCTCTTAAACACTGGATAATTATAAGTTATGTGCATTGTGGATAAAGACATTCTCCTGAGCACCAGTCTGCATCATAATGTAATGTAATGATACCCCTCGAGCACTGGTGACTATTCGCTTCTCCTTCCCCAAACCTTACAGCAGAAATGAGGATTATGCCCCTGATCAGTCTGAGTCCAGTGAGGACTAGATAATACTCCAGCTTCTTTCAAGTTGTGAAGACAGAAAGAGGCATAAAAGAGCCCAGCTTGCTCCAGCGCCAGGGATTTGGTGCATGCAATGGCTTGGATGCTGCCAGAAAGCGTACAAGAGACTAAATAGGTCTTAGACAAAAGAGAAAAACAAAACAAAACAAAACAAACAAACAAATAAAAACAGCACAGGACAAGAATTTGGCTACATCTGTGGCTCACAAACTTCAGGCAGCTTCAAAAGAGTGAGAGATGGATTTGTTCCAAAACACTTGGCCTCACCTCCAGAGTTTCTGAATTGATATGACTGAGTGTATTTGCGTACTTGCAGGTGAAGATGATACACCGGTCTAGGAACCACAGTCTGAGAAGGACAGAGTCACTGGGGATGGGAGGTTGGTCAGGAAGCATAGACCGAACTACCCTAGTTTGCTTAACTCACTATTTGCACCCAAATTTAGAACATCTTCCCTTTATTTTCTTTATCACATCCTACTATTTACCAACTAACCACTGTACTAGGTAACAGTCAACGAGAAGGTACCATATAAGAACTGTTAGTGAACAATCAAGATAGAAAAAGCATAAACCTTTTCTAGGATATTTCTGAATTCTTAACAAACCCAGTAAAATAACTTTAACCAGAAATTTATAAGAAAGTTTTGAAAAGCTTAAAAAAGATATAATATATCTAGTCAAAATGGTTATTGATATTTCCCTGTTCAATAAAGAACGAGTTTATGTATTAAAAGAGACATAAATTATGACTAGAATCTATAATGGCTTAATTATAAAATCATATCATTACATATCTTGATACATTTGAGATATTATATACTTGTTCTTGAGTTTGCTAAAATGTATAAACTTATTTGCTCTAATTGGGCTTTTCTGATACATGAACTAAAATCAGTTACAGATTTTGTGTTTTACTCATGAACACAGACAAACTCCTCTTGGATTCTATGTTTTCGATCAAAAGATGCAAAAAGTTTCTTTTATGTTACTATTTTCCTGAGAGCATCAGAACTCAAAAATATTTAGAGAAAAGAAGAGTCTCAGATTTTTACAATTTAGGAAAATCTTCAACTCGGCTCCAGCAGTGAGCAGTTCCTGCCTTCTCTCATGTAATACCCAAGGAAGTGTACTGATTGATTTTAATGGCAGACACTTTCTCATTTTTATTCAAAAATCTTCAAAAATCAGTGAGTTGAATTTTCATTTCCCCCACAGAAATGATATTGGCCCATTAAAATAATACTATAATCCTTTTTTAAGATATAGTTAGTGCAGTCACATTCTAATCTGATTTCATGTATTGTTCCATCAGCATGGCTCTATAATCAGTGTATATGAGACTTGAGTTGTAGTGTTGACACATATATTACACCCATGTGAACTGCAGTCCATCCCATCACCTGTAAAATGGAGATAATTTCTGAATAGAAATAGGTGGACAGAATCTAAAACCATGGTGAGTGCATGTCACATTGACATTGCAAAGTGGAGTTCTACGTTTTTTACCTTCATAAAGTGAAAGTGCTTTTTTGGTTTAGTATCCTTCTGTAAGAGAAAGGGCATTCCATGTTTTCAATATATTGCTATTCAGTAATTAAAAGAGAAAATATTGCTTTGGAGGCAAATTGAATAGAATGTGAGGTGACTATGCTAAGTGGAAAAGTCAGACAATTGCCCGAGAATTTCACTCATATAGTGGTATATGATTGCCTAGAACATAAGTCCTCCAAATGGATCAGCAAGTTTTTATTTATTTGGGGTGGCGGTTGGGGGTTGGTCAGGAGCTCAAAACAAGCTTTCAAGAAACAAAATATTAATTACTCGATTCAGGAATTAGTTTTAAATCATTAAAAATGATAGTTACCAGAGAAAATGAGAAAATGTCTGTGAACGAGAAAAGGTAGAAATGATGACAATTATACATATAGAATTATAAAACTAGACATCCTATTCCATAATAAGGTAAGAAAATTGATTCATGAAAAGTCATACTTTTAAAGAACAAGACAAAACAGTAATAAAATAAATGAGAAAATGAAAATGAAAGAGCCATTAACCTTCCATCTGTTTCTCACCACCTCCTTGTTGCTATTTATGATAAAATAGAATAACATGGGCATGATCAGAGATCAAAACACATTATCTTTATTGATCAAGGTATATAAGTAATAAGGCTGCATATTTCATTGCATCATCCAAAATAGTAAAAAAATCAACTGATGTTACTTATATTTATAAACTACAAACATAAGGCAAATATTCATCATTCTACAAGTTTGAAGAGATCTCTAAAAACTTTATCTTCTCCACAATGTCTTTAAATAACATGCAAGCTGTTGTATGTATATACATACATATATAAATTTATTTTGTGATAAAAATAAATAAATATTTTATATCTAAAATATTATTTTATTTACATAAAAATAAGTAAATATTTACATATCACTTTCTTTTTTATTTCATGCTTAAGTTCTGATTCAAAATGTCTATTCTGTCCTTATAAAGTATTTAATAGCTACTTTCAATAAAAATATGATAATTTTTATATTAATAAAAACTTCAAATAACTCAGCTCATCTTTATTTACTTGGGCTGTGGGTGATGAGATATGGTAGTTTGGAAACTAAAACCAAGAAAATTTAAGAATAGTAAGATTCACTTTTGCCTGCTTTGTTGAGAATGGACTACATTCCACATAAAGTTTATACAATTCATCTTACCTCCTACAAAATCAAGCTAACCTTCAAAAATGCAATGGCATTTGTCAGCAAAAGCTACTTAAAGTTTGCCATGCCATGGTTCTCGGTATCCAACTTAACTCTTTCCTATATACTGACAATTTTGTTAAGAACAAAATCACAAGCCTTTAATCTTAATAAAGAGAAATCCTTATAAAAAGGAAAAAAACTTTAATTTCACTTATAAAAAGAACTGTGGGTCACAGAAACAGTTCAAAAGTTAAGGTGATAGACCCTGGTTCATTCCCCAGCATAACACAGAATCTCCTGAACTTTACCAGTACGATCCATGAATACAGAGTCAGTAGTAATTCCTGAGGATCTCTGGGTGTGTTTCCAAAATCAAAACACAAAACAAAAATCACGACAGGCAGGGAGCATAACTCAGTTGCAAAGAACTTGCCTTGCATATGTGATTTGATCCTCCACAATTTCCAACAAACATTCTGGGCCTGGAGAGATAATACAGTGGGTAAGGAGCTTAGGTTACATGTAGATAACTTGGGTTTAATATGTCCAAGAATGATTCCCTGAGCACCAACTAAGTATCAGATCCGAGCATAGCTGGTTGTGACTACCTCAATTAATAATTAATAAAATGAAATAAAATACCTTGTTTTACTCTTTACCATAACAAACAAAAATATAAATAAAACAATAAGCTATTATCTGCTCAACATTATCAAGCACAGATTTCACTGAACAAAAAATGAAATCCAAACCCTAACTTAATTCAACTAACCATTTATGTAGGGCATCAGATAAAAGAAAAATTGATAATATATGTCAAAGGGTGGGGTTCTAACGAGTTGGGCTTGAGATTGGCTTCTCTCTTGGGTAGAGCTCTGATGAGCTCTGGCATCTGGGCGTTGAAAATGGCTGTCATCATGGTGCAGGGGTTCCTCTGGCTTCTTCTGAGACTCTATTGGGGTGGGAATAAGCCTATTTCACAGACACAGATGGAGCTGCTGCCGGCTCTCCCCTATTTGATTCATTTTTCTTGCAAGTAACTCTCCCTCTACACATCTGTAAGAAACCCCTAGAACAGCCTCCTACAAAACAACATGGAAATGCATCAACAGCACTGAAAAGTGTAATTCTCAAGATGGCTATTCATGCCCCAGAACTGTAGAAAGAACACAAAAACTATTTTGAAGGATAGAAAGAGATTAGAACTTTCAAGTAGGGCATCTTTATTTGGGAGACTATGTAAAGAATTAGTAAAATAATTCTAATAAAATCCGTACATTATGAAATAAGAATATATAACTGGTCCTGGGCAAAATCCTTGATGAACAAAGAAAAACTAATGAGAGAACTTCTGACCCATTGACTCAATCCCTAGGGAAATAAGGTTACTGGAAGCACCTGGTTTCATACATAGCTGATATCTGTGTATTCATGAAACATTAGTCAACTCTGTATTCTCTGCCCAGCTTCTATATCTCACACACACACACACACAAATGTTAAAGGCCTGATTAAAATTGCTATCTTTGAATTGCCTTTGACTATATTTTTCTGTCTTTCTGTTTCTTTTTCCTTTCTCTCTCCTATACATTGAGGAAGAAGATATATATGGCGTTTTCTTACATTGTGGTGTGTGCTCTTGATGTTTCTTGGAAGTTGCCTCCCTTACAGCTTGTGGTCTTGGAAACCAGCCTTCAGAATGATTCACCAACCACTTGATGATCTGGACTATTTAAGACTCTTTCATATCCTTAACAGGACTACAAAAACAGCAGTAATGTTATTATGTGTGCAACTATGTCAAGGAAGAAAAATTGTATTTCAACTCAAATCATCTTTACTTATGATTGTTGGAAGTTGCTGTGTGTATGTGTGTGTGTGAGAGAGAGAGATCGAAAGACAGAGAGAGAAGCATAATCATTGTGTAGAGTTCTGTTCTATAAGGCTGGCATCCCTGATGCAATGTTCTGCCTTTGAAAATGCCTATTTGGAACATTAAAAACATCTGGAGAAACCACATTTCCATGTTGAAATAAAGATAAGTTGTCATTTCTGCTACTCATTTTGAATTTATCCCACAGTCTGATGAGAGAATTTTTCCCAGAGCAAGTTGCAGAGTATGAAAATTACAAAGAAAAAAATTAAGGAAAAATTAAGAAGTGAAACAGAGACTAGAAGACAATTTTATAGCATTCTAAGAGGGATTTTCTTAACTATCCCTCCAAATAGTCTTGTTCATTCTGATGAATCATCTTTGGGGGTAAAATTTAGTACAGACTTCAGAAGCAGAGCAGCGTATAGGATCTTCAACAGGCAAATTTCTGAGACTTAATTTATTTTTTCATCTACAAAATTTAAATGATGATTTAAATTCTGTCTATAAATTGTGGTTTAGAGGAAATTTAACATACTGCAGTATAAGCACCTGGTCTCTGATCTTTAGGAATCATCTTTTCTGTTTCACACTGGATTGTATTTTCAAAACTATAACTGAATATCGCAGTTATTAATATATCTCCTTTTTCAAGAAAATTAATTTCATGTTTAGAGGCCATTTCATCATGGTATGCCTCTACACGTCGTACCCTGATCGTATAGGTGAATCACGATCACGATCTTCCCGTTGATCATCTATTTGCTAGAGCGGGCACCAGTAATATCTCCATATGTCCTGTCTCATGCCAGTAGAGCCAGGGTCATCGGCTTGCTACAGGAACATAAAGAGCCTCAAAACATTATATTAGGTCATAGGTGAATATGACAATGAATACTGACTCCATTCACTTCCCAGGATAGCCTGATACTAGGCTGACATTTCTGCTTGTGTGTACATGAGGAATCTCCATAAAAGCTGAGAAAATTAGTTTCCTTCCTTAACTTAGTGTCTAACCCTCTCAGTGACCCACCTCAACCTTCCACTCTAGGGGAATCCTTTGATAACTCCATGGTTCTAAGACAATTGTGGAGAACAATATATCAGACATTTTTGGTTGTAATACACAAGTTTAAATATGTGGTTTCATTCCTAAAATACCATAAGGGAAGTCTAAGGCACTGGGAGGAAGGCAAGAGGGATAATAGACATTAAGATTTAGTCTTAAGCATCAATAAATATTTCTAGATTTTTAAACATTTTTGGTTAACGAAATCTTTCTTCAAATAAAAGTGTAGTCAGTGAAGAATTTATGTTATGTTGAAAACATTTTTATAATAAAAATGCTACTTACTAAGAAACACTGCTTGAAACAGACCTGAGTCCTAGTCTTTGCAAAGCATCAGCAAGAACTGAGAGGGAGTCTGAAAACCAGTTCTAATTCCCAAATTGAGCCCTAGGAATACAAGTGTTTCCATTTGCTTCACAAGGCTCCCTGTAGTTAGATGTTTGTCACATGCTCTAGATCCTCTGAAAAAGTTCAAATTTCAGCATATTAGAAATCTTCAGAGAGCTAGACAAATTTATTTAATTTGCTTTTTGGATACATAGGACCATGCCAAGGAACCTTTAGGTCATGAACAATTGATTCTGTTGACTGAGGCCACTCACACTTATTTCTCAAAGTGCTCCAAAATACAGTGTCCTATGCATTTACTTTATTTTAGGAGAAAACTATAACTGGGAAGTCAGAGGGGATGATATGAGTAACTAAGTATCCTACCAAGGGGAGAGCAGTCAATAAAGACCACAGGGATGTTTTGGTTGACGAATCAAGTCTGCAACAATGACATAATGGGAACGGGTGACAGGTATACCCTTTCTGTCTTACTATGTGGACCAAGAATGCAATGGAAAGCCCTCTCCACATTTTTTCATTGCCTTCCCCAAGTTCTCCCTCAAGTGTAAAACATACCAAGCGAACCAATCAAATGATAATTCTTACTCTCTGGAAAAATTTCAAATGAATCTCTAATATTCACTACTCTACTTCTGGTTCTACAGACTTCCATTTTTTAATAAATGCGTATGAGACATTTCTTCCAATACTTATGAAAAATAACACAAAAATAAGTAAAAGAATCAGTTTTGTTAATTCATACAGATTATTCTAAACCTGTGAAAATAAAATAAAAATGATTTCTATTCAACCAATTGTCAAAATAAATGATCAATTTATAATCTTGTGAATTTTCTCTCCATTTACATTATTTTTTTATCTTTCCTTTCTTTGATAGGAATGGGTGAAATATTTTAGGTCAATAGATAAAAAAAATTATTCTGAGCCATGAATCCAGTCATCAGTTGTCTCATTATTTTCAAACATTTAAATTTTTCCATTTGACTTGGGTTGCTAATTTCAAGTTTTTTCCAGACCTCTGTATCCTGTGGAGTTTGGGGCAACAATAAAGACAGGGAGACCCCCCCAATACTTTCATATGCTCTCCAGGCTGCGCTGCATAAGCACAAGGTTAGAGGGAAGATGGGTGAAAGGACAAGGCCCCACAGGATGCTGTTAAACCTAACCCTAATTGAAAAATTCTTCATCAAAAACAGAGACTTAATGAGTCCTTTTTTCATCCCAATAGGGCTTTTATAGTTTAGAAAAAGAAAATAAATAAATATGTTATACTGTGTATATACCTGAACTAGACTAATTATCAGATATTTTGATTCATTTGAGAAATTTATTTACCCATTATCTTAAAAAGAGGGTTTGAGTCAAAGTTAAACATACTAAAATTATAATTTTAATGCAAGTAAAAAAGTATTCTTATTGGGAGCTTGTATCATCAGTTCCAATCATAAATGTAATAGAGAATTTTTATCCTATCTAGATTTTTAAGTATAATTTTTATTTTGTGAAGGTGTTCAGAAGTAAATTGCGCACATCAACCATATATAAAACATACCATATGCATGTTATCATACAAAAAAATCAAAATTTAATGATTAATGTTCATATCATTAACATTTTTTAAGTATTTTATTATACCACCGTGAGATATACAAATAAAAAGATATACAATTAAAAAAATTCATGTTAGGATTTTGTTCATACAGTGTTTCAGCACCCGTCCCTCCACCAGTGCCCATCTCCATACAAATAAAAAGATATACAATTAAAAAGTTCATGTTTGGGTTTTGGTCATACAGTGTTTCAGCACCCGTCCCTCCACCAGTGCCCATCTCCCACCAACAACATCCCCGGTTCCCTCCCCTTCCCCAGCCCTGCTCCATGGCAGGTTCTTTATTTCTTTGCCTTTCTCTCTCTTTCTCTTTTCCTTCCCTTCCAGACTATGGATTACAGAACATACATTAAAAGGTTGTCATGTGAATCCTTTTGCCTCTATTTAATGCTCAGTTCTAGGTTGGCATTAGTATCCTCGACTATTATTAGCACCCTGTTCCATTTTCTGTCTTACCTAAACTCTGACTCCCACACGTTTGTGATAATTTCCACCTTTGACAAGACCTCCTGATATATGTTTCACTTGTCCTTGGATATTGGTATCATAATATGTACATATATATTTATGCCATGCAAATAAATGCAGTCATTCTGTATCTGTCTCTCTCCTTCTGGCTAATTTCGCTCAACATAATCTTCTCCATGTCCATCCATTTATAGGCAAATTTTATGACTTCATTTTTCCTGACAGCTGCATAGTATTCCATTGTGTAGATGTACCAGAGCTTCTTTATCCAGTCATCGATTTTCGGGCACTCTGGTTGCTTCCAGATTCTGGCTATTGTGAATAATGCTGCTATGAACATAAAAGTAGGGATGGTGTTTCCGCTGCGTATTTTTGGTTTCCCAGAGTAGATTCCCAGGAGTGGTATGGCTGGGTCAAATGGGAGTTCAATTTCTAGTCTTTGGAGGAAAGTCCATATTGTTTTCCAGAAAGGCTGTACCAGCCGGCATTCCCACCAACAATGGATGAGTGTCCCCTTTTCCCCACACCCACGCCAGCACTTGTTGTTCTTGCTCTTTTGACTATGTGCCAATCTCTGTGGTGTAAAGTGGTATCTCATTGTTGTAATGATTAGTGATGATGAACATTTTTTCATATGTTTTTTGGCCATTCGAATTTCTTCCTTGCTAAAGTTTCTGTTCATTTCTTCTCCCCATTTTTTGATTGGGTTGTTTGTTTTCTTCTTGTAAAGTTCTACCAGTGCCTGATGCAGTCCCTATGAGGATACCAATGACATTCTTCAAAGAAATTGACCAAACGCTCCTGAAATTTGTATGGAACAATAAACCCCCAAGGATAGCTAAAGCAATCCTCGGAAAAAAGAAGATGGGAGGCATCACCTTTCCCAACTTCAAATTGTACTACAAGGCAGTAGTAATTAAAACAGCATGGTATTGGAATAAAAACAGACCTGTGGACCTATTGAATAGAATTGAGTATTCTGTCACCCAACCTCAAACACATGATCATTTAATCTTTGATAAAAGTGCAATGAGTCTAAAATGGAGTAAGGAAAACCTCTTCAACAAGTGGTGTTGGGAAAACTGGGCAGCAACATGTAAAAAAATGAATTTGGACCTGTGTCTAACACCATGCACAAAAATCAGATCAAAATGGATTAAAGATCTCAATATCAGACTTGAATCCATAAAGTACATTGAAGAAAATATAGGAAAAACCCTCCACGACATTGAAGCTAAAGGCATCTTCAAAGGTGAAACATCACTAACAAAGCAACTAGAAGAAACATATGGGACTACATATGGGACTACATAACATATGGGACTACATGAAACTAAAAAGCTTCTGTACTTCAAAAAGAAACAGTGACTAAGATACAAAAGCAGTCCACAGAATGGGAAAGAATATTCACCCAATACCCATCTGATAAGGGGTTAATATCCAGGATATATCATTAACATTTTTGCAGACTAGTTATTTTTCAGATTACTATACACAATGGAAACAATTGACTCTCTTGTTCATTATCAAATTATAACAAGGATTTTCTCTCTGAAATTTGTCCTTTTATTGATATGATAATGTTTAGTCTACATGCTATGCTTTTCTGAGACAGAAAATCTGACCCCTCATATTAATCACTTTATCATTTGACATCCCATTACTCATTGATTTGCTAGAGTGGGCACCAGTAACATTTCTATTTGACCCTATCACTTGCCAGTGTAGCCCAATGGCATCTGGTTGCTTCAGGAATACGAAGAGCCTCAAACAGTTCATTCAGGGTCTTGATGAAGAAGTCTGACCATCTTGTAGGTGGGCGGTCACATGATCTTTTGACATCCCGACGGATCCAGACCCCTCATATTAATAAGATCAAAAATAAGCTTTGAAGGCAATCTATCACCATTACCACTATATATTTAGCCTATCCACATTCTAATTCTTGAAAACATTTGAGTAATTTTGTGGAATTTTCAGCAGATTGGTTTTAATAGGTAACAGAAACTCAAAGGTCATTCTCTATTACCTGATCATTTTTAGTATAAGTATCTTGTAAAAACAATTATACTGGGATGTGTACTCTAGCCAGAGTCTTGTAAAACATTTATGCAGGGATGTGTACTCTAGCCAGTGACATACAGTTGATTCTCTAGACTGTTTTTACAAGTCATTTTCTACCTGTGGCAGTTATATCATAATCCTATTCCCAAACAAAATTATTGACAAAGCTCAATATGATATGGCAACAACTATTAATTTAATTTCCTATTAAAGTAGACCACCATAACTATTCTAGTATTTGTAACCCTAAATTCGACTTGTAAAAATAATAGAATTTGTAAAATAATAATCAACTTAAGGCTCACTTGATCACTTGATCACTTGAATCCCATTATTCATCAATTTGCTCGAGCGGGCGCCAGTAACATTTCCACTGGACCCTATCACGTGTCAATGTAGCCCAATGGTATCTAGTTGATTCAGGGATATGAAGAGCCTCAAACTGTTCCTTCAGGGTCTTGACAAGGATCTCTGACCATCTTAAGGTGGGCGGCCACGTGATCTTTTGACATCCCGTGGGATCCAGTCGGTAATGGCTCTAGTCCAGCGGTTGTCTCCAAATCGCATTACATGTCCAGCCCATCTGATTTTCGATGCCTTGGCAAACGAGACAGCGTCCCTGATTCTGGACTAGCGACGGAGGTTAGAACTCCGGATTCCTTCTCTCACTTGAGTGAGGCATGATATTCCAAGCATAGCTCTTTCAATTCCTCTCTGGGAGACCCGAATAGCATTCTCATCCTGCTTTCGTAGGGCCCAGGTCTCTGAGGCATATGTTAATGTGGGGAGAATGGTGGCGTCAAAGAGATGTGCCGGGAGCCGGAGGTTCTTTGTTCTTTTAGCTATTTCTTCAATGCCTTTGAAGCCATTCCATGGCCGCTCTCTTCCTCCTGCGCAGCTCAGGTTTTAGGTCATTCATCATGTTGATTTCTCAACCTAGGTACACATAACTGCTGCATTCAGAGATGTTTGTTCCATTGAGAGTGAATGGGGCCTCAGGAACTAGTTCATTCATCATGAACATTGTTTTCTTTAGATTCAGCAGTAGACCTATCTTTCCACATTCTCGGTCGAAGTCAGCCAGCATTTGTGCCACTTGGCTAATGTTTGGTGTTATTAGAACGATGTCATCAGTGAATCTGGAGGTGGTGTAGTTGCCGACCATCTATCTTCACTCCCATTCCTTCCCATTCTAATTGTCGCATGATGTTCTCTAGGGTGGCACTGAAGAGTTTTGGTGAAATGGTATCACCCTGTCGAACCCCTCTTTTGACATCAATAATCACTTCTTTGTAGAATGGTGAGATCCTGGTGGTGAATCCTTAATATAGCTCACGAAGGATCTTGATGTATGGGGTTTGAACACCCTGTTTGGCTAGGGGCTTCAATGACTGCTTCAGTGTCCACAGTCAAAGGCTTTCTGTAAATCAATGAAAGTGAGACAGAGCGGCATCTTGTACTCGCTACAAACCTCAATGAGCTTGGTTACTGTGTGGATATGGTAGATTGTGCTGAATCCTTTCCGGAAGCCTGCTTGCTTGCATGGTTGTCCTTCATCTAGTGTTCTGCTAATCCTGTTCAGGATGACTCGTGTAAACAGCTTGTAGATGACAGACAACAGGCAGATGGGGCAATATTTGCCGATGTCATGAATGTCTCCCTTCTTGAACTGTAGAACTGTCCTGCTGGTTTTCCATTGGGAGGGCACCTTTGATTCGGACAGGTAGCGTGTGAAGAGCCGAGCTAGTGTATTGATGAGTACCAATGGCAATTCTTCAGGTGTTCGTGTCTGACTTTGTCTGGACCTGGTGCTGTCCCCTTCTTTACCGAAGAGATGGCATGTCGGATTTCAGACGGGAGAACGTTGGGAATGACATATCCATCCTGTGGAATTTGGTATGTGGGCAGGTGGATGTAGCTATCAAAGAGATTTGAGTAGAAGTCCTGGATAATCTTCTCCATTGCCTTTCTGGAAGATGTGATAGATCCATCAGGGCGTCGGAGGGCAGTGATCTTGGTCTTATAGTTGGCGAAGGACAGGCGGCAGTGCGAATGCTTTTCCCGGCTTCTGCTGCATCTTCCAGTATCTCTGCTCTTCTGTCTTTGAGGTCTTCTTTTATAGCTTCTCTGAACCTTTTAGCAAGCTTGGACGTTAGCATTTGGTCTCCTGAGGCTCGCGGCTTGCCACGTTGGCGAATCAGCTCTAGAGTTTTGAAGACCAGCGTTCTTTTGTGTCTTTCTCTCTCTCTCTCTCGGCATTCTTCACACAATCATGGAGGTGCTGAACCAGTCGGTTGTATTCTTCATCGATGTCATCTATGATGGTATCTTCCCATGTTGCTGCAATGGTGCCAAAGAGTTCCCAGTTGGGGGGTCATTCTGGGAGTTCTCTTCTTAAACTTTGCAGCCTTTTCTCCCCCTTGCGGGAAGTAGAATTTTGTACGAATGAGATGGTGGTCCGATCGTGTTTGGAATTTGGGGACTACAGCTACATCAGTCAGAGAAAACCGTAGATTAAAGATGATGTAGTCAGTTTCATTGTGGAACTGTCCGCCAGGAGATTCCCATGTCCAACGTTTTGCTTCAGCCTTCTGGTGAGTTCCCATGAATGGTCTTGGTGGACATGGTGAACTCCAGATAGTCTCTCACCCTGTTTGTTCCATTCTAGGCCTTGGGTCCCGATGTAGAGTTCTTCAGCCGATCTTCTTGGTCCTATCTTGGCATTAAAATCACCAACTATGATCTTGTAGAAGGTGTGATCTTTTTTATAGAACTCCTCCAATTCCATGTAGAATTCTCAATTTCATCTTCTTTGTATGTGGATGTTGGTACATAGACAATGAAGATAGAAATTTCTGGCAGTGGGCCACATCTCTTTAAGTGTAATTGTCCTATTCGGTTTGTTAGGCATTCAAATGAATCAATGTTGACGGCCATGTTTGTATTGACAAGGACACCAATGCCACCGACGCCTCTTTTGTCGCATGTTCCAAGGAACAATTCTTCTCCGGTGTCAAATACAGCATGATGCAACTGACGCCTCCTCATCTCAGTCAGACCAATGATGTCGTACTTGATCTTTTCGCTTGCAGCATCACGATCACGATCACGATCTTCCCGTTAATCATCTATTTGCTAGAGCGGGCACCAGTAATATCTCAATATGTCCTGTCACATGCTGTAGAGCCAAGGGCATCGGCTTGGTACAGGAACATAAAGAGCCTCAAACCATTATATTAGGTCATGAGAATGATCTAATATAATTGTTACTGGCATTTGGCATATCAAATACAACACGAGCAGCTTGCTAGGCTTGCCGTGCGGGAGGCAAACTCTATAAACACCTCCAAATAAAGCCTTTATTGATGAACCGCGGACGCTATGCCGCCGAGCCGGGCTGTGATGGGCTGGTCGGCTGGGTGGAGTTCTGAAGAGAGGGAAGTCCAATGTGGAAAATGGCGGCGCCCACGGAGTGGGTGGGGGTCGTCTGGCTTGTTGTGAGGTTCTGCCGGGGTGGTGGGCCAAGGCTGGAACCCACCATGCCTCCCGACTGCCTCATGAACGGCTGGGCACAGGGAGAGCAAGGAACCGCTCTGCCCCATGTCTGAGAGTCTCTGGACCAGCATACCTGGGCCGGATTGAGGAAGAAACTGCTCCAGGGTGGGTGTCGATGATCCGGGCTGTGATGGGCTGGTCGGCTGGGTGGAGTTCTGATGAGAGAGAAGTCCAATGTGGAAAATGGCGGCGCCCACTGGAGTGGGGGGGGGGTCGTCTGGCTTGTTGTGAGGTTCTGCCGGGGTGGTGGGCCAAGGCTGGAACCCACCATGCCTCCCGACTGCCTCATGAACGGCTGGGCACAGGGAGAGCAAGGAACCGCTCTGCCCCATGTCTGAGAGTCTCTGGACCAGCATACCTGGGCCGGATTGAGGAAGAAACTGCTCCAGGGTGGGTGTCGATGATCCGGGCTGTGATGGGCTGGTCGGCTGGGTGGAGTTCTGATGAGAGGGAAGTCCAATGTGGAAAATGGCGGCGCCCACGGAGTGGGTGGGGGGTCATCTGGCTTGTTGTGAGGTTCTGCCGGGGTGGTGGGCCAAGGCTGGAACCCACCATGCCTCCCGACTGCCTCATGAACGGCTGGGCACAGGGAGAGAAAGGAACCGCTCTGCCCCATGTCTGAGAGTCTCTGGACCAGCATACCTGGGCCGGATTGAGGAAGAAACTGCTTCAGGGTGGGTGTCGATGATCCGGGCTGTGATGGGCTGGTCGGCTGGGTGGAGTTCTGATGAGAGGGAAGTCCAATGTGGAAAATGGCGGCGCCCACGGAGTGGGTGGGGGTCATCTGGCTTGTTGTGAGGTTCTGCCGGGGTGGTGGGCCAAGGCTGGAACCCACCATGCCTCCCGACTGCCTCATGAACGGCTGGGCACAGGGAGAGCAAGGAACCGCTCTGCCCCATGTCTGAGAGTCTCTGGACCAGCATACCTGGGCCGGATTGAGGAAGAAACTGCTTCAGGGTGGGTGTCGATGATCCGGGCTGTGATGGGCTGGTCGGCTGGGTGGAGTTCTGATGAGAGGGAAGTCCAATGTGGAAAATGGCGGCGCCCACGGAGTGGGTGGGGGTCGTCTGGCTTGTTGTGAGGTTCTGCCGGGGTGGTGGGCCAAGGCTGGAACCCACCATGCCTCCCGACTGCCTCATGAACGGCTGGGCACAGGGAGAGCAAGGAACCGCTCTGCCCCATGTCTGAGAGTCTCTGGACCAGCATACCTGGGCCGGATTGAGGAAGAAACTGCTCCAGGGTGGGTGTCGATGATCCGGGCTGTGATGGGCTGGTCGGCTGGGTGGAGTTCTGATGAGAGGGAAGTCCAATGTGGAAAATGGCGGGCGCCCCCGGAGTGGGTGGGGGGTCGTCTGGCTTGTTGTGAGGTTCTGCCGGGATGGTGGGCCAAGGCTGGAACCCACCATGCCTCCCGACTGCCTCATGAACGGCTGGGCACAGGGAGAGCAAGGAACCGCTCTGCCCCATGTCTGAGAGTCTCAATATATGCTTCCAAACCAGCGTACGTGCATTGAAAGTACAGACAGTCATTTTAGTCCTTCTTCATTTTGGCAGCCTAGGATGGCCATGACATTTTATCAGGCATTGCTTGTTTGCCTTTCTTACTGCTGCCATATTAAGGGCTCTTTCGGTGTCAGGAAAATAAATTTTTCTGTTACTGGACTTGGCATATTGAACACACATTGGACAGCTTGCCAGGCTCTGCCATGCGGGCACCATATTCTCATTACTTTGTGGGGCTCTCTCAGAGGGGTGGGTAGAATATTTATGGTAGTTTGGAGGTAAATTGCGCCGCGCGGGCGGCAGCGTGCAACGGGAAAGCTGGTTTCTGCTCTGCCGGGTGTACCTGTGTCTACTTATGGCTACATTAATTTATTTTCTTACTTTTTTTTTTGCTTTTTTGGGTCACACCCGCAAAGCTCGGGGGTTTCTCCTGGCTCTGCACTCAGGAATTACTCCTGGCGGTGCTTGGGGGACCATATGGGATGCCAAGGATCGAACCAGGGCGGGCATGGCAGGCTGCGTGCAAGGCAAACGCTCTACCTGTTGGGCTATCACTCCAGCCCCCATTAATTTATTTTAATGTGAAAATTTTAATTAATGACTTTATATTTATCAATAAACTTCTTTAGAACACAAACACTGAAAGATAACAGACCTGTCTTTGTTCTTTACCTGTTTTTTTTTAATTTTGAACTATACATCCTTGTGAACAAGGAGCATGATCTATTTATTAACAAGAAGGAAGAAAGAGGTTGGTAGAACTCTAAACGATCTGTGCATTTCAAATGTTGATGGATTTTCACATCATTCTTATTTGGAAAGCTGTCTATGATATTATCATCCAAGTCTCTAGATAGCCTTGATGGTGCCTTATGATGTGAATCTGTACTGTTTATTTGTCTGATATATTTTTTTTTCTTCCTCAAAATGTTCCTATATATGCTCTGGGGTTGAAGGGGTGGACTGGTAACAGTCACAGATATTTTCAAGATTGGTATTATTTTACCCAGTACAACACACTGCTGCAGGTCAACTCACTGCCAGTGTTGAGACCCAGGAGTTCTTCATGCCTGAGCCCTGTTGACTGGATTGTAATTGACAAGCTCATACCACTGTGACTTAAGAGCAGAACCAATGTAATTACCCATCTTCTCCTACTGCTCCATTCTGCAGAGTGGCCTCTAACAATAAGACCCTTGTTCTACAGAAGCTTCTTTCACTCCCTAGGAGTGCTATACTCTTAAGAGTGTTAGCTATAGTTCTCTGTAGGAAAGCTATAGTTAATTAAGTTCTTCTACTGAATCTAATTAAAGCAGTTTTGCAGCAAATAATCCAGATAATCAAATAGAATTTGTGAAAACTCAAAAACAAACTACCTTACAAAAATTAGAAACGTGACATAAAAATTAGAAGTTTTGCATTAATGATTTATAAAAACAAGCATAATCTGACTCAGAATTATGACAAAGATTAACAGGAAGTTCTCTGACTGAGCCCAAAGTCCCAAACCAATAAGAGTCTAACAGTTGTATAAGTCTATTTGCATAAACTATTACGCTTGTTCTTTTGTCCTGTTTTATCTGACTACATATAATGTGATTATAATATAGTAAGTTGTAACTTATAGAAATGGAAAATACCTTCCCTAGCTACCCTCCTAAACCTTCTTCAAATTCTGTATAGCAGCTATAACATAAGTCCAATGGAAACTTTTTATTTTATGAGTTTGCAAGCAAAAAGCTTGCATTCTTGCATGATTATTCGTGTGCTGGTTCACAATCATATTAACTTATAGGATCCGGGAAATAGGCCACATCATTAGCCCAGAGATGGTAAGACAGTCAGCATAGATAGGGTATAATTTATTAAATTAAATCTTCTGAACATAATAAATAATAAAATAGTATCCTTTCCCACTCAGGTGATACACTCTATATTTATATCAAAAAATGCATTCAGATCTCTTAAAATAGACTTTTGTAAGGTTTTCCTCCAAACAACTTTTCTTCTTTGAATAGAGTTTGGTCATTACCTATCAGGAACTCATATACAAGAAAAAAAAAGCACTGAAGGCAATGTGCTTGTTTACTTTGGTTACAGATGGAATTGCTTCCAAAAGGAATGTCCATGTGATATACATGTGAGTTGAAAAGTATGCACCCCAAGTGTGGTGGGTGTGGTGCATGCCTGTCAAAATGTATGTCAACATATGAAATTATACATGTTAGTATATACATATGATACCGAGGAAGTTTTTGCATATGTACTGAGAAAGTATGCTAGCCTGTGTAATTATAAGCCATGAAGTAAGTTATGCTCGGGATGTACGCTGGGCTCCATGATTTCTACATATTCACTTTTTATCCATCCTACAAATTCTTTTTTTTAACTAAGCACACAATTCCTATTCAAGAACTCTTAGTTAATATAATCTCTGTATACAGTTCTATGATGAAAATATAAAGATAATAACCCAGACAGTGCCTTTCTTCCATTTGGAATATTCTTGGCTAATACTGTAAATTATTCGCACAGCAATTTCCATTTTTATTATTTTATTTTTTTTTCTCACATACATGGGGTAGAGCTGAGCTGCTACCGGCTCTCCCTGTGCCCAGCTGATCATGAGGTGCCCAGGAGGGAAGGCAATTTCTACCTCTGACTCTCCATCACAGCAGAGCCTCGCAAGAAGCCAGAGGAACCCCCACACCATCAGGGCCACCCTTTTCACATCCGAACTCCCAGGTTCGTCAGAGCTCTACCCAGCAGAAGAGCTGATCACAAGCCTGGCTCCACAGCCACTTTGCGGCTGTGTGGTTCATAAATAAAAGCATGAGATGAGAGGCAACTACAAGAGTATCCCACCTGCACTGCAGAGCCTGGCAAGCTACCCGTGTCATATTTGTTATGCCAAATACCAGTAACAATTATAGGTCACAATGCCATGACCTGATGGAATAGTTTGAGGCTCTTTATATCCCTGGAGTGAGCAGATGCCCTTGGGCTACACTAGCATGTGAAAGGACGTATGGAGATGTTACTGTTGCCCACTCGAGCAAATCGATGAACAACAGGAAGACAAGTGATACAAGTGAAGTGATTTCTTTTTTTTATTTAAATATTTTATTATACCACCATGAGATATTCAATACAAAGATGTTCACGTTTGGGGTCCTACAAATTCTTAATCAATGAATAAGTGTGGAGTGGCCACTTCACAAAATTATACTGAATGCACTCTGGGCATATGTAGTTCCAGCACCTTAATAGAATTGCTTTATCCTCATGACAATATTAGGGGACAAAGTTATTATTTACTTCAATTAGACCAGGGAAGACTGAGTACAGACAAAATCATTTTCCCTCTTAGAAAACTAGAATAGGAAAAAATAACAAACCCAGAGCATCAGTCTTCCCATGACACCATACAGAGTACTCATGATCTGGATTTATGGGATACCTGTCCAGCTTTGTTCGCCACCTGCTATTTTGAGCCTCATAGATATATGGAGGCTGTTTCATCACAGGGACTCTCCTGATCTTTTTCCTCAACATTAGAGTCAATCCTAGACCATGCTTCTAAGGGACCTCCTTTTCTCCTGCTTCTCACATTTTATTTGTAAAAGGCACTGAACATACTAATAAAGTCGGTTCCTCTTAAGGCATAAGGTTTGGTGTTCAAGGGCATCCAGATGGTTTAACAGCAAGAGCAATGTCTGGGCAGGTGATAAGTGGTTTATCAACAGGAATCACCTATTCAAAGAGCAAGATAAATTGTTCTAAGATTTCCAGGGAAAAGAACTATGCCAAAAAAAGGCCAGTGGGCTTCTATGCATCACACTCTAACTCACAGATGTGCCTGTAAATCCTCTGCTCACAGTTATTCCTCAGCAGAGAACAAACTGATGTCCTGGGATTTGTCTGATTGAGTCAAACAAGACCAGCATCAGAGTAGAATAGGGGTAAGTCTCCGGAGTCTGCTTGGAACAAATTTTATCTTCGACTATAAAGCTTCCTATTGCTACCCAGAGACCAATCATGACTAAATGTGTCACTGCTCTCTATGTAAAGCTTTTCAACAGCCCCTAGTTGCTTAGAGAAGTCTTCTATTCTCCTGCAATGGTTGGTCTCAAACAAATAAGAGGGCGGCTCTCTACACAGCATAAAGCGGTTATTAAGACAAAATGGCAAAATGAAAATTGGAACAGTACAATCTCATGGTGTACCATATTTACTATCTCAGAACAAAGGATAAAACAATGCTGGAGGGTAGTGGTGAGAACTTTAACAATTTTAGAGGGCTTCTTGCAAATAAATCTGTGTAGCGGTTTCTCAATTGTTGCTTCCTTGTCTTTCATTGAGCAATGAGTCATTGCTGGGTAAGCCATCTCCTCAGCAAAGCAGCATCTCTTTTGTAGGTGACACAAGCTGGGACCCTTGCTCTGAGATTCTGGACAGTACACTACCAGTGTGGGAATTCTCTTCTGGCCTCCCAGTCTCATCCAGTAAGTTTCTCATTCAATTATCACACCTACTGCCATACTTTTCTCTCCGGCCTTGCCTTCTGACGACCAATTGGCAGACACATCAGTTCTCTGTGGTTTCCATCACACCACCATTTGAGCACCAAATCAACTGACATTTTATCACACATAAAAATCAAAAAGGGGGTTTTAGACTCTCCCCCATGCCTTAGGACATGGGAGGCAAAATTTTGCCCTTCCTTTTGCTTAGTTTAACGCCTTATAGAGAAATGTTTATTTGACAGAAGAGAAAAAATCAAGAATGAATAGAGTTGAATTGGTTTGATCATGAATTATCAAGTATCAAAGTATTTAAAGTATGTTTAGTGCATTTATTTTTATTATGATATAAAAATACATTTTGTAAATTGCAAAAATGTTCCTCTTCTGATGAAATTTTGATTTAAAAGATATATTCATTAAATAAAACAGCAATTTTCATAACTAGAGAGATAGTACAGGAATTTCAACACTTGCGTATCTGTGACTATATCCCACAGGGTCCCTGGCCCCAGACAGGAGCCGTTCCTGAGTGAAGGTTTAATTCAGAGCTGGACGTAAACCCTGAGCACAGCTGGGTGTGTCACAAAAGCCAACAGGAAAAAAAAAGACAGTTTCTTGAGTGACTCTCAAATGATTGTTTTAGTAATTAGACTCCTAATCCCCGGGAGGGGGTATCTGCAAATCATAGATTGTTACATTTTTCCTTTTCAAGGAAAACAATATAATATTGGATATTTTCAATGATGATTTCTTATTCTAAAACTATAAAATATGCATGATTTTTATCATTAAAATGCCAACTTAGAGATCATTTAATTAAGCAAGTAAAAGTCTAAAAATATTTTGATCTAGATGGCAAAAAAATAGTGCTTTGAACATTTTTTATTTTTTTTTAATATTTACAATTACAAAGATGTTCATGTTTGGGTTTGGGTAATACAGTGTTCCAGCACCCATCCCTCCACCAGTGCCCATTTCCCACCACCAATATCCCCGATTCCCTCCCCTCTCTCTTAGCCTGCCTCTATGGCAGGTTCTTTATCTCTTTTCTCTTTCTCTTTTCTCTCTCTCTCTTTTTCTCTCTTCCCTCTCTTGCATATTGTGGATTGTAATACATACACTTGGAGGCTATCAAGTGTATCTTTTTGCCTGTATTAAGTTCCATAGTTTATGGTTTTCTTTATGTGAATAAAAAATTTAAAAATTATTTTATTGGAAAATTTTCAAATATTGCATACTAAACTATTTAGAAAATAACAACTCTTAGCACATTAACAATAATAAATGTTACTTTATTGCTGAAGGACAGCAGTCCTGAAGTTTTCCATATGCTCCTTGACAGCCTGGGAACAGCAAGCAGATGGGGCTCTATGTGCATGACATGAAATCATCAGCATCAGGATTTATCAGCGGTACTATCCTTCTACAAATCTCTACATATTTGTTGGTATTTACAATAACAAATGTTAGAAATCCAAAACACAAGACCAAAATTTCCCATCATTCAATGAGATCCTATTATTCACTCACCAGATCTGAGGCCAAACTAGACTCAAGGCATGGAGCTCTGAGAATGCTCCAACAAAACACAGGCCTTTTCCAGTGATATCTGCATTGGTCAGGAGTTTAGGAATTTATTATATATTTTCCCTCCAATTTAAATACTCATATGCTTTGATAAACACTAAAGTGTCCATTAGTTTGAAAATCATAGTTTGTGTGTGTTTGTGTTAAACTTCCCACACAAAATTTTATCCATTCTAGATATGATTATTTTGACTCAGACCACTGATTACACAGAGATAGGCCAAAACTTGCTGATAAGCTTACATAATTGGTATAATTATTACTTGAGCAGCACAAAGCCCTGAACTTATTATCATACTGTATACAACACAGAGAGCTATATTAGCATGTCATTTAGGGCCCTTATTCATTGTAAATGCAGTGTGATTCAGCTCTAAGCAATGAGCATTTATATTTTATTGCATTTGCTTAAAATGTTTAGAGTCCCCTTTAATTTGCTGCATTTGCTGTTTAAAAAGGTTGTCTAAGAAATAAAACAGATGGGATCTAGCACTGCATATTTACAAATCTGAAGTTATGATGTAATGCAGATGATCACAATCAAGCTAGATCTGAAAAACCTATGCCATAATATTAAAACACATTTCTAGGTCTTGGTGAGATAGCACAGCAAGTATGGCTTTTGCCTTGCATATGGCCAACCTGGATTCTATTCCAGGACGACATATGGTTCCCAGAGCTCCACCAGTAGTAATCCCTGAGCATAGAGCCAACGGAAAACCCTGAGCATCACCAGGTGCTTAAAGGCAATAAATACATAAGTAAATAAATAAATAAATAGCTAAATAAATAATGTTTTAGCTCAGTAATTATAGCTAGTGTTTTATAATATTCTTAAATTTCATATGCAGGTTTGATTTTTATATCTTAAAAATGCAAAAGCATTGAAAGATGATTTTCCTCTACTTTTACCGAGCTATACTGATTTATAAAGTGGTTAATGACAATGCATGCATTGCTCCAATACCCACAACAAGTGTGCCTACTTCCTCCTAACAGGCTCCTCCATCCACTAAAAGGCTCCTCCATCCACTCCTCATCCCCACAACACCTCCTGGCCATGTAAACTAAATTCTCTGAACCAACTCTGCAGTACGGTTGATCTTGGTCACTTGCTCCTTTTCATCCTACACATGATTCTGTATTCGTTTCTCTTCTTCTGACTGACTTCACATAGCTGTATACTCTCTACTTCCATCCCCAGCAACAAATTGCATGAATTTATATTTCCTTACAGCTGCACAGATTCCATTGTGCATATATACCACAGCTTCTTGGTCCATTCATCCATAGTTGAATATTTAGTTTTTTCCATATCCTGTCTATTTATTTAGTGTTAAAATAAACATAGGTTTATTTTAAATCAAAGGTGTAATCCTTTGATTTAATGAGTGTTTCTTTGTAAGCAGAAGCCAAAAAGTAGTAACATAGGGTATATGGAAATGTTTACTTTTTCTGAAATCTCCATTTTTCTCTCCACAGAGGCCAAAATAGATGGCATTCCCACCAAAAGCAAATGAGGGTTTCTTTCTCACTATATCCCCACTAACATGAATTTCTCTAGTCTTTTATACATATGCCATTCTTACTGTCGCCCATAATTAGGCACATACAGATAAAATTCTAGTTTTCTTCATCTACCAATCTATTAACCATTATATAATGTTCACCCAAATCTTATAAAAAATCTTTAGCTTGAATCCTACTTAGTTTGATATCATTAGAGTCAGCTCAGTATTTTTAACTTAGCCATTTTTTTCTGAATGATTGCTCTCCTGCCTTTATCCTGAGCCTGTGTTTATTATGAGAGTTTTGGTGTCTCTTGTAGTCAGCCCAAAGTTGGAATTTTTTGTGTGTTCCATCCCAATGTTCTATGTCATTTTATGAGGGAGTTTGGTCCACTGACATTTTGAGAAGTCATTAACATGATGAGATATGTTGGTATGTATAAACATATATTTATGTATAAAAGATATATTTATATTCTACAAATGAGTGAAATCATTCTATGTCTGTTCCTCTCCTTCTGACTTGATTCTTTCCATGTCTATCCATTTATAAGAACATATATATATTTATATACACATATGAGGAGATTGTGATTTGAGCCATTCAGTCTTTCCTTTTTATATATGGCCTTCTCCATATATACAGAAGTCCATATCTGGATCGTATTATAAATATGTCATTAGTTACTGTTCTATTAATGACTTATAAACACATTTCATGACTTCATTTTTACTAATGGCTATATAGTATTCCATTGTATAGATGTACCATAATTTCTTCATACAGTTGTCTATTCTCAGGCATTCAGGTTGGTTCCAGATTCCGGCTATTGTGAATAGTGTTGCAATGAATACAGAAGTACAGGTTGAGTTTCTGCTGTATGTTTTTGGGCCCCCAGGGTATATTCCTAGAAGTGAGTCATATTGATAATCAATTTCTAGTTTTTTGAGGAATGCTCTTTTCTAAAAGGGCTGTACCAAAAGTGTTCTAAATTGGAAGTTCTTTGCATTTAATGCTTTGTATATGTAAATTCATTGTCTTCTTACTTGTAGAGTTTCATTTTATAAATCTGCTCTGAATCTTGTACTTTTACCCTGGTATGTGAGGTTTAGCCTCTTCTTCCAGCTTTAAAGAGTCTATCTCTAAAATTAATTTTTGCTCTATTGATGTTTATTCCAAATTACTTTGGTTCACATCCTTCAGGTCTCTTGGATCAGTAGGAAGATTCTTACGAGTTATTTCTTCATCTAGTGCTTTTACCCTTTCACTCCCTCTCTCCTTTAATTCCTATTTTTCTGGGAATTTCTTGGTATTGTTATTACTTTCCTTATACAGTCTCCAGTTTTATTTTATCTGGGTTTTTTCTTGGCAATGTAATTACTATTCCTTATATATTCTTCAGTTTGATTTTATATCACCTCTTCTTTATTGCTGTATTTATTTATCTTCAAATGCAGTGGTTCACTTTTCAGCCTATTCCACACTGCTTCTTGTAATTTTTAGATGTTTTACTTGTAATTGAAAAAAGTATCATTTTCCATTGGACTCTCTTTATATTTATCAAGTCTATTAAATTATCATTTTCAAATCATTGTGCTTTGATGACAATTATCTTGAAGATTATTGAGATCCCATGCGGTTGGGGTTCCTCCTTTACCATAGCCCTCAGTTGATACCACGGAGTTATTTTGATTCCCCAGGTACCATGGCGTTATGTTAAATGGTGACTAGTGCTCAGCTAGGCCAGTGTCAGTTTACATAAAGAGAATTCTTTTGGATGAACCTGGGACTGGATGTATGTCTCTTGTGATCTAGAACCTTTACTCACTTTGTGGTTCTGCTGTGGCTTTGTGTTTCAATGTCAGACAGTTGTGGTGTAAACTGATAACAATAGTGAAATTCCAAGGACTTCTAATAAGACTTAAAGTGTGTGATTCAGGTGAATCAGAACATCCACACAACCACAGAAGACGCTGGGAATTTGGGAAGTGGTCTAGGAGTGGAGGAAAGGGCGAATGGCATGGATCAGGATTCAGAATGTTTCAGGAAACAGGATCTGGTATTTCACACACCTGCCTCTCCTTCACTCCAGATTGTTTCTGGAGAATTGAGTTTGTTCTCTACCTAAAGACAACTCTGAAATCATTAAAAGCTTCTATTTTAATGAGTGTTGAGTTAATATACTGTCTTTCGACCCTCAGTTGTGAACTGAGGTATCAGAGCAGTGGACCCAGGTTCCATTAACCCAGCAAATTTAGGAGTGATCCTTGAACACAGCCAAAAGTAAACTCTGAGCACCTCCAGTTGTCCAAAAACAAATCCTAAATGTTGAAAATTAAAAAGTGAAAAACATTACGATAAAGTGAACATTCACATATAAATATGAAGATGGAGATGAAGGTAAATTTGGGAAGAAATTGAAACTAAAGTACAGAAATATAAGGAAAAGAGAAGTGAAATGAAAAAAAGCATGTTACTAATCACCAAAGAAGCAGAAGAGGGACCAGATATAGAGGTAAGACATGGAATAAATGCTTGTTTTACACACAGTCAGTACTACTCTGGTCTTCTGGACACTACCAGAAGTGAATCAGGAATACAGAACTAGGAGTAAGTCCTTAGTATATCTGTGTATAGCCCTAAACTCCTGATAAGGAGAAAGAGAATCAAAAGAACAGTGCTAGGACCCCATTGTTATTTTCTAGTCATTACAAATTCTCTTCATACTCAAAGCAATCATCATGCAGATTTTCTTTTTTTTTTTGCTTTTTTTTTGGGGTCACACCCAGCGATGCTCAGGGGTTTCTCTTGGCTCTGCACTCAGGAATTACTCCTGACTGTGCTCCGGGGACCATATGGAATGCCGGGCGATCAAACCCTGGCCGCATGGGCCGGCGGGAGCAAGGCAAACGCCCTACCCACTGGACTATTACTCCGGCCCTCATTTTTCTGTTTTTAAACTTATGTAAATAGAGCCATACTGTGCATATTTTCTTGTGCCTGCTTTCTTTATTTCAGCATAAAGCTTGTTAATTAACTAAGTATTGAATGTAGCTGCTGTTCATTCTGTCTGTGCTTTTCAAAACAGCATGAATTTACCTGAAGCACATATCTGTTTTCCCATAATGGAGGTTTGAATCATTTTCAGTTAAGATTCATAATTTATAAAATTATTTTCCAATAAATATTTCTAGATAAATTTAATGCTACATGTAAGTATATGTTTGAGATTAATATGTCAAAGAGAGAAATTTCTGAGTTTTTAAAAGGAAAATGAAACTATTTTTCTAAGTGTTCCCTGAAAGGAAAAAATGTGAAGTAACTTAAGACTTGAAACCCACAAGAGAGTCATGCTAACAAACCGTCTCTGGTATAATGCAAGCTCATCTACGGGCCTTGCTCCAAAGACTCATAAGTAAATCTCGAAAGAGATCAACCAGTTCTTGGTCTGCCCAAATAGAGTTCTGGCAGCCTCTCACTTCCACACTGCAAAATCACCATGCCTAGGACAGACTTCACTGTCTCTAATCCAAGCCTCACCCAGAATTTAACATGATACAAATTCAGGTATTTTTATAGCTAAAATCTCTAGGCTATCTTGGAGTCAGGTGGGCTATCTTGTCCCACCTATCTGTACTGTATACCCTGGCATTTAGGCCCACAACCCAAAGCCACCACCTAGTAAAAAAATTTAACTCCAGTTGAACCATCCAGTTAAAAGTTCTAGATTTCCTGGAGTGACATCCCCAACATCTACAACAGTGATAACCCAGTAGTAGCACACCAGATTGGATGGGATGTAACAGAAGGCAACCAACATCGACTAACCAAAAGGGAACACAAAGGCTTAACCTGTGACAACAGCTTAGTATCCCTCATGCAGAGACTTAACGTCTTCATGATGTGTTGCAGCAATTTACACTAATTTCTTCCAAGAAAATATTTCTTTTTTTGGGGGTCACACCTGGCGATGCTCAGGGGTTCCTCCTGGCTCCGTACTCAGGAATTACTCCTGGCAGTGAACGGGGGACAATATGGGAAGCCTGGGATTGAACCCGGGCCAGCACAGGCCGGTTTGCGTGCAAGTCAAGTGCCCTACCCACTGGACTATCGCTCCGGCCCCCAAGAAAATATTTCTTGACTATTCTGCTAGAAATTTACTGAGAACAAGCAATATAAAATAAAATATTGTGGGCAGGCTTTAGGGGTGGTTGGGAAAATTGTTAACAATGGAAGAGAGAAGGTGAAAATGGTGGTGGAATTTGTGTTAGAAGATTGAATGTTGAAAAAAAGAATATTGAATGTTTATAAACAAACATCATGAAAAACTTTTCAAACCACAGTGCTTATATAAAATGTAGGTGAGATATTTTTCTACATAGGCCTTAATGTAAACACTCAAATATATTAGCGCATAATTTATTTACATTTTTTTGAATAGTAATGTAATAGACCGTTACAAACCTATTCACAATTGGGTTTCACTCATAAAGTGTTTCAACACCCATCCCTCCACCAGTGCACATTTCCAACACCAAGGTACCCTGTTTTCTTTCCCTCAAAATCTGCCCTCGGCAGTAGACACTTTTCTTCTCTCTCTCATTCTCTCACTTTCTCACTACTTTCGTGCCTTGTGTTTTGCAATATGGAAACTGAAATATTATCATGTATGTCCCTTTGCCTACTTTCAGTACTAAGTTGTAGTCTCACTATGCTCTTTCCAACTAGAACTGTCAGCAGTTGCTTCTCTGTCTTACTTAGACTCTGCTCCACACACATATGTGGTAGATTCCAACCCTTGACAAGTCCTCCCGGCCCATTGGATAGTAGTTTCATACTTTTTAATTTAATCCAACAAATAAATGTGGTCATTCTATAGCTGTCCTTTTCCTTCTGACTGACTAATTTCACTCAGCATGAAATTTATGTCCATCCATTTATATGCAAATGTCATGACCTCATTTTTCTCTAACAGCTGCATAGTATTCCATTGTGTAGAGGTACCATAGTTTCTTTATCCATCATTTGTTCTCCGGCACTCAGGTTGTTTCTATATTCTGACTTTTGGTAGAAAATTTCTTTTAAAAATTGTTATTAAAGACAGATAAGGCATGATTATACAATAATGTGATCCAAATATAAAGTAAGATTAAATTCATCACTATAAATTCATTTAAATTCATCACTATAAATTAGAAATTCATATAACTGAATTTTCTAATTTATCATTGAAGATGAAATTGAATTTTCTGCTAAACTTTAAGAGAAAAGTACCAGCAAATACAGAGTAAAGCTACAGAGTAAAAGCAGGCTTCTCTCAATGACATCCTATTCACAGTAATCTTTTTTCATCATTTGTCCTATCTAAAATATAACTATATTTGTAAATATATGTGTATATATAGTTTTAACTGTGTATTTAATGTACTGCGTATTAAATGGACTTTGATAGCGACGTCCACCTGCCCATATACCATATTCTGCAGGATGGATATGTCATTCCCAACTTTCTCCCTTCTGAAATCCAACATGCCATTTCGTTGGTAAAGAAGGGAATAGCACCAGGCCCAGACAAAGTCAGACCCGAACACCTAAAGAATCTGCCATCAGTACTCATCAATACACTGGCTCGGCTCTTCACACACTACCTGTCTGAATGCAAATGCCCTCCCAATGGAAAACCAGCAGGACAGTTCTACTGTTCAAGAAGGGAGACATCCATGATATTGGCAACTATTGCCCCATCTGCCTGCTCTCTGTCATCTACAAGTTGTTCACCCAAGTCATCCTGAACAGGATTGGCAGAACATTAGATAAAGGACAACCATGCGAGCAAGCTGGCTTCTGAAAAGGATTCAGCACAATTCACCATACCCACACGGTAAACAAGCTCATTGAAGTTTGTAGGGAGTTTAAGATGCTGCTCTGTCTCACGCTCATTGATTTAAAGAAAGCACTTGATTCTGTGGAGACTGAAGAAGGCATCAAAGTCCTAACCAAACAGGGCATTCAAACCCAATACATCAAGACCTTCATGAGTTGTATTACGGATTCACCACCAGGATCTCACCATTCTACAAGGAAGTGATCATCAATGTCAAAAGAGGGATTCAGCAGGGTGATACCATTTCACCAAAACTATTCAGTGCCACCCTCGAGAACATCATGCAACAATTAGAATTGGAAGGAATGGGAGTGAAGATAGACAGTCGGCAACTAAACCACCTCTGCTTCGCTGATGACATTGTTCTAATAACACCAAATATTATTCAAGCAGCACAAATGCTGGCTGACTTTGACCGAGATTGTGGAAAGATAGGTCTACAGCTGAATCTCAGCAAAACTATGTTCATGAGAAATGAAACAGTTCCAGTGGCCCCATTCACTCTCAATGGAACAAACATCTCTGAATGCAGCAGTTATGTGTACCTAGGTCAAGAAGTCAATATGATGAACGACCTAAAACATGAGCTGCGCAGGAGGAAGAGAGTGGCATGGAATGCCTTCAAAAGCATCGAAGAAATAGCAAAAAGACAAAGAACCTCCGGCTCCGGGCACATCTCTTCAACTCCACTGTTCAGCCTGCATTAACATACCTGCATTAACATACCAGAGACCTGGGCCCTACGAAAGCAGGATGAGAATGCTATTCGGGTCTCCCAAAGAAGAATCGAAAGAGCTATTCTTGGAATATCATGCCTCACTCAAGTGAAGTGAGAGAAGGAATCCGGAGTTCCAATCTCCATCGCTGTTCCAGAGTCAGGTATGCTGTCTCATTTGCCAAGGCATCGAAAATCAGATGGGTTGGACATGTAATGCGATTTGGAGACGACCGCTGGACTAGAGCCATTACCGACTGGATCCCATAGGACGTCAAAAGATCACGTGGCCACCCACCTACAAGATGGTCAGACTTCTTAGTCAAGACCCTGAACGAACGGTTTGAGACTCTTTGTAGTCCTAAAGAAATCAGATGCCACTGGGCTACACTGGCCCCCGATAGGGTCAAATGGATATGTTGCAGGCACCTGTTCAAGCAAATCGATGAATAATGGGAAGTCAAGTGATAAGTAATTTAATGAACTGATTGTTCTTCCATTAACAGCTCTCCTACTAGCATATAATTTTTATCTCAAGAGTTTGGCATCGCGTTACATGATATTAGCAATTCAACACAAATATGTTGATTATTTGTAGGAAAGAACAACAGAAAAAAAAGTAAAGAATGAAGGAGGATTTTATTTTAACTGCAAGACAATTAAGGTATTAAAATGCTGTCTTAAACACCCATAGCTGTTAAACAATAAACTAAATCTCACTGAAGTACTTTTTCAAATTAGTATATCATAAAATGGAATAATTTTAGAATTTCTACAAATTGGAGTAGAAGTGACCTATATACAGTTAAAATATTTAAGGTCAGATCTGAAACCATAGTACTCCTAGAAAAAAATCATTCAGTCCACTGTTGGACATCAACTTAGCAACTATGCTTTGGATCTGACACAATATATGGCAATGGAGGCAAAAATAAGCAAGTGGGACTATATCAGAGTTGAAATCTGGTGCTCTGGACATCTTGTGATCTCTAGAATGAATCACAAAAATGAGAGCTAGTGCTCTGGGCAAGTGGGCAAGACTCTTGCATGTGACCAAACTGGGTTTGACCCCTGGCATCACACATTGTCTCCATGCACCTGCCTGTAGGAATCCGTGAGTGCATAACCAGAAGCCCCAAGAATCACTGAGCTAGAACTCCCTGAAAAGCCTAAAAGGAAAAGGCAACCTTCCAAATGGAAAAGATATTGAAATCTTGTATCTTTTAGTATTAAAAAAATACATAAAGAAATCATATAGCTCAATAACAAAAATAAGAAAAAGTTTCAAAGTATTTCTGATTATTTTTCAAAGAAGACTTATAAATTAGGTATAGGTACATATGAAGAGATATGTATAACATAATCACTATGGAAATGTAAATCAAAACCATTTTGATATACTTAGACTTACTGGAATGACTATGAAGGAGGGGAACTTACAAGCAGTGCTCAGGGCAGCCATGCGCTATTGTATGTGAGAGGGAACGGCTCAAGGCAGTGCAAAGGAAGTCCATGGGCTACCCTCAAAACTATCTGCCAACCCAGCTCCGTTTTTCAATGTAGAGACTCACATTGCGGTACATAACTAATGTATGACCCAGAAATTCAACTGTTGGATATTTTTCCAAAGAAAATGAAGACACTATCTCAGAAATACACTGACTTCAATTTCTTTTTAAAAAATCTATTATAGCAATTCACTGTATGCATATAAGTGTCCATAAATTGAGAAGCAATTAAGCAAATTTTCTGCATATACATAAAATTATTTGTGAAATATGATCAGTTATGTAACTAAATTAAATATTGTCACATTTTACAGCATTAAATGGCAGTGAGATGATAATCATGGTATGAACTAACTTATATGTAAATCACTATCACTATCTTCCCGTTAATCATCTATTTGCTAGAGTGGGCACCAGTAATATCTCCATATGTCCTGTCTCATGCTAGTAGAACCCAAAGGCAAACGCTTGTTCCAGGAATATAAAGAGCCTCAAACCATTATATTAGGTCATGGGAATGACCTAATATAAATTTTACTGGTATTTGGCATATCAAATACTACATGAGCAGCTTACCAGGCTTGCCGTGCGGGTGGCATACTGTTGTAGTCACCTCTAAATAAAGCATTTATTGATGAACCGCGCGGCCGCTAGAGGCCGCATGAGCTGGGCTATGATAGTCTGGTCTGCTGGTTGGAGTTGTGATGAGAGGGAAGTCCGGATGTGGAAAATGGTGGCCCCCAAGAGTCGGAGGTCCTCTGGCTTATTGTGAGGCTCTGCTGGGGTGGCAGTCCAGGGCTAGAACCCGCCATGCCTCCCGGGCGCCTCATGAGCAGCTGGGCACAGGGAGAGCAAGTAGCAGGTCTGCCCCATGTCTGAGAGTCTCTGGTTCAGCATACCTGGGCCGGATTGAAAAAAAAAACATATAAGTTTTTTCAACTTATATGTGAAATCTAAAGGAAATCAAAATGAACCAGAGATGGTTGGTCAGCTTGCCTTAAATGTAACAGACCAAGTCAGGTCCCTGGCACAACAGTCTGTCTCCCAAGACTGTCAGTGATCCCTGATTACTCATCACTTGATCATTTGAATCCCATTAATCATCGATTTGCTCGAGCGGGTGCCAATAACATTTCCTTTGGACCCTATCACGTGCCAATGCAGCCCAATAGCATCTGGTTGATTCAGGAATATGAAGAGCCTCAAACCGTTCCTTCAGGGTCTTGACAAGAAAGTCTGATCATCTTGTTGGTGGGCGGCCAAGTGATCTTTTGACATGCCGTGGGATCCAGTAGGTAACAGCTCTAGTCCAGGGGTTGTCTCCAAATTGCATTACATGTCCAGCCCATCTGATTTTCGATGCCTTGGCAAACGAGACAGTGTCCCTGATTCTGGAATAGCGACAGAGGTCAGAACTCCGATTCCTTCTCTCACTTGAGTGAGGCGTGATATTCCAAGCATAGCTCTTTCGATTTCTCTCTGGGAGACCCGAATAGTATTTTCATCCTGCTTTCGTAGGGCACAGGTTTCTAAGGCGTATGTTAATGCAGGTAGAATGGTGGAGTCAAAGAGATGTACCCGGAGACAGAGGTTCTTTTTCCTTTTAGCTATTTCTTCAATGTTTTTTGAAGGCATGCCGCTCTCTTCCTCCTGCGCAGCTCAGGTTTTAGGTCATTCATCATGTTGACTTCTCTTCCTAGGTACACATGACTGCTGCATTCAGAGATATTTGTTTCATTGAGAGTGAATGGGGCCTCTGGAACTAGTTCATTTTTCATAAACATAGTTTTCTTTAGATTCAGCTGTAGACCTATCTTTCCACATTCTTGGTCGAAGTCAGCCAGCATTTGTGCCGCTTGGCTAATGTTTGGTGTTATTAGAACGATGTCATTAGCGAAGCGGAGGTGGTGTAGTTGCCGACCATCTGTCTTCACTCCCATTCCTTCCCATTCTAATTGTTGCATGATGTTCTCGAGGGTGGCTCTGAAGAGTTTTGGTGAAATGGTATCACCCTGTCGAAACCCTCTTTTGACATCAATGACCAGTTCTTTGTAGAATGGTGAGATCCTGGTGGTGAATCCGTAATACAGCTTAAGAAGGATCTTGATGTATTGGGTTTGAACACCCTGTTTGGCTAGGGCTTCGATGACTGCTTCAGTCTCCACAGAATCAAAGGTTTTCTGTAAATCAATGAACGTGCGACAGAGTGGCATCTTGTACTCCCTACAAACCTCGATGAGATTGGTTACTGTGTGGATATGGTCGATTGTGCTGAATCCTTTCCGGAAGCCACTTGCTCTCATGGTTGTCCTTCATCTAGTGTTCTGCCAATCCTGTTCAGGATGACTCATGTAAACAGCTTGTAGATGACGGACAACAGGCAAATGGGGCAATAGTTGCCCATGTCGTGAACGTCTCCCTTCTTGAACACTAGAACTGTCCTGCTGGTTTTCCATTTGGAGGGTACCTTACATTTGGACAGGTAGCGTGTGAAGAGCCGAGCTAGTGTACTGATTTCTGAGTCAAGAGCCATCCCCTGAGCACTGCCAAGTATTCCCACCACCAAAAAAAGAAAGCAAAACAAAAATCAAAAGCTAATTTTATAGCCACAGAAGAGATAAGAATTTGTTGCCAGAGGAGAGAATTGTGGTGGGTTGGAATGTGGATAGGGGATAGTGAAATTAATGGAAGATATTCAAATGTCCAAAACTTGCAGGCTTTAAATAAATAGCCATAAAATAAATGCATAGTCATGATTATAGAATATGCAGCATTGTGACTGTAGTTAGAAATATGGTTTACTTAGTTGAAGGCAGCTAAGAGTATATCAAAATTCTGATAAAATTTTAACAACAGACAGATGTGAATGATTTATTTTGATGATATATATATACACTTTGGTGATATATATTTAGTATTTTGTATATTTACATATGTTTAGTATTTTATGTATATATATATACACACATGCACACACACATACGCAAAAATACTAAATGTTTGTGTTGTAGACCTGAAATTGATCTGATGGCAAATGGACAATAGATATATGAAAAAATGCTTTCCACTACTCATCAGGGAAATGGAAATAAACCCAACAAAAAGATGCATCTTTATAGCAGTAAGACTGGTACATGTGAAAAAGAGTAAACAGACTGGAGAGTTTGTACAGAGGATAGGCCACTTTTTAATCCCAGCACCACATAGGATAATCTGCATAGTGCCAGGAATGATCCCTTACAAACAGAGGCAGGCGTAAACCCTAAGAATCAATGAGTGTAGCTCTAAAGTCAAAAGCAAACTAACATTGTTGGTGGGAATGTCAACCAGTACAGCCTTTTTGGAAAATAATATGGACATTCCTCCAAACACTAGAAATTGAACTCCCATTTGACCCAGTCATACCACTCCTTGGAATATATCTTGGGAAGCCAAAAACACACAGCAGAAACACCATCTGCACTTATATTTTCATAGCAGCACTATTCACATTAGCCAGAATCTGGAAACAACCAGAGTACCCGAGAACTGATGATTGATAAAGAAACTGCGGTACATCTACACAATGGAATACTATGTAGCTGTTAGGAAAAATGAAGTTATGAAATTTGCCTATAAATGGATGGACATGGAGAGGATCATGTTGAGTGAAATTAGCCAGAAGGAGAGAGAAAGATATAGAATGACTGCATTTATTTACTATATATATATATATATATAAATATATATAGTAAATAAATAAATAAATAAATAAATATATATGATGCCAATATCCAAGGTGAGGCAAAACATGGATCAGGAGGCCTTGTCAAAAGTGGAATTTACCTCAAACATGTGGGAGTCAGAATTTAGGTAAGACAGAGAAGGGAATAGTGTGCTAACAATTGTTGTATGTGATAATACCAGCCTAGAACTGAGCATTGAATACAGGCAAAAAGATACATATGATAACCTCTAAATGTATGTATTGCAATGCACAGTGTGTAAGAGAAGGAAGAGAGAAAGAGAGAGTGTGAGAGAGAGAAAAGAGATAAAGAATCTGTCATAGAGGCAGACTAGGGAAGGGGAAGGTAATAGGGGACATTGGTGGTGGGATATGGGCACTGGTGGAGGGATGGGTGTTGAATACTGTATGACCGAAACCCAAACAAGAACATCTATGTAATTGTATATCTAATGGCTGTATAATAAAATATTTTAAAAAGTAATAAAATAAAATAATAACAAAAATAGCAAAATCAACTCATTTTAGCTTGTGGAGAAAAAGGAGCCCTCACTTATTGGGGAATGCCAACTAGATCAACCTCTGGAAAACAATATGGGCACATCAAGGTGACTTGGGTAACTGCCACACCCTCTAGCAGTGTTTACATAGAAGAGAGGTCTCATTAGAATGAACCTTTACTTAAAGAGATTAAGCTGGGAGTGGGCAAAACAACAAAACTCCCAGAATAGCTAAACCTGTCCTCCAACAATCAATGATCACTTCCTTGTAGAATGGTGAGATCCTGGTGGTGGATCCATAATAGAGCTCACGAAGGATCTTGATGTATTGGGTTTGAACACCATGTTTGGCTAGGGCTTCTATGACTACTTCAGTATCCACAGAATCAAAAGCTTTCTTTAAATCAATGAACGTGAGACAGAGCAGCATCTTGTACTCCCTACAAACCTCAATGAGCTTGGTTACCGTGTGGATATGGTCAATTGTGCTGAATCCTTTTCAGAATCCAGTTTGCTCGCATGGTTGTCCTTCATCTAGTGTTCTGCCAATCCTGTTCAGGATGAACCATGTAAACAGCTTGTAGATGACGGACAACAGGCAGATGGTGCAATAGTTGCCAATGTCGTGAATGTCTCCCTTCTTGAACAGTTGAACTGTCTTGCTGGTTTTCCATTGGGAGGGCACCTTGCATTCGGACAGGTAGCGTGTGAAGAGCCGAGCTAGTGTATTGATGAGTACTGATGGCAAATTCTTCAGGTGTTCAGGTCTAACTTTCTCTGGGCCTGGTGCTGTTCCCTTCTTTACTGACAAAATGTCATGTCAGATTTAGAAGGGAGAACGTTGGGAATGACATATCCATCCTGTGGAATTTGGTATGTGGGCAGGTGGACGTGGCTATCAAAGAGATCTGAGTAGAAGTCCTGGATAATCTTCTCCATTTCCTTTCTGGAAGATGTGATAGATCCATCAGGGCATCGGAGGGCAGTCATCTTGGTCTTATAGTTGGCAAAAGGACAGGCGGGCGGTGTGAACGCTTTTCCGGCTTCTGCTGCATGTTCCTTCTTCCTGCTCTTCTGTCTTTGAGATATTCTTTTATTGCTTCTCTGCTCCGCTAAGCAAGCTTGGATGTTAGCAGGCTCGGGCCTTGCCACAGTGGCGAATGAGCTTGAGAGTTTCTGAAGACAGGCTTTCTTTTGTGTCTTTCTCTCTCTTGGCATTCTTCATACAATCATGGAGGTGCTGAACCAGTCGGTTGTATTCTTCATCGATGTCGTCAATGATGGTATCTTCCCATGTTGCTGCAATGGTGCCAAAGAGTTCCCAGTTGGTGGTTTTTCTGGGAGTTCTCTTCTTATTCTTTGCATATTTTCTCCCTGTTGCAGGAAGTAACGGGTTTTATATTGTAAGTTAAATATTTTTTTTTCTCTTCCCTGTATGCCCTTTACATATTCTTATGTTAGAGCAAAGGTCTTTTGTATATGCACAGGAGGACAGTTAAGGTCGTGCATTTGTAATATAGAATTTAATTAACTGAAATATTTACTCCTGGGCATCTGTTATATTTCCTAACTTAAAACCTCAGTTGCCCTTAGATTGAGTGTAGTTACTTAGACCTCAAAAATGCCCCATCACAGGACTCAGATGGACCCAGTGCAAACTGTAATTAAGATACCCTGGCCAAGGGGCCAGAGCGATAGCCCAGCGGGTAGGGTGTTTGCCTTGCACGCAGCCGGCCCATGCCGGCCCGGGTTCGATCCCGGCATCCCATATGGTCCCCGAGCACTGCCAGGAGTAATTCCTAAGTGCAGAGCCAGGAGAAACCCCTGAGGGTCGCCAGGTGTGACCCAAAAAGCAAAAACAAACAAACAAAAAAAAAGATACACTGGCCTCAGCATGGGTTGGAATGAGGTTCATAAGCAGATTAATAAGATAAGATCAAGGTCATGGACCAAACTCTGTCCTGACCCAATGATAGCAACTGATTTTGAACTGGTTGGGGTTAGGATAAGATAAAACTTGGCCTGAGGACTATAGTTTGGAATATATAGTGAATTCTCCGCTAGAAAAATCATCCTTTATAAACGTCTGTATCTCTTATTGTGCTTATAAAAATGACTAGAAATATTATTAAGAAGATAATTTACCAGCTAAGGAAAGGAGAAATCAACCCACCAGGATTGCACTTTTGACCTGTGCAGTTCTAAAGCCCCAGGGTGGGATTCCCTGTCTGGGAGGAGGTGGTCCTCTAGTAGATTGTCCTAGGAAGGAGGGGACTTTTACACCTTATACGCCTCAGAGACCTGGGTCCTATGAAAGCAGGATGAGAATGCTATTCGTGTCTCCCAAAGAGGAATCGAAAGAGCTATGCTTGGAATATCATGCCTCACTCAAGTGAAAGAAGGAATTCGGAGCTCTGACCTCCGTCGCTGTTCCAGAGTCAGAGACACTGTCTCGTTTGCCAAGGCATCGAAAATCAGATGGGCTGGACATGTAATGCAATTTGTAGATGACCCCTGCACTAGAGCCATTACCAACTGATCCCACTGGATGTCAAAGATCACGTGGCCGCCCACCTACAAGATGGTCAGGCTTCTTCGTCAAGACCCTGAACAAACAGTTTAAGGGTCTTTGTATTCCTGAAGCAACCAGATGCCATTGGGCTAAACTGGCATGTGATAGGGTCAAATGGAAATATTACTGGCAGCCACTCGAGAAAATCGGCCGAATAACAGGATGTCAAGTGATCAAGTGATTCTTATTTCTGGATCAAGATCCATTCATCTCTTGCATCTCCCTACCCCCAACCTTGTGGGAGGATTTAAAGAGCAGACTTGACTTGAATAAAGTACTAGAGCCTTGGACTATCAAGGAGACTGTGATCTTGTTCAATTGTCCTTTGGTCAGGGGCAGTGGGTGGATAGTTGTAGGCCTGTGTTGAATCCCAATATCTAGTGGGGACCCACTGAGTCCCAACACTGGAGTATAATTGAGTAAAGTCAAAGAGGAGAGGCCCAATTTTATACTTGGAACATCAGAAAACATATTAAAGGAAGAATAAATGGCTGAAAGTGACAACAAAATGTGAGAACTGGTTTACAGAGCTGAGCTTCCAAGTGTGGGGAGTGGGGTAATAGGCATGTCCCTAAAACAGTGGAGAAGGGAAGCAGATACTGTGGTGGAAGATGTAGCTTTGGAACATGTGAGCAAAGTTCACTATCATGATTAGTGTTGTAAATTATGTTTTCTCAAATAAAAAATGAATTAATAAAATTAATTGTATTCTAATATTTATATATTCATATATTTGAAAATTTATTTTTATTTATTTTTATTATAGAATCATGAGATACACAATTACAAAGATGCTCATGATTAGGTCTCAGGCATACAGTGTTCCAGCACCCATCCCTCCACCAGTGCCTCATTCCCATCACCAATGTCGCCACATTCCCTACCACCTCCCCAGCCTGCCTCTATAGCAAGCACTTTTTTCTTTCCCTTTTGTTCTATCTGTCTCTGTCTCTATCTCTTCTCTTACACATTGTGGCTTGCTCTACAGACATTTATGGAGTATCATGAAAATCCCTTTGTGCACATTCAACACTCAGTTCTAGTCTGGCATTAACATTTCCCACAATTAGTAGAACATTGGTATATATTTATATCCCATTAACGAATGCATTCTATATCTATCCTTTTCCTTCTGACTAATTTCACTCAGCATGATAATCTCCATGTCCATCTATTTGCAATTAAATTTCATGAGCTCATCTTTTCTAACAGCTGCATAGTATTCCATTGTGTAGATGTACCATGGTTTCTTTAGCCAGTCTTCTGTTCTCGGGCATTTAGGGTGTTTCCAGATTCTGGTTATTATGAATAGAGCTGTGATAAATAAAGAAGAGTAGATAGTGTTTATGCTCTGTGTTTTTGGGTCTTCAGGGCATATTCCCAGGCATGGTATTGCTGTGTAAAATGGGAGCTCAAAATCTAGTTTTTTGGAGGAATGTCCATGTTTTCCAAAAGCAATCAGAGAAGAAAAGGACACAAAGGGTATTCGGATAGGAAAGAGAATTCAAGCTATCACTAGCAGATGATATGATACTATACCTAGAGACCCCCTAAGCTCTCTACCAAAAAGCTCCAGAAATAATAGATTCCTATATAGAGTAGCAGGTTACAAAACAGTACCCAAAAGTCAAAGGTTTTCCCATATGCAAATAATGAAAGAAAAGAAAGGGATATTAAAGAAACGATCCCATTCACAATAGCTCCACAGAAAGTCAAATACCTAGAATCAGTTTGACTAAGAATTTAAAGGATCTCTATCCAAAGAAAAATACAAAACCTTGCCCCCAAAAAATAAAAGAGGACCTGAGAAAATGGAGACACATTCCTGCTCATGGATTAGGAGAGAATTATTATCAAAATGATAATTCTCTCTATAGCTTTAAACATATTTAATGCATTTCCTGTAAAGATATCCATGACATTCTTCAAAGGAATCGACCAAACACTCCTGAAATTTGTATGGAATCATAAACCTCCACGAATTGTTAAAGCAATTCATGGGAAAAAGAAGATGGGGGGTTATTACTTTCCCCCAACTTTAAACTCTACAAGCTTTGTAATTACTACAAAGCATTTGTAATTAAAACTGCATGGTATTGATATAGAGACAGACCTATATACCTATGAAATAGGCTGAATATCATGAAACACACTCTCAAATATATGGTCACTTAATCCTTGATAAAGGAGCAAATAAATATTAATTGGAGCAAGAAAGCCTCTTTAACACATGGTGATGGGAAAACTGGGTAGCTACATGTGTACAATGAATTTAGTCCTCCTTCTAACACCATACACAAAAGTCAGATCAAAATGGAATAAATATCTCAACATCAGACCTGAATCTATAAAGTACATTGAAGAAAACATTCTTCGATGTCGTAGGAAAAAACGTTCTACGACATCGAAGCTAAAGGCATCTTCAAAGATTAAACACCACTGACAAAGCAAATGGAAGCAAAGATAAACACATGGAATTATATAAAACTGAAAAGCTTCTGCACCTCAAAAGAAATGGTGACCAAGAAACAGAGACAGCCCACAGAGGGAAAAAATCTTCAGCCAAAGCCTATCTGACAAGGGGCAATAATATCCAGGTTATATCAGGCACTGGTAGAACTTTGCAAGAAGACAACAGTCAACCCCATCAAAAGTGGGGAGAAGAAATGAACAGAAACTTCCCAAAAGAAGAAATTCAAATGGTCAAAAGGCATATGAAAAAGTGCTCTTTATCATCAATCATCAGGGAGATGCAAATCAAAACAACAATGAAGTTTCATCTCACACCACAGAGACTGAAACACATCCAAAGGAGCAGAAGCAACCCGTGCTGGCACGGATACAGAGAGAAGGGGATTCTAATTTTTTAAACCATGATAAGGGCCACAGAGATAGTACTGGGTTTAAGGCACAGGCATTGCAAGATGACCTGAATTTGACACTCAGCATCACCTGATCTTGTAGTGTCACCAAATGTAGCCCTCGAGGTTTCCAAGATCTTTGGGTATATTCCTGGAGATCCCCTGAGCACCACTGGTCCAGATAATCTGAAAAAGCACAGTGTCTCACCTACATACAGACATACAAGCTTGTTTTAGCAGGTGTGACCCCTGGGCCTTCTGATCACCTCATGAAAGTTTGTTCTGGACAAAAAAAAAGGTAAAATGAAATAAAATTGGAAAAGAGATTTAAGGTCCGATGACAAAGTTTCTGCAGATGAAAGAAAGAAAAGTTAGGATTTACTATTTGGAATCATCAAGACTCATCTGTGATTTTGTAACAATAGCAGGTTGTACTTAGCTGATACATATGCTCTAATCTTTGCCCCCTGTAATTAGACCCCTTTCATCTCTGGTCACCAGTCTCTGCAATATAACTGGACTAGTGAAGATGTTTTTTCCTAGGTCACCCCCTCTCTAATCAAAATATTGTTCTCGTTATTACTATCTTTAGTGACACTAAGTTGTAACTTTTTCTTTATCTATTAGTGGTTTAGATACTGGATGATGTAAAACAATTTTTTCTTACTTTTGAGATTCTTTTCTATGCCACTAATAGACATTGCCCATATGTCAAATGCTTTTATAACATAAAAAAGATTCTAATTGTGCAAGTGCATGGCCTGGGAGAAAGGAAAATTTCAGTAACAATTTAGAAATAGGATGGCAAATAAGATTATTCAATTAAATAAGCTTCACAGAGAGGCTTTCAATAGTTTCTGTTAGAACCCTTATAATTAAAAGATGAAAAATGTCTCTGCACCAAGAGATCATGCACTCAAGAGAGCCAGCACATGGTCCCACATGTGATATTGAAATAGTAACTAGCTTCCTCATCCACCAAGGCCCAGGGCACTGGGAGGGCTTTCATTTGCCAAACAGCTAGCTGTAAATCCCAAACACTAGGCACTCTTTTTTTACCATCTTATGAAATGAAGACAAAGCATATTTTCCTAGGAAACCCTCTAGCCCATAAAACACATGACTACTCATGATTCATTTTGTAATGATATGCGTATCTACAACCCTTGTTAGCATCATTCTTTTTGCAACTGAAATTTCTCCTTGGCAGCAAGCAAGTGGGGGGTAATATAGTCTTAAAGAAGGAATGTACTTGAAGTGCTTCTATATAATTATACATTTGGTGTAAACACAGGTTCAACTCTTTCCAAAAACTTGATTTATCATTCATCCATCCACCTGTGAGAGACAAGTGCTTACTGGAAAAGCCCTGATATATTTTATTCATCCACACAGTATAAACTATATCTTAGATAAAAAAATTAATAAGATTATGTGGAAACTAGATGAAGTGCTGAATTCTTACATTGGGTCTCCTTTTCCAGATTTTAAATCAAAGATTGAAGCAAATGTGAATCATAGTTATAATAAAAGGTTTATCACCAAAATTACTGTAGTAAGTTGAGAATTATTTTCAAGTTTTATCCATTGTTGAAAACTCCCATTTAAAAAATCATAGGCCTACTATTTTATAATCTAAACTTTCTGGCACACACCCAAAAGAGAAATGACAAATTGAATTCCACTTTCCAGGGCCTTTCAAGTTCACACGTTTGTACTAGCATATGCTACAAATAATGTTACAGGTCATAATACAAATCCTGGCAATATGAGTATGTGCAATGAACTATGACTGAATACTCACAGATTTTATTAAGTCTCTATTTTTCCGCACGTCATTCAAAGGAACTACACTTACTAAATTGGTTATTAATTAGTGACCAAATCCACTGTCAGATAAACCAGAGATGCTGGAGGAAATTAAGAGTCAGAAAGGAATCTAGGACTGGCAGCTCAGGAAGGGAATGAAGGCTGGGGTTTGGGAGACCATGGATGCTTCATCCTAACCCAGAGCTCTGTTTGAAATAGCACCATAGACATCTTCATTGAGGAGTATGCACATGTAATAACAACTGCCACTCCAGAGTCAGTTGGAAAAGAAACGCTTGAAGGAAATACTTGAGAACATAAATGCAGAAAAGTTGAAGCCTATGATCAAAGAGTCACAAGCAGGAGGAGAGCATGAATTACAGAGCTAGAAGGCATCTAGAAAAACATCTGACCCCACACATTTTTACATAAGATTGAATCACGCATTCTCCTGGAGTTGAACTTTAGCTACTAGATCAGGAAATAGCTATCCAGATTAATTTGATAAAGTGTGGTGTAACCAAAGCACAAGTTAGTTATCCTGGGTAGCTATCAATGAAGAAGCCAAAGAAGAATAAAGAAAGTGTTCATTCTTTACAGTTAGAACTTAGTTCAAGGGCCGGAGCGATAGCCCAGCGGGTAGGGCATTTGCTTTGCAGCGGGGCCGGCCTGTGCCGGCCGGGTTCGATCCCGGCATCCCATATGGTCCCCTGAGCACCGCCAGGAGTAATTCCTGAGTGCAGAGCCAGGATTAACCCCTGAGCATCGCGGGTGTGACCCAAAAAGCAAAAAAAAAAAAGAACTTAGTTCAAAACTCAATATTACCACATACTTATGCAAATCAAAAGCATATGTAAATTTCAAACTAAATTCTGAAAATAGCCAATCTTTAGGTGTAGATAATTACTGAATACCTGGCACTGTGCTCATCAAAAGATTTTGTTATACCTCAACTTAACCCCCAAGTTATGATACACATTCACACACACAGACACACATAGAAGCTCAGACACACACACAGACATAGTAAGAGAGATTTGAGAGTCAGTTTTTGTTATTTTCAGTAATTGTTCTATAGACACTGCAAATAATGAAATATTAAGTGCCAAATCATTGATTATAGAGGTGAAGGGTTAGGTTTCTACAATTGTCTTGAAATAGCATTTACCAACCAATCAACATATAGCCATTTATAAGCTTACAAGATGTCAGTTTTAAAACAACTTTCCAATTTAGATGAAGGTATTAAAAGAAGGGAAATGAAAAGAAAATGAACAGAAAGCCACCCCTCAATAGTCACCCCCAATAGAACTCTTAAGCAGGAATTCTATGAATGCATTTTGTTTATGTTTGTTTGTTTGTCTTGGGGCCACACCTTGTGATGCTAGAGTTTACTCCTGGTTCTGCACTCAGCAAATATTCAGATCAGGCTCAAAGAACCATATGTGTTGCTGGGGATCAGGTAAGTTTCATGCAAGGCAAAAGCCTTACTGGCTGTGTTATCACTTGGACCTTATAATTTTAAAATTGATAATTATCAATTTTGATAAAGCACATCATAAAGGACATTACAATTTTAAAATTGATAAATTTGTAGAGAGAATAATGAGAATTGTCAATTGACCGGAATCCTGCAGTAATACAGAATTTCAATAATCCTGCAGTAATACAGAATTTCCTTTTTATGAGTCAGTGTTGGTACCTACACTCTAATGCTTTCTAACTAAAACACTGTCCTTTACTAAGACTCCATCATGAGCTTTGATAAACTTCCGTGTTTTGAAATACTTAAGCTCTATTACAAGTATTCCTTTTTTCTGACTCAATTCCAGTTTAATGAAAGTTGTATTTTCTTGCTATGTTACATTTGACCAACAAAAGGGAAGGAGAGAACGTGGATGCATCGGTGGGCAGATTTAGAGGCGTATCATTGTAGCAAGTATTTAAGAATCTACTACTGGACACTTGAAAATAAAAAGGTACATGAATAATACCCATCAAAAAAGTATAAAACATCATTTTTATGTATCAAGAACCCACATCAATATCCCACAGTTACCATCATATAAATTCACTGGCTCAGATTTACAGATTCACAACTAACCTTGGAAGAGGAGCAAGCAAGCAGCTCAAATTCAGACACAAAAGTTCTTCTGGTAGAAAACTCTAGGATGCCTTGGGAGCGGGGTGATACCAGTCCCTGACCTGCAGATGCCTGGACAGTTACACACACTTATTTTTCTAAATACACTTTCTTTAACTCTAAATGTCTTTGCCCCACTTTCCATTATTTTGCTTGGCAAAAAATACTATTAGCATAACAGTATTATATACTAGTTTATAATCTGGACTTCTCCTCCTCATTCCCCCATATTTCTTTTTTTTTTTTTTTTTTTTTCAGTTTCTTAAAATCTTTTATTTTTTTTTTTTCCCTTTTTTTTTTTTTTATTGTCCATTCCTGGGGAATCCACTATTGAATTTGTTTCTTTTTTTTTAATTTTTTAATTTTTACAATTACAAAGATATACAATTAAAAAGTTCATATTTGGGTTTTGGTCATACAGTATAGCAGCACCCATCCCGCCACCAGTGCCCATCTCCCACCACCAACGTCCCGGTTCCCTCCCCCTCCCCCAGCCCTCCTCCATGGCAGGTTCTTTATTTCTTTCCATTTCTCTATCTTTCTCTTTTCCTTCCTCTCCAGACTATGGATTACAGAACATACATTAAAGGGTTGTCATGTGTATCCTTTTGCCTCTATTTAATGCTCAGTTCTAGGTTGGCATTAGTACCCTCACAATTGTTAGCACACTGTTCCATTTTCTGTCTTACCTAGCCTCTGAAACCAAAAAATACGCGCGGAAACACCATCCCTACTTTTATGTTCATAGCAGCATTATTCACAATAGCCAGAATCTGGAAGCAACCCGAGTGCCCGAAAATAGATGACTGGATAAAAAGCTTTGGTACATCTACACAATGGAATACTATGCAGCTGTTAGGAAAAATGAAGTTATAAAATTTGCCTACAAATGGATGGACATGGAGAAGATTATGTTGAGCGAAATTAGCCAGAAGGAGAGAGACAGTTACAGAATGACTGCATTTATCTGCATAACATAAATATATAGGTACATATTATGATACCAATATCCAAGGTCAAGTGAAGCATACATCAGGAGGTCCTGTCAAAGGTGGAAATTATCACAAACGTGTGGGAGTCCCCCATATTTCTTACCACTTCTTTATCATATACCTAGGAATCTGGTCACATTGAACATTCATAATATTCTAAGTTAGATGCCATTGTTCACAGTTAATAATTTTACATATCCAGCTCTTAGAATCATGGTATCTTCCCATGTTGCTGCAATGGTGCGAAGAGCTCGCAGTTGGTGGCCGTTATGGTAGTTCTCTTCTTAAACTGTGAAGCCTTTTCTCCCGTTGTGTGAAATAGAATTTTACACAAAGGAGACGGTGGTCCGATCCTGTTTGGAATTTGGGGACGACAGCAACATCAGTCAGACAAAACCGTCGATTGAAGATGATGTGGTCAATTTCATTGTGGAACTGTTCACCAGGAAATTCCCACGTCCAACGTTTTTGATTTAGCCTTCTGGAACTGTGAGTTCCCATGAATGGTCTTGGTGGACATGATGAACTCAGATAGTCTCTCTCTCTCTCTGTTCGTTCCATTCTAGGCCCTGGGTCCAAATGTGGAGTTCTTCAGCCGATCTCACTCCTATCTTGGCATTAAAATCACTGACTATGATCTTGTAGAAGGTGTGAACTTCTTTATAGAACTTCTCCAGTTCCATGTAGAATTTCTCAATTTCATCTTCCTTGTATGTGGATATTGGTGCGTAGACAATGAGGATAGAAATCCTGGCAGTGGGCCACATCTATTCAAGTGTAATCGTCCTATCTGGTTTGTTAGGCATTTAAATAAATCAATGTTGACGGCCATGTTCGTGTTGACAAGGACACCAACGCCACCAACGCCTCTTTTGTCACATGTTCTAAGGAACAATTCTTCTCCATGTGTCAAATACAGCATGATGTGACTGATGCCTCCTCGACTCAATCAGACCAATGATGTCATACTTGATCTTTTGCGCTTGCACTATCAGATCTTTGATATATGATTCCGAAGACAGGTTACATGCATTGAAAGTACAGACAGTCATTTTAGTCCTTCTTAGTTTTGGCAGTCTAGGTTGGCCGTGAAAGTTTATCAGGCACTGCTTGTTCGCTTTTCTTACTGCTGCCATATTAAGGGCTCTTTCAGGGTCAGGAAAATAAATATTTTTGTTACTAGTTTTGGCATATCGAACACGCATCGGACAATTGCCAGGCTCTGCCGTGTGGGTGCTATACTCTCATTACCTTGTGGGGCTTTCTCAGAGGGGTGGGTAGGATATTCATGGTAATTTGGAGGAAAGACCACCAACTGGGAACTCTTTGGCACCATTGCAGCATCACGGAAAGATACCATCATTGGCGATATCTATGAAGAATACAACAGACTGGTTCAGCACCTCCATGATTGTGTGAAGAATGCCGAGAGAAAGACACAAAAGGATGCCTCTCTTCAGAAACTCTCGAGCTCATTCGCCAACGTGGCAAGGAGAGAGCCTCAGGCAACCAAATGCATGCAAAGTGGTGCAGAGAACAGATAAAAGAAGACCTCAAAGACAAAAGAGCAGAAATATTGGAAGATGCAGCAGAAACCAGGAAAAGCATTCGCACCACCCACCTGTCCTTCGCCAACTATAAGACCAAGATGACTGCCCTCTGCGCCCTGATGGATCTATGACATCTTCTAGAAAGGCAATGGAGAAGATTATCCATGACTTCTATTCAGATCTCTTTGATAGCCACGTCCACATGCCCAAATACCAAATTCCACAGGATGGATATGTCATTCCCAAGGTTCTCCCTTCTGAAATCCAACATGCCATTTTGTTGGTAAAGAAGGGAGCAGCACCAGGCCCAGAAAAGGTCCGACCTGAACACCTGAAGAATCTGTCATTGGTACTCATAAATACACTAGCTCTGCTCTTCCCACGCTACCTGTCAAAATGCAAGGTGCCCGCCCAATGGAAAACCAGCAGGACAGTTCTACTGTTCAAGAAGGGAGACATCCATGACATCAGCAACTATGCCCCATCTGCCTGTTGTCCGTCATCTACAAGCTGTTTACATGAGTCATCCTGAACAGGATTGGGAGAACACTAGATGGACAACCATGTGAGCAAGCTGGCTTCCAGAAAGGATTCAGCACAATCTACCATATCCATATGGTAATAACCAAGCTCATTGAGGTTTGTAGGGAGTACAAGATGCTGCTCTGTCTCACGTTCATTGATTTAAAGAATGCCTTTGATTCTGTGGACACTGAAGCAGTCATCAAAGCCCTAGCCAAACAGGGTGTTCAAGCCCAATACATCAAGATCCCTCGTGAGCTGTATTATGGATTCCCCCACCAGGATCTCACCATTCTACAAGGAAATGATCATTGATGTCAAAAGAGGGGTTCGACAGGGTGATACCATTTCACCAAAACTCTTCAGAGCCACCCTCGAGAACATCATGCGACAATTATAGAGTGGGAAGGAATGGGAGTGAAGATAGATGGTCGGCAACTACACCACCTCTGCTTCACTGATGACATCGTTCTAATAACACCAAACATTAGCCAAGCGGCACAAATGCTGGCTGACTTCGACCGAGAATGTGGAAAGATAGGTTTAGAGCTGAATCTAAAGAAAACTATGTTTATGAATAATGAACTAGTTCAAGAGGCCCCATTCACTCTCAATGGAACAAACATCTCTGAATGCAGCTGTTATGTGTACCTAGGACGAGGAAGTCAACATGATGAACGACCTCAAACCTGAGCTGTGCAGGAGGAAGAGAGAGTCATGGAATGCCTTCAAAGGCATTGAAGAAAGAGCTAAAAGGTCAAAAAAACTCTGTCTCCGGGCACATCACTTTGACTCCACCATTCTCCCTGCATTAAGATACGCCTCAGAGACCTGGGCCCTACGAAAGCAGGATGAGAATGCTATTCGGGTCTCCCAGAGAGGAATCAAAAGAGCTATGCTTGGCATATCATGCCTCACTCAAGTGAGAGAAGGAATCCGGAGTTCTGACCCCCGTCGCTATTCCAGAATCAGGGTCGCTGTCTTCTTTGCCAAGGTATCGAAAATCAGATGGGCTGGACATGTAATGCGATTTGGAGACGACTGCTGGACTAGAGCCATTATTGACTGGATCCCACAGGATGTCAAAAGATCACGTGGCCGCCCACCTACTAGATGATCAGACTTCCTTGTCAAGACCCTGAAGGAACGGTTTGAGGCTCTTCATATTCCTGAATCAACCAGATGCCATTGGGCTACATTGGCACGTGATAGTGTCCAATGGAAATGTTACTGGCGCCCGCTTGAGCAAATCAATGAATAACGGTATTCAAGTGATCAAGTGATCTCTTACAAATGCATGCTTTAAGCCAGGAAGAGAGGTCAGAAGACTGGACTGCATACCAGAACCCTGGCTTTGATACCTGGTACTATCTGATGGCCCAATCATTGTGTAGGTAATAGTTGTCAAGCACTGCAGAATGAAGACAAAAAAAAGAAAGAAAAAGAAAGAAGTCTTAATTTAGTTTTTTTTTAATTTTTTTTATTTTTACAGTTACAAAGATATACAATTAAAAAGTTCATATTTGGGTTTTGGTCATACAGTGTAGCAGCACCCATCCCGCCACCAGTGCCCATCTCCCACCACCAACGTCCCCGGTTCCCTCCCCCTCCCCCCCAGCCCTCCTCCATGGCAGGTTCTTTATTTCTTTCCATTTCTCTATCTTTCTATTTTCCTTCCTCTCCAGACTATGGATTACAGAACATACACTAAAGGGTTGTCATGTGTATCCTTTTGCCTCTATTTAATGCTCAGTTCTAGGTTGGCATTAGTACCCTCAAGTCTTAATTTAGTTTTGAAAGAGATATAAGAAAGTATTCATTTCTCATACTTCCACAAAAAGATCCACTGACTCCGTGTATTTCATAGCACAAACTTATTGTTTTTTACATTTTGAAGGTCAGAAATCCAAGATCAAAGTGACACTAATTTTGTTTTCCTTTAAAAACCTGTTTTCTTTTATTTTTCATTTTTTGCTTTGTTTTTTGGCCCACACCCAGCAGTGTTCAAGGTTTTTGCTTGGTTTTGCATCCAGGGATTGCTCTTAATAGGTTAAAGGGAACACAGGGGATACTGGTAATTGAACTAGCCAGTAGTAGTACTTGTGCAAGGCAAGCACTTTACCTTGCATTGTACTATCACCCCGACTCACCCAAAAGTTGATTTCTTATGAGGAGATGTTTTGCTTGTGTATGTGTGTCATCTTTATGGCCACACCACCTTCCATGCTATCGGCCCTACTTCACTTCTTCATGCCTAATCTTGCACACACACGCAACTGATTAAAATCCCAAGTACACAAGTTTTCAGGCTGAGAAATCTTGGACTTCTCAAAGTGTGGGTCAGCCTTCCCTCAGACCTGTACTACCTAAAGCTCCAGCAGTCACATTCATGTTCCACAGCCACCACCATGTAAACTCATCGATGCAATTCACCCGTCCTGAAGTTCCTGCAGCACACGGCCACGTGAGACCTCCACTACTAATAGCACAGTAGGAACATCCCAGATTAAGTGAGAAAATAATACAGAAACCAACTAAGTTCAGTGAGAAAGTAATATAGAAACCAACTAAGTCTAATAAGCAAAACTAATATCACACTAGGATCAACTAGCAGCAAATAGTTCAGTAAGCACTCAGATAAGGGCTTAATGATCCCATGGTTAGATATAGTAATTTTCGCTACTTATTTTTACTGAAGAACTTTTTAAAATAATTTCATTATCCATCTAGTTTTCAACAAGCAATGTAATTAACTTATTTTGTGCCCACTATGAGGTTGTGGGTAGGAAGCTAGCAACAATGGCAGAGGGAAGTTCACAATGATAGCGGGGTTGGTGTTGGAATATTTAATGCCCTTAATGACTGCATTATGAGCATCTTGGTAAATTACAGTGTTTTAAAAAGTCACTTGATCACTTGATCACTTAAATCCCATTATTCATTGATTTGCTCAAGCGGGTGCCAGTAACATTTCCATTGGACCCTATCACGTGCCAATGTAGCCCAATGGCATCTGGTTGATTCAGGAATATGAAGAGCCTCAAACCATTCCTTCAGGGTCTTGACAAGGAAGTCTGACCATCTTTTAGGTGGCGGCCACGTGATCTTGGAACAAACATCTCCGAATGCAGCAATTATGTGTACCTAGGTCGAGAAGTCAACATGATGAATGACCTAAAACCTGAGCTGCGCAGGAGGAAGAGAGCGGCATGAAATGCCTTCAAAGGCATCGAAGAAATAGTTAAAAGGACAAAGAACCTCCGGCTCTGGGCACATCTCTTTGACTCCACCATTCTCCCTGCAGTAACATATGCCTCCAGAGACCTGGGTCCTAGGAAAGCAGGATGAGAATGCTATTCGGGTCTCCCAGAGAGGAATCGAAAGAGCTATGCTTGGAATATCACGCCTCACTCAAGTGAGAGAAGGAATCGGAGTTCTGACCTCCGTCCCTATTCCAGAATCAGGGACGCTGTCTCATTTGCCAAGGCATCGAAAATCAGGTGGGCTGGACATGTAATGTCCAGTTCCGAGCACATTTCTTCGACTCCACTGTTCTCCCTGCATTAACATACACCTCAGAGACCTGGGCCCCATGAAAGCAGGATGAGAAAGCTATTAGGGTCTTCCAAAAAGGAATCAAAAGAGCTATGCTTGGAATATCACACCTCACTCAATTGAGAGAAGGAATCCATAATTGCGATCTCCTTCAATGATCCAGAGTCAGGGGCGCTGTCTCGTTTGCCAAGGCATCGAAAATCAGATGGGCTGGACATGAATTGCGATTTGGAGACGACCATTGGACTAGAGTCATTAACGACTGGATCCCACGGGATGTCAAAAGATCACGTGGCCCCCCACCTACAAGATGGTCAGACTTCTTCATCAAGATCCTGAATGAACAGTTTGAGGCTCTTCGTATTCCTGAAGCAACCAGATGCCATTGGGCTACACTGGCATGTGATAGGGTCAAATGGAAATATTACTGGCTCCCACTCCAGCAAACCAATGAATAACGGGATGTCAAGTGGTCAAGTGAAGTGAATTAAAATTAAATACATAAGTGAAAAATAATGCCTGAGCACCGCAGATGTGACCAACACTAGTATTACCTTGTAAGTCTCTCCTTCAGAAGATCATGTTCTGTACTCATGTACTTCCCAAAGGTGGACACCATGGCTGTGAAAACCAGCACATTTTAGTGATTAGGGCTAAGAAAAAATTGAATAAGTTTATCTCTATGTGAAATTGATTCATTTGCGATCTCCAGGGAAAATTGCCTAAGAAGCTGATACTTGTTACATTGAAGTGTTTTACAATAGATTTCAAAATGTATATAATGGTATATTAATAATATTATAAAAATGTTATCATTGCTGCTGGTACTTCTTATATAACCTTTTAAGATTGAAGAATCTTGCATGCCACCAAAGGTTAATATAAATTTAGCATTATTTCACATGCATAAATAATTATTGTATAAAGTTGGATTTTAAGCATAGGCAATATCATATTTATGGTGGCCTGAATAAAGGAGGAGTAAGTTTGACTTAAAATGCTGTGCCCAGAATTTGCATGCATAACAACTCTATTAGTATAAGAAGCCATAGAAGAACTTCTCTAATATTTATGGGTTCTGTGTAATAGAACCTAAGGCAACGAAAAGCACTGTATAGTCCTTATACTGAATACATGCTAAAAAGTGGACTGAACATAAGAAAGTTCCCAACTAACTTGATGTGCATCATTCTGTAATCATATATTCTTTTTTTCCTTTAATTTTTCTACTTCAGAAAGAAAATATATGGACTCTGTGTCTGATTCTCATGCCAAAGGGAAACCTTGTGAAATTGATACAAATCAATCTAGGAGGACTCTGACAATTGTCACTGATATGAAGTGGTCCCTAAAATAGGATACTACTTATGCAACTTTAATTATTTCATTTGTTTTCCCTTCATGACTCTATATGATTTGGCTCTTGTGTTCTGTTTAACAAATTAATACTAAAAGAGCAGAATTGATTTTTTACTAAAGTTATGAAGAAAATATGATCATACTGGAGGAGGATTTGGTGCTGGAAGTTTAATGTATGAAATCACAGCAATAATGGTTTTATAAACTAAATTAACAAAAAGTGGTGACCATGTACAATAATTGAGTAATGCCAAAACCTGAAGTGCCAAGGTTCCTCTTTATCTCCATCCTAACAATTTACCAGTCATGACTTGTCCATAAAACTATTACAATCTTGGTTTGCATCAGCTTTTCATCTTGTGGTTGAGCTTTGCTTACTTTGGCTTATGAAATCTCACCTTCAACTGGCACTTTGCAAAGAGGGAGCATGTATTTTGCCCACATAAAGATAGTTGGACAAATGACTTTTCCATTCCACTCTGCCATTCAGCTTAGATCTGATACAAATTCAAATCTTCCAGAATGGAGTACTATTGTGAAAACTGCCTGATTAAATGAATCATATCATATCATCAAAATAGTTGTTTTCATAAGACAGGACTTTAATGTAGTGTGGACATGACTTCCAGAAATAACATGACCTCAACTTATTTGCGAAGATTGCAGGCTTTTCCTATCAGATCTTCCCCTTACAATAAAAAAATTATTGCATGTAGCACAAGAAAGTATGCATCTAAAAATGGTGACAAAATAATGTTGAGAGCACTGAACTTGAAGTTAAGCATTGAATGGAGTCTTCAGTTTCCTTGTTATCTACTACATAAACATTAGATGTTGTCACTATTTTTCATTTTGGCAATTCTAATACGTCATAGTGATATACCATTGTGGTTTTATTTCCACAACAGTTAGCAGTGCTGAAAATTTTATTATTTATTTATCCAATATTTTATTAAATATTATATCTATATATTATTTATAATATATAATAAATATTTATATAATAATATATAATATTTCTATAATGATAAATTATAACATTATATTATAATATTTATATAATAATTTATTATTTAATAAAACATTTATTATTTTTCACCTGTGTATTCTTTATACTAGTGGGCTACTGTCTTCTGTCATTTTATTTTGCTTTTTTGGGGGTCACCTTTGGCAATGCTCAGGGGTTACTCCTGGCTCTGCATTCAGGAAATACTCCTGGTGGTGTTCAAGAGACCATAAGAAATGGCAGGGATCACACCTGGGACGCTGAGTGCAAGGTAAGCGCCCCTACCTGCTGTGCTGTTGCAGCCCCTTCTATCTCTTTTTCAACTATATTATTTGCTTTCTCTACTAATATAAGAATTTCAAGAAAGTTCTTTAAATAGTCTACATATTAGTCTTTGCTTGGATGCAGTGATTTATTGTAAATATTTTTCTACAAATTAGTAGTTTATGTTTTACTGGTTTTTCAAAAGTATTTTATGGAGGAAATATTCTCAAATAGGTAACGTCTTAGTTTCATAATAGTAATATTTAGCATATTACATTGCATATATTTTGGAGATTTCATACATGTTACTATATATATACATATGTTGTCACAGTCTACAAGTATGTGTTTCATCAATTTCAGTGAAGTGTGAATGTAAGATATCCATTTAGGTATCTTGATTCACTTTCTTTCCAATACAATTCTCTTAGGTATGTATTTACAAATATCAAGCTCATATAATTTATTCCAAGCTCATATATTTGGTCAAATATGATTTAAGTGATTCATAACAAGCATCAACTATGTATACCCCATTTTATCCATTCTATTTCTAAATTTGTGAGCATTCATTAACAAGATTTTTTTTCTGCCTTCTCCGTCTTTTCTATTCCCACTATTTAAGGGTGGTTTGCTATTAATAATTGCTTTGGGCTTTATTTTTTCTCCCATTTTTTCCTCCTAAAACTTACTTTGGCAAGTTAAGAGTGTGTGGTATATGGTATTTTTCTTCCAAGACATGTAAAACACTATGCCTCCATGTTTTCAGATTACATGAACTATGGTCCTTTTTTAGTTTTTTCTACTCCCTGAATTCCTTTTCATTCACCCCTATTTTTCTCCTTACTTAGATTAGGCAGATATTATTAATTGGTCACAAATTGGAGCTATTCTACCTCTTTTCTCTTCACACTTCACACTGCTTTCAGACCTATTTACTCTTTTATCTGAATATTTGCAATTTTCAGTTTTGCTATTTCTATCAATACTTAGAGTTTTAAAGTTTCCCAACATTTTTGAATTGCATACTGAAGTATTTTTTATAAGGCTTCCTGAAATCTCTCACCAGCTAGTTCCAGCCACTAATTCAATTCTGTATTGACATTAATAGGTGTCATATTTTCTTGTCTTGTTTCTTGTGTAACAGATAAGGTTTTGTTTCTTTTGTTTTTTTGTTTTGCCTGTTTTTGGACACACCCAGAAGTGCTTTCTCTTAGCTGTTTGCTCAGGGGTCACTTCTGACAGTGCTCAGAAAAGCTACCCATGTTGAACTGCCTGAAAGGCAAGAGCCTTAACCCCTCTACGCTCTCCAGACCTGTAGCAAAAATGTTTTAAATGTACCCTGTTACTTTGTCTATTCCATTAAGAGTCTCTGGCTTCTATCTCAGAGAACTCAGGTTTTTGAGGAAATCAGCCACTCTAGGTTAAGAGATAGGTAGGTCCAGAATAATTTCTTAGCCTGTAACTCAAAGACAACTTGAATTCAACATCCTTGTAATGTTGTTTTTCATTGATTTCTGACTCTAGGGGAACCATGAGACCCCTAGTGATTCTGGCTCATGGTGAAAAGGTGCCTCCAGACCAGGAAACAGGCTCATTGGCTGGGAAAGAGTCTCAGAATTTCAGTATAAAGACAACAGTCTTAACTTACTGTGACAAGGTATTCCTTGTGTGGTACTGTCTTCTGTGGCTTATAAAGGGGGGAGGAAGTGGCAAAGGCTGGTTGGTCACACTTCTTGGGTGAGTGACTGATTGTGGAAGTTGAATTTGCTGCTCTCTGGTTTCTCAAATGCTCAATGTAGGCAGGTGCAGGAAAGAATTCCAGCTGTTGGACTTGAATGAAGAATGTCTCTGGGCTAGGCACATTGTAGCTAACTTGCTTATACCATGTTGTCTTTCGGGAAAAGTAGGTCTCAGCACTAGGACCACAAAGCCTCTTGATGTCTTCCACTGTGCTAGGATGGGAAGGAAAGTTATTCCAATGACACCAGTGTAGTGGACCATAAGGACACTGTCTTGGGGGCTTTGCTAACATTGAGTCCTAAATCTCCTGAGTTCTGTGCTCTTCTGAGGCCTGGATCTTAACGAGTAATGCTATCTCTTTATACTTTAGCATATTTCATTGACTATCCCTATGTTTTCAGAATGGGGAATACTAATGTCATGGGAGGATAACTGTTCTGGCATTTGCAAAATTCAAGCTGAATATGATCATGCTAAGGTATAATAAAATCACTACTAATATGAGATTGTATCACAGAGTTCATTAATCTGAAAATTCTGTTTGGGGATTCTTTAAGTAGATGGAGTACTAATGCTACATTAATTTCAAAGATATTTTGATTGCCAGAGGATGGTGTTTATTTTTTAGGGTCATTGTACTCCATAAATGTAGCAAATCATTAAGACACTGATGGCAGACATTTTAGAGTCTATTGTGTCATTGTGAAACAGATTAGTTATATGAAAATGAGCGTAAAATGGTCAGAGCTGTGTGGAAAATCACACGTGTAGCTTCTTTCTCACTATCTTCCAAGTGAACCAAAAGCAGGCACTGTAAATAATATACACAAATAAGTACTGTATAAGTACTTATTTGTATAAGTATATATAAATTTACTATTGTGAAAATCCGATGTCCTAAAACTCTCACATAGGCATCTAATGGATGAATATGACCAAATTTAGCACACTTCCAAAAGTCTTCTAATAGCAGCATAGGATGTTTTTAGAGCTTACACTGGAAAAGAGCTTTGTTGTAATTTTTGATAAGATAATATTTTGTGTGTCAGAAGGCATGTGGGTACTTAGCGCACATCACACCCCCACCTTCAGAAATAGGCTTTGGGGGTGGGGACAGCTGGTGGGGAAGGACCAAGAGGCTGGGAAGGAGCCCCCGCTGCAAACACCCAGCCTTAAACTGCAGCGCTCTGCTCCGAACGCCCCGCATCCAGTGCTCAGTCCCGAAAGGAAATCATTAAGGAGGAGCTGTGGGCGCACTTGTTTTGCAAACAGAAGGACACACTACCCACTCAAGGAGCAAGCCCCTTAGACACCGACTTCTTTATTTACCTGTTCCTCTGCCTAAGAGAAATGGCGCTGCCGGCAACCTGACTACCGGGGCCCTGCCTGGACTTGAAGGCTCATTCCTGTGCTCCTCTCCCGCATACCTGCGTCTCCCCCGCCCACCAGCTCAGACCTCAGAGCCTCCCGGGAGGCAGGATGCCCGCTGGGCGCGCTCGGGAAACAAAGCTGCTCAGAGAGGGACCGCCGCCCCGGGCTGGCCTGCAAGTCCCTGCACTGCCCGCGTGCCTCAGCTGACAAGCCTGAACTGTGCAGAGACCTTCAAGTGAACCGCGGAGCAACGCGCGTGTCACATGCTAACACTGGGGAGACAGACGTGGGCTGCCCCGGGCCCTCGCCTACCACCCAGACAAGCGCTGCCCTGGCTGCGAGGTGGACACTTGCTTGCCAGGATCCAGAAGCAGCTTAGACCTCCAGATACTCTCCTCCTGCTTTGGATTTGTTTAGTTGTGGGAGAAACACAGCTAAAGTGTTTACATCTATTTCAGTTCTTCCTAATTAACAAGCAAGTGCGGGTCAGAACCCTCCTAGTTCTTTAAATACTGAAAGAGACTTCCACAATTTGTTCTAGTTTTCTGCTCTGTGTGATAGTCACTGTAGAGCCTAAAAAGAAAGCAGACGTCTTTCTGTTAATATATATGGGCCAATTGGATTATATTTCTCCCATTTGAGGTGGTGTGGAACATCACAGGTGGTTAGCAGGCAACTAGCTTTACTTCTTACCACTTTTTTAAACCTAAATTCTTTACAATAGAGCCTTAAATAAGTTGACTCGCATAAATAGTGCATATTATTTAAAACATTTTAAAATCAACCTCAGATCGTCACAGGATTTCTTGCTCCTCTTTATGAGTAAAAGATGGGTACTAAAAAATGGCATGCCTATTTACTCAAACATGTTTCATATATCACCTTGTGGGAGTACTAATAGAACATCTGCATGATCAGGGCACTCTGGACCCCTACTATGGCATAGAAACTGTTGGCCCCAGGTGACCATGCTCTGAAAATCCTACATATTATCACCCATTAAGTCACTCCACGCTGTATCATCCCAAGATCCACTGGCTCTCCTAGAACTTCTGCCTAACTACTGGAAACAAAGATGGCTGCAGGAACTGCAGGTGTGAATGAAGCTAATGGGCAAAATGACACCATTTCATGTGATAGAATAGAAACTGGTTTGCGTAAGACCCAGGAGGAAACATTTCTGAGATTTGAGTTGAAATGATGAATATTAAGAGAATTTATTTCATTTGAACAAATTTTACAAGTGTTTCTTAAAGCCAGCTGATTATATAGGCAATAAATCCTGTACAATGTCTAAGTAATTTTACTTCTGCTTTGCTCAAAAATAAATCCAAGTGATTACTTCAATCTCCTAACCCTTAAGATACCATATGTAAAGCAACACAAGTTAGTTTGGGAATCAATTTACCAGTTACCCTGCATTCCTAAAACTTTTGATTTAATTCCTCTCTATTTGTTGCAAACTTTACACTGCACTTTTTAATGAGTGGTAGAATAGAGTAGGTAGGAGCAATACCATCAGCATTAAAACGTGCTTCTATTGTCCTTAGGGTCAGCCTGATATGATTTATTTGCTGCAGTGTCACCCCCTACCCAGAATTGGTACATTTCTACAAACTAACTTGGGTTTTCTTTTCATAGATATCTTAAGGGTTAGGAGGCTCAAATCAGCTCTTGGAATTGTTCTCCCATTTCTCATCTCATCAGGATCTCTTGTAATCAAAGTAAAGACAATCCTGGTCAGGAAGGTTGTGGTGTCCCTAGACATTTGTGGGCATCTTTCTAGTTTATGTTTATTCATAATATTACTATTTAGAAAACACTCTTAAGCAACATACGGACACAGTTGTTGCTGTTTGGTATAGATTTATACCTCTGGTGGATATTGACTGTAATATTGATGCCGTGAACTCAAATGTCACATGTAAGACTTCAGGAAAATACCCTCCCTCACTCAGAGCAACGGGCTGCCTCCCCATCGACACAGAGCATATCAGTAGGAAGGCTGAAACTGGAGCTTTACTTAATTGCCTATTTCCCACCTTAAGCTTTAGCAGATTTAGTCCCAATGATAACTCACATGAGTTAACTATAACCTTAAGATATTAGCACTTAACAGTTACTCTCACATTGCATGGAAGACAACTTCTGTGAGCACTGATCCAGTTAGTGTACCCACCATGCCCACCTTTGAGCCTTTGACTTTTAATCATGACTTGCACAGTGAGTCGATAAAATTTAAATAAAAAATAAATGAGTGCCTTACAGAAGTTGGCAGTTACTAAAAAGCATGCATATCCACTTTATTTGACCTCAAATGGCTTCCATGAAACATAATGGAGTTTTTATTCAAATATCATTTGAAAAATTGTATATGATCAGAATTTGTTACGATAAATACCTCAAGTCTTTAAAAATCATCCAGGTCTCTCTTTTTTGTACTGAAATACTTTCTCTTAACAAAACCGAATATGAGGCTGATTAGCACCTTCAACACCCTGTTTTTCTCTGGGCCAGTTTTTACCAGGGCTGTTTCCAGCTCCAGTTCAGACCTGGAAGAGTATTTCTGAGCAGGACAGATCATCTGCCCCTCCCTGGCGCAGATGAAGATGCAACCTGAAGCAAACACTGCCTCCATGACACGGTACTCAGGAATGCAGACACCTGTTGGAGCAGGAACAGACAATCACAGTCACCTGTCCACCTTGATCCACCCAGGTGGAGAGGGTTTGTGTGGTCATGAATGGAGGCTGGTTTTGACCTATGGAACAGAAGGAAGGAAGCCAGCACCTGCGGGAGTGGAATGCAGCCACCATTCCCTCTTGGCACCCTGCTTCTTCGTGCAGAAGAGGTGATTCTGTGCCATGCCAGCCTTCTTCACAGCCACAGTATTCTGATGTTTGTTTGAACACTGATGCTATGTTCTGCCTAGCTAGAAAGCTCTGTGCCATTACCCTCCAGGAATCTAGGCCTTAAGGCTCCATCTTTGCATCTCAGGAAGAACAGTCAGTAATAAAAACACTAAAGTCAGATGGGTGTGTACAGTCACTGTTGCACTGTCACTTCTCTCCTTGAATGCACAGACTACAGAGTTCTATGCTTATATAAAGGCATGGGCCTCTCCCTAGGACCCACCTATCTGTCTATCTGTATATCTATCAATGTTTATAAACATGCATAAAGATATAAATGCATCTCTATATGCATACTCACATGCATACCTTTCTATGACCCTGCTTATCTTGCCCAGCCAACTTGAATCTCTGAGGAGTTCCATGATCTGTGTTAAGAATGAGGAAGTGGAGTGGGGAGAGGTGCAGTGGGCATAGAATAGGACACAGGGAGGAAGGGATGAGGGTAGGAAAATGGAGAGGAGGAAAGGAAAAGGAGGAATTTTGGTGGAAAAATGGAGACAATTCCGTAAGGGGTGTAGAAGGAGTGAGTAGGAACAGGAGTCAGAGACTATTTCCATGTACTGAGGTTACAGTTTTAGGACTCACAACTTTCATCCTATTGCAGCAGGCTGGGGAAGCCCCGGGAGTGGAGGTGTCCTGATGGTGCTGGGGGCTTCTTCCACACTACCATCATTCCTTTGTGTCTTTCCGTGTCCTCCAACCTACATGAGATCCAGATCCTGCCCTACCCCACCCTTACTTTCACTAGTCTTTGCATGAATTTAAGTGTACTTCTCACCTTTAATTTTGTCTCAGCTATTTCTTGAACTAACCATTATTCTGGTAAAATTCCAGATCTTATTTTCCTTGGCAAAGACAAATCTTAGTGGAGAAGGGGAGACAGCGAAGGAAGGTTTCTAGTACCTTCTAAACATTGTAGGGATTGGGGTAATAAAGGTGCAAAACAAGATATCACTGATTGAGGCTCTGGTGTCTCCAGAGTCAGTTGGGAAGGGCTACTGTCCGTGCCTTGAACATCCTTTCTGTCCAGTGCCCACTTCTTTCATTGCGATGTGACTCTCTAAGGAAGGATAGCCCCCCACAAGCTTTACTTGGTAATTTTGTACTTACAGGCTCTTCTAGCACTGGGAACCAATACTGAAAGCAGGTTTGAAAGTGATTAAATAGAGGTGAACCCCAGCCCTGCCCTAGAGATTCCAGAGTTCCCTGACACTGACTTTGCTTCCTGGGTCTGCATGAGTATTTTTCTGAAGTTTTTTGGGGAAAAAAATCAGGACATTATCCAGGGTTTCTGATCTCTGCACCCACATCCCTGGCTTGCTCTGCATTTGGTAGCTCATGCCATGAGACATTCTTGTAACCCCTCAGCTCGCTTTCCTTTTGCATAAACTTTCCCCCTGGCACTACGTTTGCTATGGGACTCTCAAAAGACAGTGAACGTCTTTCATTTCCCATGAATGAAGTCAAGTACAAAATGAGCCATTGAAATATCATTGAAAAGTCTCCTGAGTAGCTGTAATGATAGTCCATGCAAAGAGCATTTATTGATGTGCTCCTGGTTGCTACTGAAGTTGAGGTGTCTAAGGATACCTTACCGCCCACTGATCCCCAGAGCCTAAGAGTCATCAGAAAAACCCTCCCCAAACATTTCTCTATCATATACTGCAGTTTCAGCAAAAGCATCACATCCATCTCACAAGATGTTCATGAGATTCAAGACATTCGACAGAACTTGACTGAAGCCACCCCCTGTAAGGGTAGCCAAAGGTCACAGGAAGACAGAGAGCTTACAGGTACATTTATTTTATTTTATTTTTTTTGCTTTTTTGGGTCACACCCGGCAATGCTCAGGGGTTACTCCTGGCTCTGCACTCAGGAATTACTCCTGGCAGTGCTTGGGGACCATATGGGATGCCAGGGATCGAACCGGGCTGGCATGGGCCGCCCCGTGCAAGGCAAATGCCCTACCCACTGGGCTATCGCTCTGGCCCCCATTACAGGTACATTTAAACACCTTAAAACATTAAAAGAAACCTTTCAAAGACTTACAAACAAGATGACTCAAACAGGAGAATGCAGTGAGAATTGTGTGCCTGACAAAGGAACAGTCTCCTGGACAACAGGTTTCTTCTTCATGCATCTTCCTTGAAACTGCAAACCATTCATTTTCCATGGGGGACAGGAAACCTTGGAGAAGAGGGAGGAGAGTCAGTGGTGCCTCTCAGAACATGTCTACAATACCACAAACCAATCTCTATGGCATGGCGTTCTTTGGAATACACAAAGCAGACTTATAATAATCATTACCTTTGGAACTTCATAATTAATCTTCTCCCATAGGAAATCCAAAGGGCCTTGAACATTCTAAGTTCTTATAAGAGACTATCAATATTATTAATTGAGAGAACTTTTTTGGTCACAGGTTCACCTTGAAATGTACTATAAAGAAAGGTAGAATCTACTTCATCTCAGATGTGTCCATGCACAATCAGAACCAAGTCCTGTGGTGTGCTTTGTGTAGGACTGTGGAAACAACAACGCATAAGTACTTTACAGGACATGGAGTAGCTATTCACATGTTATATATGGAGCACTGTGCAAGCCACACTTAAACACCTAACTATAAGGTGTGGGCAGTGAATGTTGACCATTTAATTCCTTATTGCCTAGGAGAAACAAACCACAGGAAGTGGCTGTGAGCACCACCCTTTCCCCTACACCCTCCTAATCACAGGGTGATTCATGGAGAACAAAATGGTGTCACCCAGAACATGGACACTGTACTGTAATCCAAATAACCCCAAACAGCCTGCAGGGGAGCAGAGAGAGCACCACCAAGGATACTCACTTTGAGAGCTCGACAAGCAAGGTGAGCACCATGGGAAGGAGCCTCCAAATCACCGAGAACACTCTCTGCAGAAGCACAGTTATGACAACTAGTTTCTGACCTCACAGTAGCATCTCAGGCCATGAACTACGCCACCTGGAACACCCTCCACTGAAACAAAGTCTCCACAGCTAGCCTCTGTCCTCACAATAGCATCTCAGGTCATACACTACTGTGCCTTGGAACCCTAAACTCACTGCAACTCATGCCTGATGCCAAGTCACTGTGCTCTTACCCACAGTCACAAACTGTGGAAAATCAGAAAAGGTAACACACTTTGACCCAACACTGTGTCCATCAAGGAATCAGTGCAACTCACAAGACAGTATCAACATGCTTCAACAGAGTATCAGACTCTAAAGGTTCTATCAGAAGTGCTGCATGCAGTTTGTGGACGATGCTGAAGAATTTGTAGTACTGTGCACTCACATTTGCTCATGCATAGCAGCACATACATGCCAGGGTGCCCACATTACACCCCTATTCATGTGCAGTTATGTACAAACAACACATCCTCAGGTACTCATGGGTACCCTCTCCACCCACTCCAGGAGTTACGTGATCTATATACGTATCCTTGGGAGTCTATATCTGTTTCAAAACATTCACTACTCAGAATTGGATCTGTGGAGTGCATGCTTGCAGACGCAGAGTTTCTACTCCAACTTCCATCTTCACTGTGACCTCAGGGGAGGAAAGATGTTACCTAGAGTCTGTGTTGCCGGCAGCTGGTCTTATTAGGGCCACTGTGAGAAAATTGAATGTTATCACTTACAACACCCAACACTAACTTTCTTTCCAGGGACATCTGAAGAAACAGAACAAATATCCATTAATACGGGAAGACAGATTTTAAGAAATAAGCTCACTCATTGTCAGATAAATTATTCCCAATTTTGCAAAGTAGGCCAGCAACCAGAGATTCAAGAAAGAGCATTTTGGGCCTGAAGGCTCTCTGTTGTTGATTCTCTGCATATTTGGGGTACCTCAGTCTTTTTTCCTTTTAAGGATTTCAACTGATTGGATTCAACACACCCAAAATATGAAAAAATATGCTTTGTTCAAAGGCTTCCAATGTTAAATGCTAATCATTTTGTAAATACCACTGCTACATTTATACTGGCACTTCAGTAAATATTTGCATGGCATGGGATTGCCAAGTTGGCACATAAAATCAGCCACCACCACTGTAGGCTCTGTGGAAAGCAGCAAGACCTTTGGAAGTCTCTCAGCCTGGTGGTCTTTCCCTCAGCCACATTAAATAGGGCAGTATCTACCTCATTCTGTTCCAGGCTCTAGTGATCACAATTGTTTTGAGAGAACACAAACGTCACAAAACACATGATCCTTGTATTGTAATCCTTACCACCATTCCCTACCCCATTCATTTCCCAGCACAAACATCACAGGATGCATAGGATAGAGGCAGATTATCCCAAATCCTGATCTAAGTCAGGGAATTCCTCTCTACTCACAAACAAAATGTCTACAAAAGGGTCATATTCTGACCTGTGTCACAGCAGTGACAGCACCCGCCGGGACCAAGTGACACTTTACAGCCTCTCTGCTCAATCAGCACCTGGGATCTGGCACCTTACGAATCACCCCCTTACTGCTTCTCAATTGTTCACAGAGCAAAAAAAATTGTGGAACCCTGAATATGTGCCAGACACAGTCACTACTAACAAGAACATCAGAACAGTAAGCCAGGTAGGGCTCATTTGTACACTAGCTTTACCCCCCACTTACCAACATTGCTATCATGTGCCAACTTATCATTAAATGGATCTCAACACCCTCTGCTCCAAAGAAGGGCACAGGAAATTGAATATCTATTTTACAAAGACAAAGGGGCATGTAAGTTTAAGGAATACTCCCTAAAGTAGAGGCCCACTCATGCTCATTATCAGTCACTTATGCTTTAGGGGCATGATGCACTATTATTTTCTTTCTTTCTTTTTAGATTTCCAATAATTTTATTGAGAAAGTGGCAATTAAAATGTTGAGCACTATGGGGTACACACAAAATAAAAATAATCTTGAAAACATTGCACAGAATCTCATGACAAAATGGAAATAGACTTTTTCACATAGGATGGTTTTACATTTCTACTTTTGTTCAAGAAGAATCAAGAGAGCTCTTCATTTGTTTGCTAATATTTATTTATTTATTTATTAAGAATGTGTTCCCTTTATTATTTTAAAATTTAATATTTTTATTATACCACAGTGCGATATACAATTACAAAGATGTTCATATTTGGGTTACGGTCATACAGTGTTCCAGCACCCATCACTCCACCAGTGCCCATTTCCCACCACCAATGTCCCCGGTTCCCTCCCCCTTCACATAGTCTGCCTCTATGGCAGGCTTATTATTTCTTTCTCTTTCTCTCTTCCTTCTCTTACACATTGTAGATCGCAATACATAGATTTAGAGGTTATTATGCTATCTTTTGCCTGTATTTAATGTTCAGTTTTAGATTGGTATTAGCACTTTTGACAATTAGTAGCACTCTGTGCCCTTCTCTGTCTTACCTAACCCCTGAATTCCACACATTTGAGGTAAATTCCACCTTTGACAAGACCTGATGATCCATGTTTCGCCTGACTGTGGATATTGGTGTCATAGGATACATTTATGTCATACAAATAAATGCAATCATTCTATATCTGTCTTTTGATCACTTGATCACTTGAATCCCGTTACTCATCGATTTGCTCGAGCGGGCGCCAGTAACATTTCCATTAGACCCTATCACGTGCCAATGTAGCCCAATGGCATCTGGTTGATTCAGGAATATGAAGAGCCTCAAACCGTTCCTTCAGGGTCTTAACAAGGAAGTCTGACCATCTTGTAGGTGGGCGGCCACGTGATCTTTTGACATCCCGTGGAATCCAGTCGGTAACGGCTCTAGTCCAGCGGTTGTCTCCAAATCGCATTACATGTCCAGCCCATCTGATTTTCGATGCCTTGGCAAACGAGACAGCGCCCCTGATTCTGGAATAGCGACGGAGGTCAGAACTCCGGATTCCTTCTCTCACTTGAGTGAGACGTGATATTCCAAGCATAGCTCTTTCGATGCCTCTCTGGGAGACCCGAATAGCATTCTCATCCTGCTTTCGTAGGGCCCAGGTCTCTGAGGCGTATGTTAATGCAGGGAGAACGGTGGAGTCGAAGAGATGTGCCCGGAGCCGGAGGTTCTTTGTCCTTTTTAGCTATTTCTTCGATGCCTTTGAAGGCATTCCATGCCGCTCTCTTCCTCCTGCGTAGCTCAGGTTTTAGGTCATTCATCATGTTGACTTCTCGACCTAGGTACACATAACTGCTGCATTCAGAGATGTTTGTTCCATTGAGAGAGAATGGGGCCTCTGGAACTAGTTCATTTCTCATGAACATAGTTTTCTTCAGATTCAGCTGTAGACCTATCTTTCCACATTCTCGGTCAAAGTCAGCCAGCATTTGTGCCGCTTGGCTAATGTTTGGTGTTATTAGAACGATGTCATCAGCGAAGCGGAGGTGGTGTAGTTGCCGACCATCTATCTTCACTCCCATTCCTTCCCATTCTAATTGTCTCATGATGTTCTCGAGGGTGGCACTGTAGAGTTTTGGTGAGATGGTATCACCCTGTCGAACCCCTCTTTTGACATCAATGATCACTTCTTTGTAGAATGGTGAGATCCTGGTGGTGAATCCATAATACAGCTCACGAAGGATCTTGATGTATTGGGTTTGAACACCCTGTTTGACTAGGGCTTCGATGACTGCTTCAGTTTCCACAGAATCAAAGGCTTTCTGTAAATCAATGAACGTGAGACAGAGCGGCATCTTGTACTCCCTACAAACCTCAATGAGCTTGGTTACTGTGTGGATATGGTCGATTGTGCTGAATCCTTTCCGGAAACCTGCTTGCTCGCATGGTTGACCTTCATCTAGTGTTCTGCTAATCCTGTTCAGGATGACTCGTGTAAACAGCTTGTAGATGACAGACAACAGGCAGATGGGGCGATAGTTGCCGATGTCATGAATGTCTCCCTTCTTGAACAGTAGAACTGTCCTGCTGGTTTTCCATTGGGAGGGCACCTTGCATTCGGACAGGTAGCGTGTGAAGAGCCGAGCTAGTGTATTGATGAGCACCGATGGCAGATTCTTCAGATGTTCGGGTCTGACTTTGTCTGGGCCTGGTGCTGTTCCCTTCTTTACCGATGAGATGGCATGTCTTATTTCAGAAGGGAGAACGTTGGGAATGACATATCCATCCTGTGGAATTTGGTATGTGGGCAGGTGGATGTGGCTATCAAAAAGATTTGAGTAGAAGTCCTGGATAATCTTCTCCATTGCCTTTCTGGAAGATGTGATAGATCCATCAGGCGCCGGAGGGCAGTCATCTTGGTCTTATAGTTGGCGAAGGACAGGCGGGCAGTGCGGAATACTTTTCCCAGCTTCTGCTGCATCTTCCAGTATTTCTGCTCTTCTGTCTTTGAGGTCTGCTTTTATCGCTTCTCTGCACTGTTTAGCAAGCTTGGACGTTAGCATTTGGTCTCCTGAGGCTCGCGCCTTGCCACGTTGGCGAATGAGCTCGAGAGTTTCTGAAGACAAGCCGTCCTTTTGTGTTTTTCTCTCTCTCGGCATTCTTCGCACAATCATGGAGGTGCTGAACCAGTCGGTTGTATTCTTCATCGATGTCATCAATGATGGTATCTTCCCATGTTGCCGCAATGGTGCTAAAGAGTTCCCAGTTGGTGGTCGTTCTGGGAGTTCTCTTCTTAAACTTTGCAGCCTTTTCTCCCCGCTATGGGAAGTAGAATTTTGCACGAAGGAGACGGTGGTCCGATCCTGTCTGGAATTTGGGGACGACAGCAACATCGGGTCAGACAAAACCGTCGATTGAAGATGATGTGGTCGATTTCATTGTGGAACTGTCCACCAGGAGATTCCCATGTCCAACGTTTCGCTTCAGCCTTCTGAAACTGTGAGTTCCCATGAATAGTCTTGGTGGACATGATGAACTCAGATAGTCTCTCACCCTGTTCGCTCCATTCTAGGCCATGGGTACCGATGTGGAGTTCTTCAGCCGATCTTCTCGGTCCTATCTTGGCATTAAAATCACCAACTATGATCTTGTAGAAGGTGTGATCTTTTTTATAGAACTCCTCCAATTCCATGTAGAATTTCTCAATTTCATCTTCTTTGTATGTGGATGTTGGTGCATAGACAATGAAGATAGAAATTGCTGGCAGTGGGCCACATCTCCTCAAGTGTAATCGTCCTATTCGGTTTGTTAGGCATTCAAATGAATCAATGTTGACAGCCATGTTCGTGTTGACAAGGACACCAATGCCACCGACGCCTCTTTTCATCACATGTTCCAAGGAACAATTCTTCTCCGGTGTCAAATACAGCATGATGCGACTGACGCCTCCTCGTCTCAGTCAGACCAATGATGTCGTACTTGATCTTTCTTGCTTGCAGCATCAGATCCTCAATATATGCTTCCGTTGCCAGTGTACGTGCATTGAAAGTACAGACAGTCATTTTAGTCCTTCTTCGTTTTGGCAGCCTAGGACAGCCGTGAAATTTTATCAGGCACTGCTTGTTTGCCTTTCTTACTGCTGCCGTATTAAGGGCTCTTTCGGGTCAGGAAAATAAACATTTTTGTTACTGGGTTTGGCATATCGAACACGCATCGGACAGCTTGCCAGGCTCTGCCATGCGGGCACTATATTCTCATTGCTTTGTGGGGCTCTCTCAGAGGGGTGGGTAGAATATTTGTGGCAGTTTGGAGGTAATCGCGCTGGACAGCGCAGCTGCCGCGCGCAACGGGAAAGCTGGTTTCTGCTCTGCCAGGTGTACCTGTGTCTGAGGCTCAAGCATTCCTGGGTTTGAAATACTCTCCTCTGAAGGGCGGGTCTCTGCAGGGCGGGTCCTTGTAGGCTGGGTTTCTGACAAGCTGGGCTGGAGACTGGATTAATCTGTGGGCTGGAGAGTGGATTAATATGCTGGGGGGAGATCTTACCAGCTGCAGAGTGTGGATTGTGACACAGATCGCTGCCAGCAAGGTGTGGAAGTTTCTCTGGCCTCCTCCGAGGCTCCATCGGGATGGTGGACTCAGGTCCGAAGTTGCTCTCGTGGTCCATGGAGTGCAGGGGGTTCAACGGGGAAAGCTGGTTTCTGCTCTGCCGGGTGTACCTCTGTCTTTTTACTTCTGGCTAATTTCACTCAACATGATCCTCTCCATGTCTATCCATTTATAGGCAAATTACATAACTTCATTTTCCTAACAGCTGCATAGTATTCCATTGTGTAGATGTACCAAAATTTCTTTATCCAGTCATCAGTTCTCAGGCACACTGGTTGTTTCCAGATTCTGGCTATTATGAATAGGTGAATAGTGCTGCTATGAAAATAAAGGTGCAGATGGTGTTTCCGCTGTGTGTTTTTGGCTTCCCAGGAGTGGTATGGTTGGGTCAAATAGAAGCTCAACGTCTAGTCTTTGGAGGAATGTCCATATCGTTTTCCAAAAAGGCTGCATCAGTTGACATTCCCACCAACAACAGATTAGAGTCCCCTTTTCCCTGCATCCACGCCAGCACATTTTGTTCTTGCTCTTTTGGATATGCATCAGTGTCTGTGGTAGATACACTATTATTTTCATGGAATAATGTCACCCAATAGTAAAGATAATCTCCCCTTCATTTGTGATCCACAGTCAAGAGGAATAAGGTCTTTAAGGACTGTGAATACCAGGCAGGAGATGTGGCTCAGCAGAAGAGCACTTGCTTTCCTTGCGTGTATGAGGTCCTGGATTCAGTTCCCAGTACTATGGGAAGATAAAAGTGTAGACTGTGAGGACTTATTCAAAAGTCACTTGCTGTTGTCTCCAGTTACACAAAAATAATACAGTGATATGGATCTGAAGAGACATTGTTAGTATCACTTAATAATGAAATGTCTTGAGTTTTACTATAAGTGTTGCTCCATATTACTCTTTGCCTACACAAGTACTTACATATGTCTTACTTATTAAGCTGAATTATAAGTAATTACAGCTTACTATAAAGCTTATCTGAATCATGCCAAGGTGACACGGTCATCACTCAACTCATCCCCTCCAAAGATCCAACATTTTATAGAAGAAATGATGAACACACCTTTTCTTCCCTTTTGTATATCTGTACTATCTCTTTTCCTTGGCATCCTGCTCAATCAAACCACACTCTACCATTTTATAAAACAAAATAGCACTACCTTCATTGCAACAAATAATAATGTCTCAAATATATCTTATGTCAATTCCAATGTTCAGGAATTCAATTTGGTTCAGTCATGATAAACCTCCTTTTACTTTGTTTCCTTAGCATGATAATATTGACTCCTTGAGATATCAGAATGCTGTGTCTTTCAGCTGCAAAGACTCAATGAATATCTCCCAGACACGTCCCATAGATGTTCCCCTCAGTGTTTCTCATGACCTGGATTTATATGATCACATCACAGAGCCTTTTATTCAGTGCACGCTTTGTCTGTTTCCATTTGCACACAGTGTATGAAATTCTGAAAGAAACTCTGTGTGGTAGGTGGAAATTGGCTACTGCCTTTAGCCTGCATTTTCCTGGCACAAATCAAGGCTCTGTCTGGACCCAGTTTTGACTCTTCTCCCAACCCCAAGTATTCTATCTGAGTTTGAAACCCCTGCCCTTCAATTACTACATTTACTTTATATTTCTGCCAAAGCAAAGTACCACAAACTAAGGGTTCAAAATAAGCCAAACTTAATCTTACAGTTCAGGAGATCAGAACTGCTTAAAGAGTCTCACTGGGCTAAAAGCCATATTTGGCAGGGTTTATAGCTTCTAGTGAAAGAATCCATTCTGATCCATTCTATGCTATTCTATCATTTTCAGTTTCTTAAAGCCATCATATTCCTCTGTGTATGGTTCTTCATTTATCCTTATATTTAACACATATAAGGCAAGTCCTTTTCTTTTTTTTTTTTTTTCTTTTCTTTTTCTTTTTTTTTTAAGTATTTTATTATACCACCGTGAGATATACAAATAAAAAGATATACAATTAAAAAGTTCATGTTTGGGTTTTGGTCATACAGTGTTTCAGCACCCGTCCCTCCACCAGTGTAAGGCAAGTCCTTTTCAATCTTCAAAATTCTTCTATTTTTTCTGTTTTCCTTCTAGTGCTGTGATAGCAACTGGGAAAGGGTCTCTACTTTAAAGACTAAACTCATTAATTGGGCTAATGAAAATAATTAAGAATGGAAAATATTTCCTATTTCAAGATGTTTGATAAAAATACACTTTGAAGTGGAAGACAACTTACAGATTATAGATAGAGGTCAGCATAGGAACATTGATGGGTTCATTATTTTGCCTCCCACAATTACACAAACATATGCCATATATGAACACATATATAGACACATCACTGTATCACTGTCTTCTCGTTCATCATCGATTTGCTTGAGCGGGCACCAGTAACATCTCCATATGTCCTGTCTCATGCAAGTAGAGTCCAATGGCACCTGCTTGCTCCAGGAACATAAAGAGCCTCAAACCATTCCATCACATCATGGGAATGAGGTCTATAATTGTTACTGGTATTTGGCATATCAAATACAACAGGGGTCGGTTGCCAGGCTCTGCCAATATAGACACATATATGTAGTTATATCCATGATATATAATATACATATATGTATTTTACTTTCTTGTTCTCTCATCTTCTAGACTAAATATCTGATTGTAACTCATATAATTTAAAGGTTATAAGATGCTGTAGACTATGTTATAGGCCCAGATGTTCATAGGCCCAGGTATGCTGATCCAGAGACTCACAGACATGGGGCAGAGCTGCTACCGGCTCTCCCTGTGCCCAGCCGCTCATGAGGTGCCCAGGAGGGATGGTGGGTTCTAGCCTTGGCCCGCCACCCCAGCAGAGCCTTGTAACAAACCAGACGACCCCCCCACCCCATGAGGGGCCCCCATTTTCTACATCCGACTTCCCTCTCATCAGAACTCCAACCAGCAGAAGAGTCTATTGCAGCCCGGCTTGCCTGGCCGCGTGGTTCATCAATAAATGCTGTATTTAGAGGTGACTACAAGAGTATGCCACCTGCACGGCAAGCCTGGCAAACTGGCCGCTTTGTATTTGATATGCCAAATACCAGTAACGATTATAGACCTCATTCCCATGACCTGATGGAATGGTTTGAGGCTCTTTATGTTCCTGGAGCAAGCAGATGCCCTTGGGCTCTACTACCATGATACAGGACATATGGAGATGTTACTGGTGCCCGCTTGAGCAAATTGATGATGAACGGGAAGACAGTGATACAGTGATAAGATGCTAATTGATCACAATCTTTCTCTTCTTTCCATAATATTTTTATAGCAAAAGATTACTGATGAATTCATAGATCACTGTATTCATATATATATATATACATATATAAGTAGATAGATGGGTGCGAATATTTTATTAAAATATGATTACTTGACTCCTTGCATTTATTTTAATCAGTAAGAAAGATACATCTTTTCCTCTCCTTTTGAAGAGTATAACATAGAGCCAGAAGAATTTTTTGTGTGATAGTGGTGGGTTTAGAATATTCTCTTAAATTCAGATGTACCCACCCCTTTTATGACTTTGTAGCTCATTTTCTCTTTTTAACTCTATAGAACTGAGTGGAAAGTGATTTGGCACTTTTCTTCCCATTGTTCATCAATTTGCTTTTACGGGCACCATTAACATCTCCATACATCCTGCCGCATGCTAGTGTAGCCCATGGGCATCTGCTCACCCAGGAACATGAAGAGCCTTGAACCATTTGTTCAGGTCATGGGAATGAAGTCTATAATTGTTCTGGTTGTTGGCATATCAAATATGACATAGGTAGCTTGCCAGGCTCTGCCATGCATGGTATACTCTCGGTGTTAGGCTCTTATCTTGTGCATTTATTGATGAACCTCAAAGGGGAGAAATGGTCCTTTCTCTTGGGTGGAGTTCTGCTGAGCTGTGGAGTTGAAATGGTGAAAATGGTGAAAATGGTGGCCCTGATTGTGTAGGGGTTCCTCTGGCTTCTTATGAAGCCCTATTGGTGTGGCATGCCAGGGTTAGAACTCACCTTCCTTCCCAGGCACCTCATGAAAGTATCGTAGTGGAAAGTGTCATAGGTATTATGTGTTAGAGTTGGCATGCCAAAAAATGATAGGAAATATTAGTAGCTCAGCATGGGCTTTATCTGAATGAACACTTATTATCAAACATATAGAGGTCATCACTAACACAGTGAGAAAATAAAATTCATTGTTAACAGTATCTCATACTGAATAATGATGTAAAATCCAACAATAATATTAAGTCTGTCATACACTGTTAAGGAACAAAGAAACTGAGCTGATGTGGGCTAAGTGACTTACCCACATACACAAAACACAAGTTACTAATAAAGGACTAAGCTCAGATACATGCAATGCTATATAGCCTGTTCCTTTTATAATGGTATTTTCCTCCACCTTTTGCATTCTTTTTTTTTGTTTTTTTATTCTTAGTTTTTATTTATTTTTAAGTATTTTATTATACCACCGTGAGATATACAAATAAAAAGATATACAATTAAAAAGTTCATATTTGGGTTTTGGTCAAAAAGTGTTCCAGCACCCGTCCCTCCACCAGTGCCCATCTCCCACCACCAATGTCCCCGGTTCCCTCCCCCTTCCCCAGCCCACCTCCATGGCAGGTTCTTTATTTCTTTCCCTTTCTCTCTCTTTCTCTTTTCCTTCCCTTCCAGACTATGGATTACAGAACATACATTAAAAGGTTGTCATGTGTATCCTTTTGCCTCTATTTAATGCTCAGTTCTAGGTTGGCATTAGCACCCTCGACAATTATTAGCACACTGTTCCATTTTCTGTCTTACCTAACCTCTGACTCCCACACGTTTGTGATAATTTCCACCTTTGACAAGACCTCCTGATATATGTTTCACTTGACCTTGGATATTGGTATCATAATATGTACATATATATTTATGCCATGCAAATAAATGCAGTCATTCTGTATCTGTCTCTCTCCTTCTGGCTAATTTCGCTCAACATAATCTTCTCCATGTCCATCCATGTCAATGGAATACTATGCAGCTGTTAGGAAAAATGAAGTTATAAAATTTACCTTTTGCATTCTTAAAATAGTGACATATAGTTAATTGCATCCTAAATAGAAATATGAAAAAATATAAGTTCTATTCAAATAAAAGTATTCATTCTAATAGAGTATCAAAATACTTTTGGGGATGGCGCAAAAAAATACTTTCTAAAAGGGATTTACCAACTGGGATTGAGGTCATAAGATTACTTGCCTTGAATGTATGAAGCCCTGGGTTTATTCCCAAGATGATAGAAATAAAGAAAAAAGGAAGGAAGGAAGGAAGGCAGGAAGGCAGGAAGGAAGGAAGAAGGAAGGAAGGAAGGAAGGAGGAAGGAAGGAAGGAAGGAAGGAAGGCACGAAGGAAGGCAGGAAGGAAGGAAGGAAGGAAGGAAGGAAGGAAGAAGGAAGGAAGGAAGGCAGGCAGGAAGGAAGGAAGGAGGGAAGGAAGGGAGGAAGGAAAGAAGGAAGGAAGAAGGGAAAAGGGAGGGAGGAAGGAAGAAGGAAGGAAAGAAGGAAGGAAAGAATAAAAAGAGTAAAAAGGAAGTCTCATAAAATTGTTTCTGAATTTCTTACACTGTTGTAACATATGAAATTTAAAGCAATTGATGTTATATTATTTTCACATTCAATGCTTTTGCTAAATATGAAGTTGCTTAATAGTGACAATAAACTTCTCTGTTTGTTTCTCGATTCATCATCATATATACGCCACACTCGCTACTTAAAAAAATTTAAAAACTACTATCTCTGGAAGCCAGAGATAGTACAGTCAATAGAGTATTGCCTTGCACAAAATTGACGCCAGTTTGATCCTCAGCATCTCATATCGTACCCTTAGCTAGGAGTAATTTCTGAGTGCAGGCCATGAATAACCACTTAACATCTCTGGTGTGACTTAAAAACAAAGAAACAAAAAACACTCTATCATTGAAGTGAACAGTGAAAAATAGTAGCTAGTACTATAAAGCTAGGGAGAAATCACAGTACCCGTGGTTCTAAAGAGATCAGCTTTGCACCAGGTTTCTATCTATTCAGCTTAAAAGAGGGAAGGGGAAAGAGAACTTTCTTCAAAACAAAATTGCAAGCAAAAAAGTTGAGAGGGTAGCAGTGGGAGGCTTAGTGAGGAGAGAAGTCTGTGCAGGCAAGGTCAGAGCAGGTGGGTAACACTGCTCATCTTCTGAGACCCTCAGCCATTACAAATTCTATCACAAATGCATGCAGGGCCTTAAATGTTTCATCGCAATACACCGCTTTGGAAAGTCTACAGGTTTCCAGTTTCTGATATTTTTCAGGCAAAAGGAAATAATGTCCCTTGTGCATGTTACTTTTCATTATAAAATATATTTATCACTTATGTCTTGATCAATATCTCCATTACATAAAAGAATTACAGGAAAAAACAAAGCAAAAGAAAAAGTATTTCTCATTATACAAAGTTTTTCTATGTAGTAAAGATTCATGCTCCAGAGATAAGGTGACCCCATGCAGTAGTTCCATCTTTAGAACCTGTGTTAACATATTGGTTTTTAGTATATTTATTTAAAGATCAAAAACAAGAGGATTTTCAAAATTTACTTCATGTAGTCAATATAGATTTTCATGCCTGTTCTGTATTTTGTCATTACAAAATTAAAATGTATAGAGATTGATCTAATTCTTGGAACCTAGTGCAGATTCTATAGAAATAACTCCATAAACTTAACTTTTCTTAATTCATTTCCTGATGCCTGGATTTTTAGAATAAGGCATATGCCAAGTGTGTCCAAGTCTTGGCTGGTCCAGGACCATTGGGTCTTCTGCTAACAGAGTGGTCATGATTTGAACTTACACAAGAGTATTTGTGTTCCAATTCCAGTTTCAGAATGTCTCTGTCATGAGTTGTCTGTTAAAATGGAGACATCCTTCATAACGCTGAGTCTACAGCTCCAACACCATGGAGTAAACGATGTCTCTACTGTTCATGGTATTGAGCATGTTGTAACCAGGAAGTGGAAAAGGCCTCATTGGGTTCTTTTCAGGACCCTTCTATTGCTCTTACTACTTCAGATTTTCTCACTTTAGTTCTCATGAGAGCATACCCTCTGTCTTCTTTACCTGTTAGTAGGTATAGGAGAAAACAAAACAAACATCAAAACCAACGTTGCCGATTCTGCTTGGCCTAAGCCAATGCTGCCTCCTCTGCACCTAGACAAAAAAGGGCCAAAGAAGCTGCAAAGCAGAGAAGAATAAATAAAGTCACTTTTTGGAAAACAGAAAAAAGGGGAAAAGATAAAAAATGATGTGGCAAGAAATTTATATGAAGCCACAATCAATACTGTATAGGCAAATAAATGATAAATGGAACATAAAGTGGTTAGAGCAAAATGGTTTCTGCACATTTAACACAAAAATTTGGAAATGAAAGAGAGAAGAGGCAAAGTGTCTGCCATAGAGGCAGGTTGGAGGGAGAGGGGGAGCAGAGACACAAGAGACATTAGTGGTGGGAAATGGGCACTGGTGGAGGGATTGGTGCTGGAACACTGTATGACCGTAACCCAACATAAACATCTTTGTAATTGTATATCTCTCGATAGTATCATTAAAGTGTTTTTTTAAAAAGTGAATTTATGGGAACCAGAGAGATAGTCCAGTGGTTAAGGCACTTTCCTTGGATATGGAAAACCACATTTGATCATGGAAACCCCGATAATCCCCAGAGCCTGTAAGGAATGATCTTGGAGCTCAGAGCCAGCAGTAAGACCTGAGCACTGGTAGGTGTAGCGAAAAAAAAAAAAAAAAAAAACCTCAAAAGAAAAAAAAAGAAAAAAATTATCAATAAATTAAGCAATTGGACAAGTTTCAGGTTTTTTTTTTTTTTGTTCCCTGGTTGTAAGCAAATAAGCTTCTTTTGAAAGGAACCAAATAACTAAAGGGCAAACCCCAGAAACAATAACTAATAACTAAAGGATAATAGTTTCCAATTAACCAACTTGGCTACAAAAAATTAAAACTGAAAATATTGACAAATTGTGATTATGTGCTAAGAACTGTTCATTTAATGTCCACTTTGTCATTTGGATACTATTCTGATTCTGAGATTGCATGTGGGAAAACACACATAGTAACTTTTCTTAGGTCATGCACATTAGGAAGAGAACAGTTTTTTTACTTAATTTTATTTTTAACTTTTATAAATTAGCATAAACCTATGTAATGAAATAGTACCCTAAAAACTTCTTAGAGAAATGAGCATGTTCTCAGGGAGTATAGGGGATTAAGTTTCTTGCCTTGTATGAGCCTGGCCTGTTTGATCTGAATGTGATTCACTGAATGTAATTCTAAGAAAACTAACAGGAGTGAACACTATTGGGATTAAACCCTGAGCACTTTTGGGTTTAACCCAAGAAACAAAGAAAGAGAGAAAAGGGAAAAGAAGAGAGAAAAAGAGATAACAAGAGAAAGAAAATAAAGAAAAAGAGAGAAAAAGAAAGAAAGAAAGAAAGAAAGAAAGAAAGAAAGAAAGAGAGAGAGAAAGAAAGAAAGAGAGAGAGAGAAAGAAAGAAAGAGAGAGAGAGAGAGAAAGAAAGAAAGAAAGAAAGAAAGAAAGAAAGAAAGAAAGAAAGAAAGAAAGAAAGAAAGAAAGAAAGAAAGAAAAAAGAAATAAAGAAAAGGAAGTAATTTATAAATATCTGTTTACAGTTTGTGACCCTGTTAGTTTTATTCCTTTATTCCTGCCCTCGAGAAGTTGTAATGAGGATAACTGATGAATGATAAGTTGGTCAAGGGAACTGAAAAACCAGTAAAACTTTTTACCATTTATTGAAGAAGTTGGTAGGTGATTTATTTTTTCTCTTAAGATTTATATTCCAATATATGATTTATAAATATATAATAGAATATAAACTTTCTTTCTGGAAACTTAACTTCTGAAGTTGACACTTCTTTAGCCTGAAATTCAAGCTCTTCTTATCTGAAATCTTCGGATAGATATTCAGTATCTCACATGCTATTTTTTCCGCTTTATTTCATTTTCAATTCTTATGAAATTTCTTCTTAAGTGTTTGTCTAAGAGAGGACACATGTCTATTCTCTCCTCAAATTGCATTCCTATTCTAATAAGAAAGCATTTTTTTGTTTTTTTTTATTGTTTTTGGTCCACACTTGACAGAATTCAGGACTTGCTCCTGACTCTGTCCTCAAGCATCTGTCCTAAAAGCAGCCTCAGGGATCACGGGGCACAGCAGATCACACCTTGGTGACATGCAATGCAAACGCCTTTCCCATTGTACTATAGCTCAGGCCCTGAGAAAGTACATTTTCAGTCTCATAAAGATGGCCTACAGATATTTTTTTCTGAATATTTGCATTTCTCCTGTAGTTCTTCTTGTATATATAAATAAAAACAAGTATACAAAAAGAAAGATAGTGGATTTGAAAATAACTTATTCCCATGAGAGAGGCTGGCAAATCCAATTAGTACAAAAATGACTTGTGTGACACCAGCAAGAATTTCCACTATGATCCCTTGATTTGCGTTTCCGTCCTCTGTATCCTTAAATCTGGCCCTGCTACCTCAGCTCCCGCATCTTTCCAAACCCAGAAGTCTTTCCAAGACACTCCCACTCACCAGTTCCCATTCTGGGCCATGTACTGCGATCTCTTGTTTGCGAGTGAGTTTGTAAGTGACAAACAAGTGCCCTCGTGTTTGTCACAGGTGTCGCCTTTCCTAATTATCAAATCTATCACGACTCAATTTCGTTTGTGACCTCCTCTCCCCTCAGTTTGGTGGTATCTCATGTATGAAACAGAACTTAAGAGTTAGTAGCTTATTTTTTTTAATATAACACCTCCTGACCTTTATTCTGATATTTTGTTTTATAGCTTATATTGTCATAGGAATTGAGATCATTTGTACATAAAGAAACCAGTCCACCATCTCAGCAGGCTTACCTGCCCATCTTAGATTCTCTGCTTGCTCATTTAGCCTTTCGGCATTCATGTCTTACAGCCATATTCCACTAACTGTCCCTTCAGGACACCTTGAACCGTGTGGCCCCTTCACAGCTCTACACATTGCTCTTCACACTGACACTCAAATTTCTTGTCCCAGGTTCGTGCTGGCTGAACAGGAAAAGAATAACCAACCTAATTCCTCAGAGTCACCAAGTGGAAATAACTACAAAGATTCACCCTCAGAACACACTGGGAAGCAGGGTAGCAGCGCATCAATTTCAACGTGTGACAATACTAGCAACTTTGACTGTTACCAGTACCTGCAAGCTCCTTAAACTCTCAGATAATGACTTTAGGGACACTACATTGAGGATGACTTATGAGTTCAAAGAAAGACACAGGTAGTTTAGCAAAGCTTAAGGAAGCATGAAAGCAGAAATGGAAAAATTATAATCAGAAGTGAGGAGTGTGACAGATGAAATAAAAGAACTCAGTAGAAAGTCTGAGCAGGACAGATCAGGAATCTCCAAACTGAGATGCACAAAATCGCTAGCAAACAACGAAATATGAAATAGGTCTGAAAAAAAACAATGAAAAGCACACCAGAGAGCTATGCGAGTACAGAATAAATTCAGAGAAACAACACCAATCACCGAGTCCTTGAGGAACAGGAAGGCAAATTTTATGAAGAATCACTAGTTAAAGAAATTGCTGATAAGAATTTCTTAGAGTTTAGAAATGCAGGTACACAGACCCATGAGGCCAGAAAATCTCAGTGAAAATAAACTCAAATAAAAACTCCAAGTCACAATTTGTTCTCAGAAGGCAAAAGCCAAATATGGAGACAGAATAATGAAAGAAGCAAGATCAATGAGGAACTACATAAAAATAAAAGCCATAAGATTAACAGATATGAGAATACAGATCAGCAAAAAGTGGTGAGATCTACTAAAAATATTTTTTGAAAATTATAATTAAGAGAATTTTAAATGAAATGCACATCCCATCAAGAATACACTCAACAGACAGATTATAATATATTTTATTTTTTATTTTTTAAAAAAAATTTTGTTATACCACCGTGAGATATACAATTACAAGAATGTTCATAACTGGGTCTCTATCATACAGTGTTCCAGCACCCAACCCTCCACCAGTGCCCCATTCCCACCACCAAAGTCCCAACACTCCCTCCCACCCAACCCCAACCTGCCCCTATAGAAGGCACCTTTTCTTTCTCTCTTTTTCTCTCTCTGTCTCTGTTTCTGTCTCTATATTTCTCTCTCTCTTCTTTTTACAATTTGTGGCTTGCCCTACTGTTTATGATGTAAGTCTCTACATATGTTCAATAGTGAGTTCTAGTGTGACATTCTAATTCCTATTACCCATCAACCTCCCCAGTTTGTCACAATGACAATGATCATTACAGTGTATATACGTGAAAGATCCTGGGAAGGACCTGGTCCTTACCTTCATTATTATAATTCAAATTAAATTTAAATTAAAAGGAATGTTACAAAATTTCATCGGTAGGAAATTAGTATAACATTTATTCATAACACTTCTGGTTATCTATTATATTACATTAAGAAAGGTCTATTTATTTCTAGTTTGTTAAACAATTAATACTTTTTTCAATAATTATTAATATTTTATTAATGTTGAATGGTTTTTCTGTTCTAGTAAGGCAATTTTATTACATCTGCAGATATTTTTCTTTTATTTATTAAAGCAAATAGCTGAACAGTACCTGTAATAATGTTTTCTAACACAATTTTATTACATCTGCAGATGTAATTGTGTGTTTACATCTGCAGATGTAATTGTGTGTAAAATTGTATTTTCTAACACAATTTTATTACATCTGCAGATATTTTTCTTTTATTTATTAAAGCAGATAGCTGAACAGTACCTGTGATAATGTTTTCTAACACAAAGCCAATATTCCCCTTCTGAAGATAAAAAAGCACCTTTATAGTTTTAGAGACCTATTCAGATTTTCCTTTAATTTTTTTTGTAATTTCCCCTCTCCTCACACTTGTTAAACTCCATATATGTAGGATTTGTATGTTACTTGTAAATTTAAAAAAGTAGTATCATATAATTCATACTATTGTTTTTCATTATACATCTAAAAATTAACATACAACTTTTGAAATTTATTGATTTAATTTATTTTACCAACTTAGTAAGTTGGTAAAACATAGTAAGGGAACATCAGGTGGCCAAAGACAAGAGACAAGTTACTGACATAACTTATCTGGGGCAAGGAAAGGGGCGTGGAATCTGGGGATATTAATGGAGGAAAATGGGCACTTTAGTGATGAATATGCTGTTCAAATAATGTTTATGTGAAATTATAATTAAGAGTATTTTAAATCAGGGCACCTCAATAAAAGTGGAAACTAAATTGATCTAGACATTTTATCACTCCAGAAGAAAATGAACAATGAATTCAAAAAGAGAGAGAGAGATACAGAGTGTGGGAGAGTGAGCGAGTGAGCGAGCGAGAGAGAGAGAGAGAGAGAGAGAGAGAGAGAGAGAGAGAGAGAGAGAGAGAGAAGGCAAGGTGCCTGCCACAGAAGCAGGCTGGGGAAGGAGGGAGGGAATCAGGGGACATTGGTGGTGCGAAGTGGGCACTGGTGGAAGATGGGTGCTGAAACCCATCCCTGTAGGTCTGAAACCTAAACATGAACATCTTTGTAATTGTATATCTCACGGTGGTATAATAAAAAAATTTAAAAAACTACTGCCAGTAATTTTTACAAAAATATTAACTTTAATCTTTTTTAGCTTTCAATAAATGTTATACAGGTACAACTACAACACTGCAGTTAGTAATTTTAATGAATTATCTTCTCTTTCTATACAAATAAATTTAGAGTAGTTCATGGACATATTCCTCTAAAATACTCTAATAACCTTATTGAGTGGTCACTTTTCACTTATCACTTATCTTCCCATTGTTCATGGATTTTCTCAAACTGGCACCAGTAACGTCTCCGTTCGTCCCTGTCATGAACAAGTGTAGCCCAATGGCATCTGTTTGACCCAGGAACACGAAGAGCCTCAAACCATTAATTCAGGGTTTTTTTTTTAATTTTCTATTATACCACCGAAGACATATAATTACAAAGATGTTCATAATTGGTTCTTGGTAATATGGTATTCCAGAACCCATCCCTCCACCAGTGCCCCATTTCCACCACCAATGTACCCCACCCCATCCCGCCCACCTCCAGGCTGCCTCAATAGAGGTGCCCCCGCTTCCTCTCTTTCTCTCTCTCTCTCTGTCTCTTTCTCTCTCTCTTTCTCTCTCTGTCTCTCTCACTCTGTCTCTGCATCTCTCTCCCTCTTCTTTTACACATTGTGGCTAGCCCTGCAGACATTTAGAGTTTATCACTCAAGTATCTTTGTGTATATTCAATGGTGAGTTTTAGTCTGTCATTACCATTTCCCACACGTTTTGATGATAAAGTCTGACCATTTCGTAGGTGAGCGATCACACGTTCTTTTGATGTCCGGTGGAATCCAGTCGGTAACAGCTCTAGTCCAGTGGTTGTCCCTAAATCACTTTACGTGTCCAGCCCATCTGATTTCATCATCTTGGCAAATGAGACAACATCCTTGATTCTTCATCATCAACAGAGGTCGGAACTCCGGATTCCTTTTCTCACTTGAGTGAAGCATGATACACCAAGCATGACTCTTTCGATTCCTCTTTGGGCTACCGAAAAGCATTCTCATCCTGTTTTCGTAGGGCCCAGTTCTCTGAGGCTTACGTTAGTGCAGGAAGAACGGTGGAGTCAAAAAGTTGTGCCTGGAGTGGGAGGTTCTTCATCTTCTTTACCACTTCCTTGTCGCTCTTGAAGGCGTTCTCCGCACCTTTCGTCCTCCTGCGTGGTTAATAATATTTTGTTTTTTACATATTGCTTTTAAATATGGTGATTAAATCAAGCAGAATAGGCGCCGAAGTCTACACAGAGGAGAGGGCATTTGCCTTACACTTGGCTCACCCAGAGTTTATCCCCTAAATCCCACATGGTTCCCATGAGCACCGCCAGGAGAAATTCCTGAGTTCAGAGCCAATAGTAACCCCTGAGCCTCTCTGGGTGTGACCCAAAAATCCACAACAAAACAAACAAAATAAATAGTATGAAAGATTGTGTGCTTCCCCATCTATATGAAGCTTTTTAGATATATAAATGCAAGTTTGGACTTCTAAATATCAGATGTTCTAAGGATCCACAGTATAGAATATACTTCGTAAAGGAAAAAAATAATTGTAATAATATGACTATTAACCTGTTTTCATGTGTGTCTGCAGCACAATGTCAAATTTCACATTACAAGATTTATTTCTAAAGTAATAACCTAAGTACAAGTATTAAGTAGCTCTTACTGAGTATCTTACTTGACTCCATCCCTTCAAATAAATGTTATCTTTTTACTTCTTTTTCAAATAAAGATATGGAAACAAAATATATTTGAGAACCCAGTGAAATTTCCACTATATATAAAGAGGAATACTGAGTGGAACTTGAACTGCAATCATCCCCCTGAGAGTTTGCGCCAATATCAGATTTGTATCAGGAGCTATTCTCTCTCCCAATTCTACGATTAAAGCTGTCCTTCCTAGTTTGTTCATTCTTTATAGTAAACCAGGTGTTATCATTTAAACTTCTCTCTGCCTGCATAATGCTCCAGCTTTTAGCTTCTTATGTCAGAAGGATAATACTAAGATAAATATATAAATTCAATCTGAGGCTTGACTTGAGTAAATTACAATTTTCCCATCGGGTCATTGAGTTGATAATAAATTCATGTCAAGCACTACAAAATATTTGGGAAAGTATCTTATTCCCAAAATTTTAGTAGAAATTCACTAATTCTTCATATCTTTCCTGAAGAAAACATTTTACAACGGTTGGGTCAAAAATGGGGGATGTGCCCTGATATTCTGTCAATATAGTGGTGGATTACCTAGAGCCAACTTTAGCTGCAGTCGCGAAATCTAGACAGAATCTTCCTAAATACTTCCCTTCTTAAGAGTTTTACTCCTGCGTATAGTAAATGTGTTAGAGATGGCTTGTGGTCATAAGAACTTTTTATTAACAAAATATGTGCTTTTAATAATTCCTTTAAAGAAAAACTGGACCTATTTTTTATAAAACAGAGTTTGTTTGCTGATGCTATTGTTTTACTCAGAGTTTTCAATAACGTGGCTAAGATAGGACAAATGCATATTGGCAAGTAATAAAATAGTTCTTTAAGAATGTGCATGAATAGTACAGAACAATCTGTAGAACATGAATAAAGTAAATACTAATATATGTCACCTCTCTATATCATCATCTAGTTATGTATATAAATGTACATATATGTATATGAATATATGTAAAGATATATATGTACTATGATTTCTATGAACATTTAAATCCTAAGATTTCAATATATTTGAAATATTTTTTTTTACAATTAAAAAGTTCATGTTTGGGTTTTGGTCATACAGTGTTTCAGCACCCGTCCCTCCACCAGTGCCCATCTCCCACCACCAACATCCCGGTTCCCTTATATTTGAAATCTTAAGCAATATATTGCTATAGCAATATGTGGTGGTAAGCAATATATTTCAAGATCAACTCTACTATTGTGTTCTGCAGGTGTTTGTATTTCACATAGATAGAAGTGAGTTTCAAATGCCCAAAGACTCCCTCAGTACATAGCTATTTACTATAGTAATTATCCCAAACAATGAAAACTTTACTAGATATTATTATCTAGTAATGAAAATTCAGAATGCCTTTTCAGTTGTAAGTTATATATGTCCTAAAATATCTTAAATATAAATTTTCTTTTTATAAAATAAACTCTTTAAAATTAGGACTATAATTTTGCCTTTATTATTGAAATTTCTCAAATATTTGACTGAATTAAATAAAAGGGCTCATGTATTCAATGTAAATATGAATGAGAGCAAGAAATTGCACACTCACTTTATGCTTTGTAGCAATAGCCTCTTAAGGAAAGTTAAAAATTTTAAACTTTCTGGGGGAGAGAGCGATAGCCCAGTGGGTAGGGCATTTGCCTTGCACACGGCCGGCCTGTGCCGGCCCGGGTTCGATCCCCAGCATCCCATATGGTCCCCCCAAGCACCGCCAGGAGTAATTCCTGAGTGCAGAGCCAGGAGTAGCCCTTGAGCATTGCCGTGTGTGACCCAAAAACCAAAAAAAAAATTTAAACTTTCCAGAATAAGGGCAAATGGAGTTTTATATTTTTTCCAAGTTTTTTTTTACATTTACAAAGATATGCAAAGATATGCAAAGATATACAAAGATATGCAATTAAAAAGTTCATATTTGGGTTTTGGTCATACAGTGTTCCAGAACCCATCCCGCCACCAGTGCCCATCTCCCACCACCAATGTCCCTGGTTCCCTCTCCCCTCCCCCAGCCCTCCTCCATGGCAGGTTCTTTATTTCTTTCCCTTTCTCTCTCTTTCTCTTTCCCTTCCCTTCCAGACTATGGATTACAGAACATACATTAAAGGGTTGTCATGTGTATCTTTTTGCCTCTATTTAATGCTCAGTTCTAGGTTGGTATTAGTACCCTCGACAATTGTGACAATTGTTAGCACACTGTTCCATTTTCTGTCTTACCTAGCCTCTGATTCCCACACGTTTGTGATAATTTCCACCTTTGACAAGACCTCCTGATACATGTTTCACTTGACCTTGGATATTGGTATCATAATATGTACATATATATTTATGTCATGAAAATAAATGCAGTCATTCTGTATCTGTCTCTCTCTCCTTCTGGCTAATTTCACTCGACATAATCTTCTCCATGTCCATCTATTTATAGGCAAATTTTATAACTTCGTTTTCCTAACAGCTGCATAGTATTCCATTGTGTAGATGTACCAAAGATTCTTTATCCAGTCATCGATTTCGGGCACTCTGATTGTTTCCAGATTCTGGCTATTGTGAATAATGCTGCTATGAAGTAGGAATGGTGTTTCCGCTGTGTGTTTTGGGCTTACCAGAGTATATTCCCAGGAGTATGGCTGGGTCAAATGGGAGTTCAATTTCTATTCTTTGGAGGAATGTCCATATTGTTCTCCAGAAAGGCTGTACCAGCCGGCATTCCCACCAACAATGGATGAGTGTCCCCTTTTCCCCACATCCACGCCAGCACTTGTTGTTCTTGCTCTTTTGAATATGTGCCAGTCTCTGTGGTGTAAAGTGGTATCTCACTGTTGTTTTGATTTGCATCTCTCTGATGATTAGTGATGATGAACATTTTTTTTCATATGATTTTTGGCCATTCGAATTTCTTCCTTGCTGAAGTTTCTGTTCATTTCTTCTCCCCATTTTTTTGATGGAGTTGTTTGTTTTCTTCTTGTAAAGTTTTACCAGTGCCTTATATATCCTGGAAATTAACCCCTTATCAGATGGGTATTGGGTGAATATTCTTTCCCATTCTGTGGACTGGCTTTGTATCTTGGTCACTGTTTCTTTGGAGGTGCAGAAGCTTTTTAGTTTCATGTAGTCCCATATGTTTATCTTTTCTTCTAGTTTCTTTGTTAGTGATGTTCCATCTTTGAAGATGCCTTTAGCTTCAATGTCTTGGAGGGTTTTTCCTATATTTTCTTCAATGTACTTTTATGGATTCAAGTCTGATATTGAGATCTTTAATCCATTTTGATCTGATTTTTGTGCACGGTGTTAGACACAGGTCCAAATTCATTTTTTTATTATGTCACTGCCCAGTTTTCCCAACACCACTTGTTGAAGAGGCTTTGCTTGCTCCATTTTGGACTCTTTGCACCTTTATCAAAGATTAAATGATCATTTGTTTGAGGTTGGATGTCAGGATACTCAATTCTATTCCATAGGTCCACAGGTCTGTTTTTATTCCAATACCACACTGTTTTAATGAATTCCTCCTGGAAAAATGAAGCACTACATAAAACAGGCAAGTGCAGGTTTAAACTCTGAATAAACAAACACGTTACTATAATCATATTCAGCATTCTTCAGCTTTTTTTTATTTTTAATAATCTGTCCCAAATGCTGGTCCATTGACCAGTTACAACCAAGGCGCTGTTTTCAGTTTTTCTACACTTGAGAACTAGCAAAGACCCACACACTAGTACTGCACTTTGGATAGGTGGATGAAGACCAACAATTATGTGTATTTTCCACTAAAATATAACTGATATGAACGAAAATATTTTAAATGATTGTGTTTTTTTAGAATATGATTGTTGCACCTTCTCTAGTTAACTTACAACTTGCCCATTATACCAGACTGAGCAAGATGTATCATGCCCTATTTGCCTGGTGGACATTATGCTGTTTAGATTTGCGTAATGCTTGATTAGAACAAATGTCTATTCTTTCCCTTTGAATTTTATGTGTCATCTAATTACCATCTCTTGGCATTTCATCTAGTTTAACACCAAAAATGGAATTGAGTTATATTACTCAATAGTTTCATTTCCATAGAAATATGATTTTCTTATGATTATTAATAGAAGAAAATATACAAGAATGGAAAGCTTTACAATAGCATATGTATCACACGTATTGTTGGTATATTCATATTCAACCAATATTATAAATCATACAATATACCTCAATTAAATATTGAGGTATATTGAACTGTACAGTAAAGAATTATTTACGATCCTTCCTAAATTCAATGAAAAAGCATATTCTATTATGTTTATATTCATTGAGACAGATGTCCAACATTTTGGTATTCTTCAATCTAATAAGTAATTCCTGAGTGCAGAGTCAGAAGTGACCCCTGAGCATCGCCAGATATGGCCCACAAGAAAAAAAATTAGTTGTAGCTGGGTCATGTTTGTGTTAGTATTTATGCCTACTGTTTTGATCTACACAATTACCTCACCTACTTACCACAAAATTTCCAGTTTCTTTCTTTATGTTACATCAGTTTACCTCATCATCCTCCAATCCCCATCTACTGCTCCTCTTACTTGATATTTTCAGTCTCATAATCCAGTGTCAAGTGCTACCATCATTTGAAATTATCCACTCCCAGGCCTTATTTCACTATCTGTCACAAATCATTTGTGCATATATCCTTCTCCCTCTAACACAGCGTCCTCTAGCTCCAGGTTATAGCAAACTTTGATTTAAATTGGAGGGCCAGAGCGATAGCACAGCGGGTAGGGCAAGTGCTGCCTTGCATGCAACTGACCTGGGTTCCATCCGCAGCACCCCATATGGTACCCCAAGCACCTCCAGGAATTTCCTGAGCATTGCCGAATATGACCCAAAAAGCAAAAAAAATGCTTATGGGTGCATAGTACTAATGCATGTTTATATATATATACATATATAATATTTTATATATGTGTTTTATATGTTTATATGTGAAATATGTGAAATCACTTATTTATACTTTCATCCCTCATTGCACATTTGGGTTTTTCCTATATAGTAGCGGTCTACAACAGATAGAGAGGTATGGTTGTACCTTTTTGAATGAATATTTTTGCTGGGGAATAGAAAACATGAAGTGAAAACTCTGAGTCTCAATTCTCTGGGTCTCAATTCTCTGAGTCTCAATTCTTACATTTTTGGGAAGCCACCATACTGTTTTCCCTAGAGGCTGAACTGAGAAACATTCCAACCAAAAACCAAGATCTCGTTTTTTCACTGCATCCCAGAAATCACTGGTTGATTCTATTCTCTGTGATGTAGGTCATTCTCACTGATTTGATATAATAACACTGTCATTTTGATTTCCCATAAATAACAACACATTTGGCCTGTCAATCACCCAATGTCTTTGTGAAAACGTCTGTGTACCTTATACCCAATTTGAGATGGTTATTAATGATTTTGTTGTTGTTGAGTTTTGTGGGTACCTTATGTATTTGTATGTTAGCCCTTTATTTGATGTAAACTGTGCACAATTATTTTCCTATTTAGTAGGGCATATTTTCATTTTATCCTTAGTTTTCTTTTCCTGGGAAAATTTTCTTCGTATTATTTTTTAAGTGTAAATAAATAACCAAGATTTGCAAAGTTATTGACAGTTGAGATTTAGGCAAACAATATTTCGACACCAATCCCACTATCAGTATCATATTCCCTCTACTAGTGTTCCCATGATCCCTCTCACTCCTCCCACCACCTCATCCCACTTCCACCTGCCTCCTTGACAGGCACATTTCAAAGGCTTGTAGTTGTAGTTTGGGTCTCATAATTACAGTGTTGTTGATTCTATGGTTTGGATATACTGTCCCACATCACTGGTATACCAGAGGCCCCTGACTATGTGTCCATTACTTCCCTTTCTACTCTTCTACCTTTTCCCCTCAACTTCTTCCCTTATCTATCCTTCTCCTTCCTATTCCGTGGGGTTAAGGGTGATCTAGGATTCCCCATTTCACTATCATGGGGAAGAGCTGCTACTGGCTCTCCCCATTGTGGTTCATCAGTAAATGAATGAACTGAGAAACTACTACTACGGAGAATATCCCACAAGCACAGCTGAGCCTGGCAAGCAGCCCGTGTTCATATTCAATATACCAAGTACAGTAACAATGATGAACTTCATTCCCATGACCTGACCAAATGGTTTGAGCTCTTCCTGTTCCTGTAGCAAGCAGATGCCCTAAGGCTACACTAGCACATGACAGGGATGAATGGAGACGTTACTGGTAACCTCTCAAGCAAATCAATGAACAACGGGAAGACAAGTGATATAAGTGATACTACATCAAATTTCCTAATCCAGTTATTCTGTACACCACAGATAAGTGAGTTCTCCTGTACTTATTCTTGGTTATTTCACTCAGAAATCTTTCATTTTAAACAAGGTTGATGGAAATTGCATTATTTTATCTTAACATTTAGCTGAATAATATTACATTGTTATATATATAATGTTATATATATGTAATATATATTACAATGTAATACATACATTGTTATATATATGTAATATATATGTAATATATTACAATGTAATATATACATTGTTATATATGTAATATATAATGTAATATATATATAACAATGTATATATATATATATACACATCTTCAAAATCCATTAATCTGTCTTTTAATACTAAGGTGTAGCTTAGATATTGTACAAGATGCTTTAGTGAATAATGGTGTGCCTCTGTAGTTTTGAATGATTTTATTTTTTTATATTTGGGGGTAGATGTCCAAAAGTGAAATTGCTATGCTATATGTCAGCTCAATTCTAAGTTTACTGAGAACTCCATACTCTTCCACAAATCAAGAAACAAGAAATATCATCTCATACCAGTGAGAATTACACATATCAAAAATAGTGGGAACAATCTGTGTTAGCAGGAATGTAGTGAAAATGATTATTTTCAAATCTGAAGTCTCATTTGAATATTTTAGATTTTGTTACCTTTGCTGGTTAAGTCAAACCATTTAAAATATGAGGTACATATCTTGTGCTTCTATCTATATCTCCAAGTCATTGTTCCACTTTTAATTAATTTTATGTAATGTGAAATATGGATCCAGTCTCATTGTTTCGCATGTCGCAATCCAGTTATCCAGTTTTTTCAACACCTTTTACTGCCAGATGACCCCCACTCCATGAGGGCTGCCATTTTCCACATCCGGACTCCCCTTTCATTAGAACTCCACCCAGCAGAAGAGCTAATCACAGCCCAGCTTGCGCCGCAGCGCAGTTCATCAATAAATGCTGGAGATCAGAGGTGACTACAAGAGTATGCCACCCACATGGCAGAGCCCGGCAAGCTACCTGTGTCGTATTTGATATGCCAAATATCAGATTAGAGACCAACAATTAGAGACCTCATTCCCATGACCTGATATACATACGGAGATGTTACTGGTGCCTGCTCAAGCAAATCGATGATGAACGGGAAGACAGTGATACAGTGATTTACTGAAGAGGGATTTCCTTGCTAGATTTTCATATGCAATTAGTGGACAAGAAGAAAAATACATGAAATAGACAACTGTATTCAAAATCTTTAGCAGCATCAAATGCATAAGAATCAACTTGATGAAGCATCCTTCATTAAGATTTATGAAGGATTTATACATAAAAGCTTCAAGTCATTATTAGGGAATAAAAGTATAAATTAAAAAATACTTTAAGCCTCTAATGAAAGAAATTCAAGAGGGCAATATGAAATGGAAAAAATCTCCCATGTTCATGAATTGGAAAATTTTAAATTCTCAAACTAATCATGTTATCAAGACATTATATAGCCTCAATGCAATTCTGATCTGTATGCATAATAAAGCATTCTGAATAGACAAACTATTGCCTGAAAACAAAACAAAAGAAGCATGGTAACTGTTGTGTTTATTGTAAATTGTATTTAAAGCTATAGTAATAAACTGAGTCCATTATCATGGTATGGTGGTATGGTAGTAGAATAAGTATAGATTCTTATACCAGTAAAATAAATTTAAGAGCCCAACAATGAGCTATCTATTTATGGATATAACAAAGGAGGTTATTTCATAGATTGAAATTTCCATGAACACAAGTTGAATACTTTGATTATATTATTAAAAGAATACAAAGGAATTTAATTATTAAATAGTTCAATATTTTGCAAGGTTATTATTGGAGAAAATATGAAAATTAGAAGTAGTCAGATGATCTGAATAAGAACACAAAACCTCTGGTATAAGGTTCTGTGGTCTTGTTAGAAACACAGCAGAAACATCTAAATATTTTAGTTTTTTAGGTGAAATTGAACCACTCAGTATTGCAGACAATGATGCTCCAGGCTCCACTTCATGATGAGGGTATTTGGAGATTAATTCGAATCCCCACATACAATGTAATCACATATATATTACAATATACACGTATACAATCTGGCCTAGAAAATACCTCACTTTAGCTCTACCAAACTGTAGTCCAAAACCTGTAGGATGATTTCCCTGCTATGTTCTTTTGGGACCTTCAGCAACTCTCCAAACACATACAGTAAGAATACTTTTTGAAGGAAGAGGAAAAGTCTGAAATGACATTTTTATTATCTCCCAGCCTTTCATTAGACAAGTTCAACATGTGGACAACAGTTCTCTGGAAGAGAGACAAAGAACATTGAAATCTCCATTCCTGTAAATTCATGGGGCTCCTAGCAAAGCTGGGTGAGGAGCTCTTAATCTCTGGAACAAATTCCTATGCTTTGGCTTTTATTTCTCCATGTGGGACTGTGAATTTCATTCTACCAGTACTGGTCCCAAGCTCAATGAAATAGTGCATATTACTTTTTCTGTCTCCTTATGTATCCTAAGTTATAAAACATCATATATGGTTATAGGGGTATGTGTAGGTGTGCACATATACCACACAATGGTCAAAGGGCTCTGTCCTCATAACAGTCTCCATAACTCACTTGTTTATATACTCTCACTGACTTTTGGGCTTCTCCAATTTAATTTACAAGAGGATGATAAAACAAAACAAAAGCAAATTATAATTCAGTATGTTTTCAAAATTATACAACAAATGTTCTCACAATTTGAATAAAATAAATGGCTTTGAAACAATGTTCAAACATTCTCTGTAAATAAATGACTAATGGGATGCAAGAAAATTTTGATGCAGTCCCTTCAGCACAACATTTTTACAATAATCACTTTCAGACTAAATTATTGTCAATGGACAAAAATGACAGTTATTCGCATAAAATTTCTGGAGATTTCAATTTTGTTTATGTGTTTTAGGAGCTATATTCTTTAACCAAAGCAATCAAAGAGACCTCTGTCTATGTAGCAAATTCCTTTCAAAGTACTTTTGTAAAATGAAGTTTATAAATTTTTGAAACAATCCTTTTGAAAAAAATTTGGCCACTATTTTGTTTAAAGATGGAGCAGCAAACTAAAACTAATCTGAACTACTCAAGTCAACAACTTTTTTCAGTTGTTGTGGAGCAGCAAGAAGTACAAATTACTGAACAAACTAATTAAGTAGTCCTCCTTTGTCCCTGGTATTCACTTGTATCACTTGTCTTCCTATTCATTGATTTGCCCAAGTGGGTACCAGTGTCTCTATTTATCCCTGTTGTGTGCTAGTGCAGCCCAAGGACATATGCTCGCTCAGTAACATGAAGAGCCTCAAACCATTTGTTCAGGTCATAGGAATGAGGTCTATTATTGTTACTGTGTTTGGCATATCGAATATGACACACATAGTTTGCCAGGCTCTGCTGTGTGTGTGATACTCTCAGTAGTAGGTAGGCTCTCAGTTCTTGCATTTAGAAATGAACCACAAGGCCACAAAGTGCAATGGGGGAGAGCCATTAGCAGCTCTGCCCCATGTAGCTGTATCTCTGGTTCATGGCTGACAGCCTGGGAGCAGTTTGTGGGTGGGTCCACCTGGCCTCTGAGTCGGGACAGAGGTGGGGGAAAAGTACCCCAGCTCCATCTACATGGAAGCTAGTAATTTTAGCCGCAGAGACCAGCATGTAGGGTGGGACTATAATGAGCTGGCTCCCTGGTATTAAAGGTGTCAATATGTGACTGAAAACTTAATAATTAATAGTATGCCAAAAGTGTTTTCTTTGCTTGTAGTGCCTCTGAATCAAACCTTGGGCAAGAATTTAGATTCATATTGTTTCAATAGGCAATTGTTGGAGAACACTGGATTCCCTGACAAAATCCAGGAGTAGTACAGGAATCTTGGTGGAGCTTCCACTTGTCGGAGAACACCGGGTTCCTCAACAAAATCAGGGAGCAGGGAGAACGATCCCCTTCCTCTCCAGGAGATCAGAGGCCGGTGGACAGAGAAAGACTCGTGAATTCAGCAAAGTTTCAAAATGCTTTGCTTACACTTGTTCTGCTATACAATTCAGTAATAGGATACCCCAAACTTTAGGTTTCTTACTGATCTCTGACCACGTATACTTTTAGAATCCTGGCCAAGATGGAGGCTACCACATGCTAAGGCCCAACAGGGCAGAGAATGGAGAGAAGAACAGAGGCAGAAGGCAAAGAGGAAGAGAACCGAAAGAGGAGGGCTACTGCTTTTATATGTTTTCAGCCCTGATGGACCCACATCAACTGATAGCAATTAAGGTCAGTCCCCTCAGGTTTGCATTTCCCAGAACCTCACCTAGTCCCATTGAAATGTCAATATTGTCCCAGCCAAGGTCTGTACTTGCATTTTCCCTGCAGGCCCTATGCAGAGTGGGGGAAGGGCACATATCTGTACCATGGATATTATACAGTCAGGTATATATTTCTCAAGCCTTCACAAAATCCTTGTCTTTACTACATAGTTGTTTGGGATATTAGCCTTTAGACTTATTAGAGATCTGTGCTTGCTTGCTTGGAGGCAAACAGCATTTCTCTCTGATCTAATTACAGCTATATTATGCTTAGATATTCAACATAGCCAGGTAAAGATACTAGTAATATCTGTCTAGCCCCATGATAATTGTGGTAGTATGAGAGAAAATATTTATACCAACTAACATAGAACACATAGAAAGATATACTGCCACATAGAGTCACAGATCCAGACTGTTTTCTGCCACCATCTACAAAGTGGCAAGATGAAGAGGGTCTGGGCAGCAGTGTACTGCAACAGTCCCTGAGCACTGTCAGGAGCATGTCATGAGTGCAGAGCCAAGAGCACGCCCTGAGCATTGCCAGGTGTCACCTAGATTCATCCCTTCAAAAAATGAATCCATTAAAGGATTAACAAATTGTTTCCTTAATTAGAGGAAACAGGTTAATTAAAACCCTATCACTAAATTTTATACTGTATGTTTATATACATCAAAATATTATATTTAAAATACTTTATATTCCAAATTACATATTGTTTTAAAAACATTTTAATTCATATCTTTCAATTTCTCCCAAATATTTCATAATATGGCATTTACTAAGGAAGAATTTAAAACCATTACCAGTTTTCATTTGTTTAGGCTATTTTCTTCTTTCTGTTATTTCCTAGTTTTTCTCTTCATCATAGAGCTGCTTGTTCTTTTGCTCAGCTTCTGTTGAGGTTTTTGTGTCATCTGTCATATTATTTGCAGTAGTTTTTTCTTTTTAAATTTTCACTTATGCTTTCTTGCGCTGTGTTCACTATGCACCGTCATTTCTTTGAGATCATTAAACATTATCATCGTAGTGTCACTAAAGGCATAGAGATCTTACTGGGGTTTATATCTTCTGTGACTTTTTTCTCTCATTGAGTTTAATGGTTTTTTGGTATTTTTTCTATGCTAGGAGTTAGTCTTTGGATTAGACTCCTTGGATGGGTAGTCAGCTGAGATTGCTCTCCTTCTCTGCTGGTCTTCAACAATGACAGGAAGAATAACTCTGAGCAGCATATAGTTTGTTGACCAAAGCAGTGATGTAGGCCCATTTATATGGCACAGGTCAGGTGTGGAGATTGCTGAAATCTAGGCATAGGTAGGAGCTTGGCCTCTTGTTCCAAATTAGACCCAGTGATGGTGTAAAGCAAGCCGCCTCTGGAACAGCAGAGCAGCAAGAAAGTCAATGGACCCACTTATACAGCACAGGTCAGGTGTGGCGGCTGCTGGGACCTAGCAAGAAATGAAAGGTTCTGCTTCCCATTCCAAATTAGGCCCAGTTTGGTCTAGAGTGATAGTACAGAGGGTGGGGCATTTTCCTGTACACAGATAATCTGGGTTCAATCACCTGCATCCCATATGGTCCCTAGAGAACTGAGGAGTAGTTTCTGTGTGAAAAGCCAGGAGTAAACCCTGCGCATGCATCACTGGGTGTCCCCAAAAAGAAACAAATATTAGGTCCAGTGATGTGAGCCAGAGGTTAGTCTTGCATAAATAGTGGAGTAGCAAGCAAAAACAACAAAAAGTAGAAAATAGTCTGAAAAGAAAACAATAACAAACCAGAAGACTATGAGATTAGTTGAAGAGGACCAATATAAAAATCATTGGAGTCTGTTAAAAACAGTAAAGCAAATATGATGAGGAAACAACAGTTGAGGAAATCGATAGGGTTAAGGATTACAGGCCTTGAGACCCAAGAGGCATGGAGGTCAGGGTGAAGAGTGACTCAGGAGGAACGCTCCAAGACATTGTACCCAAAATGAAAATATTCAAAGATAGAGACAGAATAGTGAAAACATAAAGATCAAAAAGGAAATTACATAGAAATGAAAGTCCATAAGATCCACAGCAGGTCTATGAAATGGACTCTATGAGTCAGGAGAGTATGGAAGGACATAGCACAAACAAACACAGTGAGATGTCACCAAGAATACTCTATCAAGTTAGATTACCATTCATGTTGAAAGAAGGATACATAGTATCCTTTTACCATGACAGATAAAAGCTTTGGGAATTCATAGCCTTGAAAACAGATTTTCAGGGAGTCTTAAAAGAGCTTGTCTAAAGAATAGGACAAACTTGTCAACATGTGGCACTAAGTATGGCACTCACCAGTGAAGCGATTGCTTTATGCTAGATTAGTAAAGGAATATTTACTTCCAGCTTGCTAAGGGGGGTTTACATTTTAAATAATGAATTAACATCATATACATACATCTGACAATGTACATACATATATAAATATATTTATATATACATATGTGTATATATATTGGTTAAAATGATTTAGAAATCAAAGTCAGAGTAATAGTACAATAGGTAGGGCACCACCTTGTACACTGATTTGGGTTCAATTTCCGGTACCACATATGGTCCCCCAGACTATCAAGAGTGATTCGTGACCACAGAACCAGAAGTATGCCCTGATCACAGCAAGGCATAGTCCCAAACCCAAAAAATTTAAACTTAAAATATAGAAATCAACCTTCACAAATTGACTTTTGTGGTTTATTTCTGATAATCCCATTTGCCATTACTTTAACATTTTTTGGACTTGTACTAGAAATAGATCTTTTATAGACCTGTCACAGGGCAGAATTGGGGATGAGAGGTAATTTTGAGACATAGGTTGAGGGAAGAAGAAAATGACAGTGGGCTTAGTGTTGGAACATTATATTCCAGAAACAACTAAATATACCAAATTTTTAAGAGAATAGAACTTAATTGGATACAACATACTAATCTTCACCTTTTACTTGAAAAGTTCCAAACTATTCTAATTTATGTCATCATAGATACCATAATCTAAATAGCATATTGTAATGAATTGCTATGATGCTGTCATAATCTAGATAGCATCATAGATAGCATATTGCTAGTGAATTATGTTTTTCCTATAAACACATCAACTTTCTCAAATGTTTACTCAAATCATGCATGCTCCCTAATCAGACTTTCTGTCTGCTTTGTTTTAGACAAAGCTCTCAGTAACCTCTCATCTGCTTTGGTCATGCCCAATCTGCTTTCAACTGCCCCATCAACCAGGTGTTCCTGTGTGCTTCCTATCTCACTGCAGTTGCAAATAGAAAGCAAAGAGTTTTGTCGATAGGAAAAGTTGATACAATTAACACATAAGTGCCCGCACAGAATTATAGCAGCACAGTTCTTTTCAATGGTTAATGGTAGCGTGTTAATTTTTTTTCAGGGGAGAGCGATTGCAGTCCCCCACTACCACAAATTATGCAGTCGAAGTTTCCCACATTTGGGGAAATCACAGGGATCAGCATATCCGGATTTCAATGGTTAAGTCTCGCCCTGGGGAAACCACATTTGTGATCATTATATCTCCACTGCCAGGTAAGTATAGATTTTTAAATATTTTGTTGGTGATTTGAAATATAGAACATAGATTATTGTCAACAGTAGGAAGGCACCTATCATGTTGAACTGGTCACGGTTTTAATTTTTTTTTTTACTTCTTGGGTCACACCTGGTGATGCTCAGGGGTTACTCTTGGATCTTCGCTCAGAAATTACTCCTGGCAGTGCTCAGGGGACCATATGGGATGCCGGGGAAAGAACCCGAGTCCGCCGCATGCAAGGCAAACGCCCTACCGGCTGTGCTAACGCTGGGGCACCAGGTCACGGTTTTTAAAATACACAGAAAATTTAATATTAAAATGATAAAAAATGCTAGGCTATTTAAAAAATTACAATGCCTCCCCAAAGTAATGTCATGGGCATAACATGCTCCAAAATTTTATCAAAGAAAGTATTTCGAGTCTGAACTCATCAACATTTTCCTCTTATCCTTATTGTTAGTATTTTTTTTTAATTTATGGACAAAATATTTTTTTCTGGACAAAATACTTTTTTTTTAGAAAAAGTTAGAAAATAAATTAAGGTAAAAACTACAGAGGAAAACATTGTAATATAATCCTTATTTATTGACATTAAAATGGACGGATATATATATTATCATTTGATAAGTGATATTAACATTGAATACAAACCTTAGTCACATCATAGATCATCTTACACTTACAATGTTTATAATAATAGTACATAAGATCAGGTATTCCTTCATCATAATAGTATATAAGAAATCATGTCAAGATAGGGATTTTTAAAAAAAACCTGCAGAAAATTACAACATATTTTAAAGCAAAGATCCTAACTGAATATCTAAGGCTAAAAATTTTTACAGAAAATATGAATACACATACAATTGTATATATATATAAAATTGTATATATAAAATTGTATATATACAATATATATACTACATATAGTATATATATAGTATATATATACAATATAGTATACAATATATATACTATATGTAGTATATATATTGTATATACTATACATAGTCTCATGCTCTACTGACTGAGCTAGCCGGTGTATATATATATATATATATATATATATATAAATACTATATATAATATAGTCTCATGCTATACCGACTGAGCTAGTGAGTATATATATATAGTATATATATAATACTATATATAGTCTCATGCCTCTACCGACTGAGCTAGCCGGTATATATATATATATATATATATATATATATATATATATAAAATATATATATATATATGCTGCCTCTCAAGGTGTTGCAGGTATGGTTGTGGTTTCCAGCTGCATTGGCAGGTGGCAGACAGAAGACAGACTTGTCTACACCCAGAGCTCTGCCCCGTGGGCCCTGGATGGTTAATTGTCTGACATAAAAATAGACTGGTTAGAAAAAGACCAACTAAATGAGCTCAACCCAGGAAAAAAAGAAGGAAATAATAAAACTTAGAGAGGAAATTAATGAGCTGGAAATCCAAAAAGCAATCCAGAAGTTTAACGAAACCAGGAGCTGTTTGTTTTAAAAAATAATCAAGATTGACAAACCACCTGAAAGTCTTGTAAGGACAGGGGAATGAGAACCCAAGTAAATAGAATCAGAAATGAAAAGGGGGGCATCATAACAGAAACCACAGAAAACTAAAAGATCATCAGAGATTACATTGACATTCTGTATGCCACAAAACATGAGAACCTGAAAGAATAGATAAATTCCTGAAGTCCTATAACCTCCCATGGCTGTAACAAGGAGATCTACAATACCTAAAAAGCCTATAACCATCGAGGAAATTGAAACAGTTATTGAAAGTCTGTCCAAACACAAAAGCCAGGTCACAAAATAGAAGAAACAGAAACACTCACAAATAGCTTCTATGAGGCGCACATCGCCCTGACAACCAAAGCTGACAGAGACATCACAAAACAAGAAAATGTCAGACCAATCTCCCTGATGAACACAGATGCTAAGATCTTCAAAAAATACTAGCAAACAGAATCCAAAGACTCATCAAAAGATTATACATAATGACCAAGTAGGATTCATGCCCGGGAGGCATGGCGGTTTCTAGCCCTGGCCTGCCACCCCACCAGAGCCTCACAACAATCCAGAAGATCCCCCGACTCCATGAGGGCTGCCATTTTCCACATCCGGGCTTCCCTCTTGTCACAACTCCACCCAGCAGACCAGACTATCACAGCATGGCTTGCGGCCGCTAGCGGCCGCTTGGATCATCAATAAATGCTTATTTAGAAGTGATTACAAGAGTATGCCACCCGCATGGCAAGCCTGGCAAGCTGCTCATGTCATATTTGATATGCCAAATACCAGTAACATTTATATTAGGTCATTCCCATGACCTAATATAATGGTTTGAGGCTCTTTATGTTCCTGGAGCAAGTGGATGCCTTTGGGCTCTACTAGCATGAGACAGGACATATGGAGATGTTACTGGTGCCCGCTCTAGCAAATAGATGATGAACGGGAAGATAGTGATAGTGATGGTGATAGGATTCATCCCAGAATGCAAGTCAATAGACACAATACATCATATCAATAAGAAAAAAATAAAAACCATATGATCATATCAATTGTCTCAGAGAAAGCATTTGACAAGATTCAATACCTGTTCATAATTAAAACCCTCCAAAAACTGGGAACTAAAGGAACCTTCCTCAATATAGTCAAAATCATCTACCAAAAGTCCACAGCAAGTATCATTCTCACTGGGGAAAAATTGTAAGCCTTCCCCCCTAAGATCAGGGACAAGACAAAGTTGCACACTCTCAACACTTCTATTCAATATAGTTCTTGAAGTACTTGCCATAGCAATCACTATCACTATCACTATATTCCCGTTCTTCATCAATTTGCTCAAGTGGGCTCCAGTAACATCTCCATATGTCCTGTCTCATGCTAGTAGAGCCTAAGGGCATCTGCTCGCTCCAGGAACATAAAGAGACTCAAACCATTATATAAGGTCATGGGAATGACCTAACATAATTGTTACTGGTATTTGTCATATCAAATATGTCACGGCAGCTTGCCAGGCTTGCCATCCGGGTGGCATACTCTTGTAGTCACCTCTAAATACAACATTTATTGATGAACTGCGCGGCTGATTGCAGACGCGCCAGCCGGGCTGTGATAAACTCATCTGCTGGATGAAGTTCTAATGAGAGGGAGGTCCGGATGTGGAAAATAGCAGCCCTCATGGAGTGGGGGGGGTCGTCTGGCTTGTTGCGAGGCTCTGCTGGGGTAGCAGGCAAGGGCTAAGAAAAGAATATTAAGGGCATACATATATGCAAGGAAGAAGTCAAGCTATAACTATTTGCAGATGGCATGACATTATTCCTAGAGAACCCGTCACTTTCTACCAAAAACCTCATAGAAACATTAGATACCTATAGTAGAGTGGCAGGGTACAATATCAATACCCAAAACTCAGTGGCTTTCCTACATACAAATAATGAAAAGAAGAAAGGGATATTAAGAAAACAATCCTAACAGCTGCATAGTATACCATTGTGTAGATGTACCAAAGCTTCTTTATCCAGTCATCGATTTTTGGGCACTCTGGTTGCTTCCAGATTCTGGCTATTGTGAATAATGCTGCTATGAACATAAAAGTAGGAATGGTGTTTCCGCTGCGTATTTTTGGTTTCCCAGGGTAGATTCCCAGGAGTGGTATGGCTGGGTCAAATGGGAGTTCAATTTCTAGTCTTTGGAGGAAAGTCCATATTGTTTTCCAGAAAGGCTGTACCAGCCGGCATTCCCAACAACAATGGATGAGTGAGAGAAAGGGAAAGGAATAAAGAACCTGCCATGGAGGTGGGCTGGGGAAGGGGGAGGGAACCGCGGACGTTGGTGGTGGGAGATTGGCACTGGTGGAGGGACGGGTGCTGAAACACTGTATGACCAAAACCCAAACATGAACTTTTTTATTGTATATCTTTTTATTTGTATATCTCACGGTGGTATAATAAAATACTTAAAAAAAGAAAAAAAAGAAAACAATCCTATTCACAATCATGACACAGAAAATCAAATACCTAGGAATCAGCTTAACTATGATTGTAAATAACCTGTACAAAGAAAACTATAAAACCCTGCTTCAAGAAATAGAAAAGGTCATCAGGTAAAGGAAACACATTCCCTGCTCATGGATTGGGAGAATCAATGTTGTCATAATGGTAATACTCCTGAGAGCTTTATAAAAATTCAATGGGGTCCCTATAAGTATATCTATGTCATTCTTCTAAGAAATTGACCAAACACTCCTGAAAATTGTATGGGACAATAAACACCCACGGATAGCTAAAGCAATCCTTCGGAAAAAGAAGATGGGAGGCATCACCTTTCCCAACTTCAAACTGTACTTCAAAGAAGTAGTAATTTAAATAGCATGGTATTGAAATAAAACAGACCTGTGGATCTATGGAATAGAGTTGAGTATCCTGACACCCATCCTCAAATACATGATCATTTAATCTATGATAAAGGAGCAAAAAGTATGTAATGAAGCAAGGAAAGCCTCTTCAACAAGTGGTGCTGGGAAAACCTCTGTCTATCACCATGCATAAAAATCAGATCAAAATGGATTAAAGATCTCATCATCAGACCTGAATCCATAAAGTACATCAAAATATATATAAGTAAAACCCTCCATGACATTAAAGCTAAAGGCATCTTCAAAGATGAAAAACCACTAACAAATCAACTGGAAGCAAAGACAAACATATGGGACTACATGAAATTAAAAGGTTTCTGCACCTCAAAAAGAAACTGTGACCAAGGTACAAAGCCAGTCCGCAGAATGGGAAAGAATATTCACCCAATACCCATCTGATAAGGGGTTAATGTCCAGAATATATCAGGTACTGTTAGAAGTTTACAAGAAGAAAAGAGCCAACCCCATCAAAAAATGGGGGAGAAGAAATGAACAGAAATTTTGACAAGGAATAAATTCGAATGGCCAAAAGACATATGACAAAATACTCATCATCATTAATCATCAGAAGATGCAAATAAAAACGATGAGATATCTCTCACCACATAGACTGGGACATATCGGAAAGAACAAGGACAACAAATGCTGACCTGGATGTGGGGAGAAAGGGACTCTCATTCTTTGTTGGTGGAAATGTCGACTGGTACAGTCTTTTGGAAAACAATATGGACATTCCTCCAAAGACTAGAAATTGAGCTCCCTGTTGACCCAGCCATTACCACTCCTGTGAATATACCCTGGGAGGCCAAAAACACAGCAGAAACACCATCCACACTTTTATGTTCATAGCAGCACTATTCACAATAGCCAGAATATGGAAACAACCAGAGTGCCCAAGAACTGATGACTGGATAAAGAAACTTTGGTGCATCTACACAATGGAATACTACGCAGCTACTAGGGAAAACAAAGTTATGAAATTTGCCTGTAAATGGATGGACATGGAGAGAATCATGCTGAGTGAAATTAGCCAGAGGGAAAAGGACAGATACAAAATGACTGCCTTTATTTCAGTGATATAAAAAATGGCATGATACCAGTATCCAAAGCCAGAGAAAACATGGATCAGGAGGTCTTGTCAGTGGGTAGAACCTAATGAAAATGTGTAGGAGTCAGAGGTTAGGTAATAAGGAGAAAGGAACAGTGTACTAATAATTATTGTAAATGGTAATAGAATTGAGCATTGAACGTAGTCAAAAGTATATAGTTGATAACTAACTGTATGTATTTCAAGCCACAGTGTGTAAAAGAAGGCAGAGAGACAGAGAGAGAAATGAAAATTGCCTGGATAGATGAAGACTGGGAAGGGGAGGAAATCATGGAACACTGGTGGAGGGATGGGAGGGATTTGTGGAGGTATATGACAATTTTAACTGTATATCTCACAGTGGTATAATAAAAAAATTTTTTTAAAAATAAGCTGGGCCCACTCGGCCCCTGCAATGAACCCATAGCTACATAGAGCCTGGCAAGCTACCTGTGGTGTATTCAACATGCCAAAAACAGTAACATTAGTGGACCTCATTCACAACAAATGGAGACATTACTGGCGCCCACTCAAGGTAATCAATGAACAACAAGAAGACAAGTGACAAGTGGCAAGTTTTATATATATATATAAAATATATATAAATATATATACTTATATATATATATTTATATATATTTATATGTATATATGTTCATATATATATGAACATATATATGTATATATGTTCTATGTAACCCTAAAATATGATAATTGTCACTATCAAAGTATTCCCTTTTGGCCAATACCCAGTATATAGATTTAGGAGATGAATCATTCCAATAAGATCTCATCTTAATTAATTACATCTGCAATGACTATTCCAAGTAATAGTCACATTCACATTGTGAAATACTTGGGATTGGGACTTTAGAATATTGCTTTCTTACTGTGACATACAAATCAAGTCACAACAGCTGTTTAGGTAAAATTAAATGTCTCAAGTAAATATGTCTAAACATATTGTCCCCGACTACTTCCTGCTAAGGTCTACTATGCCAGTGGTCCTCCACATTTAATTTGGGAGATTCCTATTCTCCAAGATCAAAACAATCTTTGAAAAATGTACTCTTCTTTTAGTAATTAAAAAGGAGAAGATTGTTTAGATATATTAAAGAAAATTAGTGATCACTGAATCATCAATGTTATTCTTAAATATCTTCATACTTTCAAAACTCCCATTGTAAGTGCTGACTTGAAATTAACATGTACTTTTATAGGCAGGTAAATGGCCTGATGGAGTTGCTTTAATATTTTTAGCATAACTTCTGTGAAAATTTTATTTTTTAATCTATTGACATCAGCAAGTATTTGTTATCAGGCAATTTGTTTTTATTAAATCGCAATGAACTAGACCACTGCAAAGCTGTTCATGATTGGGTTTCCGTTACACATTGTACCAAAACCCATCACTCCACCAGTGCCCATTTCCCAACACCAATGTCCCCAGTTTTCATCCCACCACAAACCTGCCTCTGTGGCAAATTCTTTTCATCTCTCTCCTTTTCTCTCTCTCTCTCACACACACACTGCCTCTCTCTCTTTTTCATCTTTCTCTCTCTGTGTTTCTTTCCCCTTTGGTGCATTTTGGTTTGCAAAATGCACGTATACTCAGTTCTAGTCTAGCATTACCATTTCCAACTTGTATTGGCAAAATGGTCCCTTCTCTATCTTACCCAACTCCCCCACCCAAACATTTGTGGCAGATTCCATTTTTTTTTTTTTGCTTTTTGGGTCACACCCAGCAATGCTCAGGGGTTACTCCTGGCTCTGCATTCAGGAATTACTACTGGCGGTGCTCGGAGGACCGTATGGGGCGCCGGGGATCGAACCCGGGCGGGGACAGGCCAGCCGCGTGCAAGGCAAACGCCCTAACCGCTGGGCTATCGCTCCGGCCCCAACATTTGTGGTAGATTCCAATTATTTACAAGTCCTCCTGGCCTCTAGTTCATCTGGCCTTGGATATTTGTCTCATATTTTTTTATATCCTTCAAATGAATTCAGTCAATCTGTATCTGTTCTTTTACTTGAATTTTACTCAGTACAATTCTCTCCATGTCCAACCATTTATAGGCAAGTTTCATGACTTCATCTTTTCCTATCAGCTGCATCATTTTCCATTGTGCATAAGTACCATAGCTTTTTTTATCCAGTATCTATTCTCTGGCACTCAGGTTGATTCTATATTTGCGCTATTGTGAATAGTCATGCAACTATATTTATAGAAGACAGTGTTTCTGCTGTGTATTTTTGAGCCCACAGGGTATATTATCATGAGTGGTATGCTGGGTCAAATGGGAGCTCAATTTTTAGGGTGTAGAGGTAATGTTTATATTATTTTCCGAAAGGTTGGACCAGTTGGCATTCCCACCAACAATGAATGAGAGTCCTTTTCTCCTGCGTCCATACTAGTACTGGTTGTTCTTGTCTTTTAGATATGTGCCATTCTCTGTGGTGTGAGACGATATCTCATTGTTCTTTTCATTTGCATAACCATAATGAATAGTGATACAGAGATTTTTTGTATATCATTTGGCTATTTGGGTTTTTTCTTTAAGTAAGTTTCTATTTACTTATTCTACCCATTTTTGATGGTGTTGTATTTTTTCTTTTAAAATTCCACCAGTGCTTTTTGTATCTTGGATATTAGCTGTTTAGCATATGGGTATTGGGTAAATATTCTTTCCCAGTCCATCAGCTGTCTTTGTTCTTTGTCATCATTTCCTTCAAGGTGCAGAAGATTCATAGTTTCATGTAGTCTCATTTGTTTATCTTTGCTTCCACTTGCTTGGTCAGTGGTGTTTCATCTTTGAAGATGCCTTTAATTTCAATGTGGTGGAAGAGTTTGTCTATATTTTCTTCAATATGTGTCATGAATTCAAGTTTGATGTTGAGATCTTTAATCTATTTGATCTGACTTCTATGCATGACCTTAAGAGATCTGAGTTCTTTTTTTCCAATGCCATGGTGTTTTAATTACTAATATACAGATTGAAGTCGTTGAAGATGATGTAATCTTTTCCCCATGGTTTGCTTTAGCTATTCTTGGAGGTTTATTCCCTATGAATTTCAAATGTTTGATCAATTTCTTTGTAAATAAAATGTCATGGGTATCCTAATAGGGACCAATTGCCTTTCTATAATGCTTTGAGGACTACTGCCATTTTGAAAATCTTAATTCTCTCAAACAATGAGCAGGAGATATGTCTCCATTTCCTCAGGGCCTCTTATTTTTTGAAGTAGTGTTTTGTTTTATATTATACAAGTTCTTTATGTCCTTAGTTAAGCTGAGCCCTAGGTACCTGGTTTTCTGAGGCACAATTCACTTGATCACTCTATTATTTGACATCCCATTATTCGTCAATTTGCTCAATAGGGTGCCAGTAACATTTCCATTTGACCCTATCACGTGTCAGTGTAGCCCAATGGCATCTGCTTGCTTCAGGAATATGAAGAGCCTCAAACCGTTCATTCAGGGTCTTGACGAAGAAGTCTGACCATCTTGTAGGTGGGCGGCCACATGGGAGACACAATTATGAACGTTTTTGTAATATCACTTTCAGTTATTTTGTTATTTTACCATAGAAAAGCCACAGACTTTTGGGTCTGTGGTTTTGTAAACTGTGATTTTGTAAACTTCCCACTCTACTATACAGATTAATTGTTTCTAGGAACCTTTTGGTAGAGATTTTAGAGTTCTCTAAGTATAGTATCATGGCACCTGCAAATAGTGATAATGTGACTTCTTCCTTTCCTATCTGGATACCCTTAACATCTTTTTTCTTCCCTGATTGCTGTGACAAAAACTTCCAGCACTATATTGAATAGAATTGTCAAGAGCGTGCAACCCTGTCTCCTCCCCATCTTTGGGAATGATTTTAGTTTTTTAACATTGAGAATAATGCTTGCTATGGTTTATGGTAGATGGCTTTGTCTATATTGAGGAAATTTCCTTCAAATTCCAATTTGTTGAGAGTTTTTATCATAAATGGGTGACAAATCTTGCCAAAAGCTTTCTCTGCATCTATTGTTATGATCATATGGTTTTTATTTTTTCTTTTGTTGATATGATGTTTTATGTCAATTGATATGGGAATGAGTTTAGCATACTGAATAGACAGTTTAAACTATCCTTGCATTCTGATAAAGAATCCTACTGTTCGTGGTGTATGATCTTTTATGCTGAGTTGTTGGATTCTATTTGCTAGTATTTTGTTGAAGATCTTTGAATTTGTGTTCAAGGATATTGGTCTGTAATTTAATTTTTTTTTGCTTATGTCTCTGTCCTTCTCGAGTATCAGGGCCATATGCACCTCATATAAACTGTTTGAAAGTGTTTCTGTTTCTTCAATTTCCTGAAAAAGGTTTGAAAGGGCTGGCAACAGGTCTTCTATAATGGTTTGGGAGAATTACTAGTGAATCCATCTGGACCTAGGCTTTTGTTTGGGGAGGACTTTTCATTATCATTTCAATTTACTCAATAGTGAGAGACTTGGGGCTGGAACGATAGTCCCGCTGGTAGGGCGTTTGCCTTACACGTGGCAGACCTGTGCCGGCCCAGGTTCGATACCAGGCAGCCCATATGGTCCCCTGAGCACCGCCAGGAGTGATTCCTGAATGCAGAGCCAGGAGTAACCCCTGAGCATTGCCAGGTGTGACCCAAAAGGCAAAAAAAAAAAGTGAGAGACTTGTTCAGGTGTTCCAAATCTTGTTGGTTAAGGCTTGGAAGGTTGTAGGAATCAAGATTTATCCATTTCCTCTAGGTTTTCTTGTTTTGTGGCATACAGATCCTCAGATGACCCTTTGAATTTCTATTGTTTCTCTTGTGATGTTCCACTTTTTTATATCTGATTCAGTATATTAGAGTTCTCACTCTCCTTTTCTTTCTGAGTCTTGATAATGATTTGTCGATTGTTTTCTTCTTAAGAACCAATTCTTGCTTTCATTGATCTTTTGGAATTATTTGAGGATTCTATCTCTCTGATTTCTGCTCTAAGTTTGTTTCCTTCTTTCTGCCTGGGTTGGGCTCATTTTGTTGGTGATTTTCTAAGATCCTAAGCCGTGCAGTCAAATTATATGGGCCTTTTTTTTCTTTCCTGCCTAACACCTGCAGACCAATACAATTCAATCTTAACACTGATTTATCCATAACCCACGTGTTCTGGTAGCTCATGTCCTGATTCTCATTTGTTTACAGGAATCTTTTGATTTCTTCTCCCATGACACACTGATTGTTCAATGTAAATGGATGAATTTCCAGGTGTTTGATTTGATTCTCTATTTCTGTGTGATTAACTTCTATTTTTAGTGCATGATTATCTGAAAAGATAGTTGATACAATTTCTTTCTTCTTAATTTTTGAGGTATGCATTGTGGCCCAGCATGTGGTCTGTCTCAGAGAATGTTCCATGTGCATGAAGAAAAATGTATACTTGATTTTGGGGGTGAAAAACCCGGTATATATATCTTAGTAGCCCTCTCTCTCTTAATTACTCCTTCAAAGACAGTTTTTCCTTGCTGAATTTTGTTCTCATTGATCTCAAGAGTTGACAAGGCAGTACTGAAGTCTCGAAATACAATTTTGTTGCTCTTAAGTGTTGTATGGTGTTGGTGTTATCAGTACCAACATCTATGGTATTGGTCATTACAATTAGGAATTGTCTTGAAGTCTTTTAATTAGGGTTTTAGTTGTTACACTTTGGGTTTCTTGGATCTGGTACACATCCAATAGAACAAGAACAACAATTGCTGGTGCAGATGCAGGGAGAAAAGGACTCTCATTCATTGTTGGTGGGGATGTCAATTAGTCCAACCATTTTGGAAATCAATATGGATATGCTGCTCCAAAAACTAGAAATAGAACTCCCATTTGACTCAGAAATGCCACTCCTGGGAATATACCCTGGGACCCCAAAACACATAGCAAAAACAATATCTGCAATTCTGAATTCTGTGTGTTGCAGCACTGTTCACAATAGCCCAAATATGGAATCAACTTGAGTGTCCTATAACTGATAACTGGATAAAGAAACTATGGTACATCTACTCAATGGAATACTATGCTTCTGTTAGGAAAAATAAAGTTGAAATTTGCCTATAAATGGATTGACATGGAGAGTATCATCACTTGTCACTTCTTCCTGTTGTTCATCGATTTGCTCGAGCAGGCCTAGTAACTCCTCATACTGAGTGAAATTAGTCAGAAAGCGAATGACAAATATAGAATAACTGCATTCATTTGTGGAATATAAAAATCATATGAGGCTAATATCCAAGGCCAGGCTAAACAGAGGCCCTGAAGACTTAGAAATGGTTAGAATCAACTGCAAGTGTGCAAGTGGAGCAGAGTATGTAAAACAGAGAAGGGACCAGTTTGCCAATAATAGTTGGAACTGGTAACACTAGACCAGAACTAAATATTGAAAGTAGGTAAAAGGATATGCATGATAAACCTCCAATGTCTATATAGCAAACCAAAATGGGCAAAAAAGGAGAGAGAGGGGGGCAGTGACAGAGACACAGAGAGACAGAGAGGTTGAGAGGAAGGAGTAGTGGGAGGGAGACTGGGGATATTTGTGGTGCTGGAAAATGTGCACTGGTGAAGGGATAGTGTTGGAAAACTATATGACTGAAACCCATTTATGAGCAGCTTTGAAATGGCCTTTCTCACAGTAATTAAATAAGTAAATATTTTTTTTAAAGTGACAAGCACATTTTGCTAGAGGGAGGAAAATGGTACACAGCCATTGAGGGAATTTTATTCATCTTTAGAATTCACTGGTTTTGGTTAAGCATGTTAGGGTCAATACCAATGACTATGACCCTTGTTTCCCATAGATTTGGGGTACTTATAGGAGAATCTAGGGCCAGAGTTGTGTTCATGGTGAGAATGTCACTGTATATGATTAAGCAAAGTAAATCAAAGAGACAGACATGGGGCAGAGCTGCTACTGGCTCTCCCTGTGCCCAGCAGCTCATGAGGTGCCCGGGAGGGATGGCAAGATCTAGCCCTGGCCTGCCACCCCAGCAGAGCCTCACAATAAGCCAGACAACCCCTGACTCCATGAGGGCCTCCATTTTCCACACCCGGACTTCCCCCTTGTCAGAAATCCACCCAGCAGACCAGCCTATCACAGCCCAGCTCACATGGTTCATCAATAAATGCTGGATTTTGAGATGACTACAAGAGTATGCTACCCACACAGCAGAGCCTGGCAAACTACCTGTGTCGTATTTGATATGCCACATACCAGTAATAATTATAGACCTCATTCCCATGACCTGATGGAATGGTGTGAGGCTCTTTATGTTCCTGGAGCAAGCAGGTGCCCTTGGGCTCTACTTACATGAGACAGGTCATCACTGTCTGTATCACTGTCTTCCCGTTCATCATCGATTTGCTTGAGCAGGAGCAGGCACGGTAACATCTCCATATGTCCTGTCTCATGCAAGTAGAGCCCAAGGGCACCTGCTTGCTCCAGGACATAAAGAGCCTCAAACCATTCCATCAGGTCATGGGAATGAGGTCTATAAATGTTACTGGTATTTGGCATATCAAATACGACATGGGTAGCTTGCCAGGCTCTGCTGTGCGGGTAGCATATTCTTGTAGTCACCTCTAAATACAGCATTTAGATAGGAATCACTCTTGGTGGCTGTAAAAAGCGTCATATGCTAGATTTTATATACAGCATGCTCCGAGACAGGTCATATGGAGATGTTCCTGGTGCCCGCTCGAGCAAATCGATGATGAACGGGAAGACAGTGATACAGTGATACAGTGAAATCAGATATCCTAGTCTGAACATGTGACCTTCAGATTTCTTCTTGCATGGGAAATCTGAGATTCTTAAGGGAAATTTTTCATCCTAAAGTCAATATGTAGATAGAGAACCAGGCCCAGTCGAGGCACAGGATGTAGTTGAGAGGCTGCATGTTCAGACCAAGATATCTGATTTACATTGCAGGCAGAGTGAAATACTTTGCTTGATCTACAGTCAGGCAGCATCTTTTCTTGTTCTGCTCTTTGGCTTGAAACTTTTCTCCTTCACGGAGGAAGTAGAAATAGAATGTTCTGATAAGACAGAAAATGGAACAGTGTGCTAACAATTGTCAAGGGTACTAAGGCCAACCTAGAACTGAGCATTAAATAGAGGCAAAAAGATACACATGACAACCCTTTAATGTATGTTCTGTAATCCATAGTCTGGAGGGAAGGAAAAGAGAAAGAAAGAGAAAGGGAAAGAAATAAAGAACCTGCCATGGAGGAGGGCGGGGGAGGGGGAGGGAACCGGGGACGTTGGTGGGAGATGGGCACTGGTGGAGGGACGGGTGCTGGAACACTGTATGACCAAAACCCAAATATGAACTTTTTAATTGTATATCTTTGTAATTGTAAAAATAAAAAAATTAAAAAAAAGAAATAGAATGTTCTTACTTTAATTCACTTTCACCTGATGCACTGAGGAGTCAGTCCATTCACAGATTTGTGACCTCTGGTTTCAGAATACAACCAATGGGGCACTGAGCAGAATTGAGAGGAGAAGAACCAGATATATTTTACCAGTGCTATAATTTCTCTTGAGGTCACACTCATCCTTATTTACAAACCCTCACAAACTACCCTGGCTTGTCCCTGAAGCAGGTATGCTGTTAACACTGTGGGGATGCTGACACACTTTGAAGCTAGTAAGGGGTCAGGAAAGTTTAGTTGTCCTCTTCTTAGGCCTTCTCATTAGTTTCTGTATGTATCCTCTTCATGACTTAAGAGACCACAGGGCTCAGACTTGGCACAAGAACAGATAATCTGTGAGGTGATAAGGGACTCAAGACAGACCTGAGATAAAAGGTCACTTGATCACTTGATCACTTGACTTCCAGTAAATCATCGATTACTGAGAGGGCACCAGTAACATCTCAATATGTCCTGTCACATGCGAGATAGCCCAAGGGCATCTGCCCACTCCAGGAGCATAAAGAGCCTCAAACCATTCCATCAAGTCATGGGAATGAGGTCTATAATTGTTACTGGTATTTGGCATGTCAAATACGACACGGGTGGCTTGCCAGGCTTTTCCGTGCGGGTGGGATAATCTTCTAGTCAACTCAACACTGGAGCAGTTATTGCTGAACCACTCAGCCGAGCCGGGCTGCGATCAGCTCTTCTGCTGGGTGGAGTTCTGACGAGAGGGAGTCAGGATGTGGAAAATGGCGGCCCTCAGGGTGTGGGGGGTTCCTCTAGCTTCTTGCAAGGCTCTGCTGGGGTGGTGGGCTAGTGCTACAAGCCCCCATCCTTCCCGGATGCCTCGTGATCAACTGGATATAGGGAGAGCAAGTAGCAGCTCTGCCCCGTGTGTGTGAGTCTCTCATAATTCCTCATTCCCCATAAACTCTCCCGTTTGATGCAAATAGAATGATTGTTGAAGTGTACAAATGAGAAAGATCCTGAAAGGGACTGGTGCTAAAATACATTGAGTCTAAGATTAAACCGCGGCAGCAGAGCCACTGTGAGCCTGTGCAGCTGTGGAGATGAGAGGTCCAACTTTTTTATTCACTTCCAAAAAAAATCATGATCCTAAATCTGTACTCCAGCAGTCAGGGCACCTACCTCTCTACCACCATGTTGCCTGTAGCAAAGCCAAGTGCAATAGGACTAGTAGATTATCAAGAACATGTCTTAGCTCTATGATGCAGCAAGAAAATCCAGAAACACTTAGGCTTCACTGTGGGAAACCTACTTCAGGAACATGTAGGGATAGTGGTTGAGGGCCTTGGCGATTTTGGTGGACCATGGTAGGGTATGTTTACTTATACACATTCACACTCTCATAACCATTTTACCTGAAACTTTAATGAAAGTAAATTGTGTTTTTTAATATCAGATCAAAATAAAGCAACAAGCACAGAAGTCAGATACAATGTTCTTCTCCACACAGCTGCGTAGGTGGAGACTTCTTGTGTATGATTCTAGCTGGTTATTTGTCTAAAGCAGTGCTTTCAGCCTCTGATCTATATTTCAGTAGCATCCCACAAGTGTGAGAATGTAGAAAACCACAGACCAACGGGAAAGGCACACATTGCATCTACAACTCAGGATTAGGGGAGTGGGGGCGCTGACTCTGACTCTGTGTGCTGAGTACAATTATCTGGTTCAGATTCTTCCAAGAGAATAAAGCAGAGGGTTAGGGTTAGGGTTAGGGTTTCCTTCAAAGATTGACCATTTCAATCACACAAGGAGTATAATGTCATTTGATTGGAATTCTCTGGATTATTTTCTTAGTGCTTCTGTTATATTTATCCCTTTACAGCTAGTTATCCATGCTGCTGTTTAAATTGTATGAATTAAGAATTACTTGGCTGCATTCCATTTGAGAACCCATTTGAGAACTCATTCCATCTTTTAAAAGCATGTGTTAGGGCTGGTGTCTTGACCTACAAACATGCCTGATAATTTGATTCAGGCTTTTTCGTGTTATGGCTTACAAGGTTAATTACCTTGAGGAGTTACAAAGAGGAAATGCCAGGTGGACTATATCATATATGCCACAGGAATGCTTTCTACCAAAAGCATTTCTGTGCAGCTTCTAGAGCTGTGAACACTAGAGACAGTGAAGACTTAAAATTTGAGTGTAATAAATACTTCAATAATGACAAACATTATATTGTTTAAACATGACATTGGTTCTCTATTGTACCCTTAGCTAGAAGCAGTGGAATATATTTTTCAAAAGAATGTTGTTGTTTTTTTTTTGCTTGTTGCTTGTTATAAGAGTGTGTACACCCAGCGACACACAGGTGTACTCCTGGCTCTTTGCTCAGGAATTACTCCTAGCGGTACTCAGGGGACCATATGGGATGCTGGGGCTTGAACCCCAGGTCAGTTTCATGCAAAGCAAACGCCCTACCCAATGTGCTATCACTCCAGCCCCTTCAAAAGAAGTTTTTAAATAATCAATAGGTTAATAATTGTTAGGAATTCTAAGTGAAAATAATATGACCAGCAAACCCCCACAGAGATGCCCTAATATTCCTTTGTAATTAGTTGAGTCTTGCATTCCTAGGTTAACGGAACTCAGGGAAGTTAGAAAAAGATTGCCTGTTTCTTGTCATTTTAAATGCTTTGGTGAGACTGGAGTTGTGGTATAGAAGGTATGGTCACCGTCTTGCACAGACTGGGCTGGGTTCAATCCCTGACAACCCACATATCTCTTCGAGTACAGTCAAAAGTGATCCTATGTATAATGTCAGCAACAATTAAACTGAGCACCACTGGGTTTGCTCAACAAAAAATAAATAAATAAAAATAAATGAATAAATTGTTGTTGCAAGATACTGAAAAATGCAAATGAACACAATAGACAAAGTCCCACAAAATTTTAGTTTTTGGTTTTTACATATGTGATAAGCATAACTGTTTTATGTTTAACACTGAATAGTCAAAGGATTTATGTAAGAAGGGGAAAATGATAAATGTGCAGTACTAACTTTAAAAATACTCAAGAATAATAGAATAACTGTTCCTTGCCAAGAAAGGGGCACTCCAACTCTACTTAGTCTAATAATAGAAGCAAATGATAATCTATTTCTCAAGATTTACCAAAACTAAGACATTTTTTAGGATAAACAGTTAAATTCAAATCTGTCATTTCCTATCCCAGTGTGAAAGTTGAAATAGAAATTAGAAGAATTTCCTGCTATTCCTCACATTATATCAAGCTTTCTGAATTTGTGAACATATTTCTTTGTGAAGCCATTGTGATCTTGACAATAACCACCACACTACCTTCCTAAATCAACCACTGACACCTACTCTTGACACCAAATTGACTACCAACTGTGTTATGTCCTAGAAATTTTCATGTACTTTATTATAAGATCACAATTTTCATTATATACTAGCCGACATGTCACTATAGTATAATATTAATTGACATACTGCAAATTTTGGAAGAAAAAATAGTAATAGTTTCATTGACTAGTCTTACTGTATTGTGGAAACTATTTTGTAGGGCTCATGTGGGAGGACTGTTTTTTGGAGGGTTCACATATAGCTGTACTCTGGGCTTACTTCTGACTCAGTGCTTAGTCTTGCTTCTTGCAAGACTCGAGGGACATGTGATATGGTAGGGCTTGTCAGCTGTGTATGCAAGGCAAGCACCTTATAGGCTGTATTATCTCTTTAGCACCATATTTTAGTGACTATGTAGTATATATCCTTTCTGCCTTTCAGATATCCAACCACTCTTTTTGTTCTCTTACCAAAATTTTGCATTTTGCGATCTGTTCTTCTTGGCACTCCTCCATTCCCTCTCATTTAACAGTTCCTTCACAAAGATCTCAGAGTCAAGTGTAATCACCAAGCACTTAGAGCAGTTTCTATCTCCCTTTCACAATGATTCACTTGCTATTGTTTTTCCTTTTCGAGAGTTAGAAATCCATGGGACAGCATGGAAGACAGCACTGTATGTGTGGCTAGCAGAAGGCTTGACCAGAGATCCTCCAAGGGTAAATGTGCCTGGCTATAGCTCTGTGGGGACTCAGGAACAATAGTAGTTTTAGAAAGTAGACACCCTATGATATTGCAGGGAAGTAGATAAGACCATAAATTCATAGATTTCATATAATTCAATGTACATAATCAGGGTTTGTCATCTGAGTCAAATTTTCACTGAATATTACAATGCAGGCTATATTAAAGCATGGAATTTTATTTGCCTAGCACATAAACAATGCTAGCAATCACTGAACGAATAAAAACGCTGTCACTGTTTTAATGATGCTGATTTCTGCTGAAACATAATTCTCACAACCACTTTCATGTTAAATATGTAGCAGATGCAATGCGCATTCATAACAGGAGTCAAGGTCTCTCCATTATGTTTAAATATCACTCATAGTTCTTATAGCTACTAACTTTGTCCAGAGACGTTACCACTCAGTAGAAGTGCATCAGCATGGGAAATCTGCTGGAAAAAAAGTAACTGTTCCAGGGCCAGAACTATAGTACAGAAGGAAGGGCTTTTGCCTTGCATGGCTGACCTGGTTGACTCCCCCAGCATCCCATATGGTCCTCGAGCACTGCCAGGAGTATTTACTGTGAAGAGCCAGGATTAGACTCTGGGCATGGCCGGGTATAACTTCCTCCACCCTCCACAAAATTAACTATTTCCTCCAAGGTGTGAATCTTGTTTTATTCAGAGTTTTGTAACCTATGGTGGCTTCAATATTACTGTCCATATCTTAGCTGGCGGCAATGCCATCTATCAGATAACACTTAAAGAACTAAGCATGAAAATAGCTCTACATGACATTATACTTTAAGGAATAAATAAGACCCAGTGACTTAAAAATTGTTATTTATATCTATCACTTGTATCACTTGTTTTCCGTTGATCATAGATTTGCTCAAGCGGGCACCAGTAACGTTTCCATTCACTGGGAATGAGGTCCATTATTGTTACTGTTTTTGGCATATTGAATACACCACAGGTAGCTTGCCAGGCTCTGCCGTGGCTCTGGGTTCATCCCAGGGGGCCAGTCTTTTTCTCTGTCAGACCATCAACCAATAAGGGCCCACGGGGCAGAGAAGAGCCCTGGGTGTAGCCAAGCCCGTCTCCTGTCCGCCACCTGTCAGTGCAGCCACACCTGCAACACCTCGAGGGGCCCATAATGGCGGCCCTCATGGTGTGGGGTAAAGTAGAAAAGTATATGATCAGCATAATTTATAGATTATAACTTTAGCAATTTCAAGTTAAAATTTGCATAATAAGTCCTATTTGGAAATCAAATGTAGATAACAAACAAAAAATTTTATTTATATAGTAATAGAAATTTCTAGTTTATTGTTCAATCATTTATAAAAATGAGTTTATATGTAAAGTTCATTTTCTAATTTAAAGTCACCAGTGAAGCCTTAGTGTAACAGACTGTTGGAATATCACTATTTTCCATAAAGACATACATCTAAAAGTTAAGCTGGATAGGTAGCAAAGCAGAATAAATAAATACAAAGCATTTTCTTTTAGAATGCACAATTCTACTTCAAAAGATTTATTTAAAAAAGTTTATTGAGCCAGAGCAAAAGTACACTGGCTAGGGTGTTTACCTTGCACATGGCAATCCTGTGTTCACCCCAGCATCCCAAATGACCCTGAGCACTGCCAGGAGTAATACCTGAGAGCAGAGTCAGTAGTAACCCCTAAGCATTACCAAATATAGCCCAAAAATGTGTGTGTGCATGTTTGTGTGTTTTCGTGCATGTTTGAAAATTCCCCAGAATCTTCTTTTTCTTACTAGTAATAATGAGAGTTTTCAGGGAAGTGGATTGTTTCATCTCTAACCAGAATGATGTGGCAGAAATGTGGGGCATGAAGCCTGAAATTTGATAGTGAGCTTACAGTTAAACCCACCCACATAGGCAAAAGAGGAAACTGAGGTGCGTGAGACTTCCATGTACTGATCAAAATTGCAAAGTTTGTTAGAATGGCTGTTCCCTACACCCGTGCTCCATCCTCCATTTCTCTTCAGGGAAACTTTTATCTGGAACCGAAGAACCAAGAACTCTCTGACCTAAGATTTCATTACACTGGAATGACAGACATCTCTAACATTAAAATCCAATGCTTGGTAAGACTCAGGTTAAACCACTGATGGCTACACTGCCTTTGATGGAGCAACTGGGCACAAAACACATAAAGGTTTTTAATGCCTATTTTAAAGGCTGTTTCATTTTATGTGGCACATTCTTGGCTCTGGAAAGAAAGCACAGCGAGCCTGAGCACCGAGGCTGTACTGTGTCGCGTTTCACAGTGCACTTCATTGAACAAGCAAGTTCCAACAGCAGTTCCCGCAGATGAGAGCCTGTCAGGAAACTTCTCTTTTACCTGTCAGAACAATAAAACTCAGACCCCCATTTCCACCACACTTCTCTTTATAGAAGAGTTGTCAGAAAAGCAAGGAGAATATTGGAACCCCGGTGTAAGGCCCCCTTCTTCCTCATTGCTCTGTGCTTCGTTCAACACAAGGTCTCTTCTCTATAGTATTCAATTGCTGTTGGATCACCTCAGCTGGCCAGAAAAAAACTGTGTGAAGCAGGGTGGAGCCTGATGAAGACATGGAAAATCTGCATAATTATGTGTAAGTTATTTGAGGCTAACAGTCTGCCTGCCACCTGGGGAACACAAATGGTGGTCCTCGAGTACCCATGAAAAATACACTGCTTTCAACCCTTTTAGACATCTGTTCAGGTATGCCTCTCTCGTTTCTCAAATCTGCATGTTCTTGTCCTTTCTGATTCTTCTCTTGCTAGTTTATCTACTACTGATCTCTCACAATAAATGGCTAGTTCAATGCTTACACTCTGCAGGAGGGTACTAAAAAGCAATCAACCTGATTCTATAAATAATTGTGTCTCTATATATTCATTTGATATTAAAGCAATAACTAAATATTTTAACTATCATTCCTTTGGGGGTTTTCTGGTGTTTTTGTTTCTAAGCCAACCATATGCTCAGGAATCACTCCTGATACTGCTCTGATGCCAAGGACAAAAGCAGGGTTGAGCATATGCATGGCCTCTTCTATATTCTATATTATATATATTATATATCTGGCCCTAAATATTGCTTCTTGCTGTTCCCAGTGTTCTCTTTTAGGAGGACATCTTGCAAAGATGTTTTTCTACCTCATTCTTATCTTGTACAAATTCCAAGGAACTATTCTATTTACTACATTCTATTATTTACTATACTAATGACTTATTTGTTGCAATTTTACATAACCAAAGAACTTTTACTTAAACTGAAAAACCACTATTGTATCCTGTCAGTCCTTTATGAATATCTCTTAAAATAAATGTTGTATTGTGTACATGAGCAGCAATACAAGTACAGCATATGGGAATCACTGCAGTTCACAGTGAAAGACATATAGAAGAAATGATGACACCACGGTAGCAATATTTATATATGCACAAAGTACTATGAACTCAAGGAACAGAAAGTAAATGAGGACATGTAGGCTACATAGTGAATTCTGCAAAGCAGCGAAGGACTATATAGCTCTTCAAGATGTACAAATACTCATTGCAGTTTATAGGAAATGCTCCTTGTCTACTTGTTCCATGAATTTTTCAGTGAATTAGATAATATTGTATCAGTACTCTTGCATCCAGTAGTAGAACTATTTTTAACCTGCTCTGTTTCTGTCCTGCTCTTTTTGCATATCCCAAGCTTGATATTCTTCCAGTTCCAGTACAGTTGTAAATATTCAAGGATCCCTGCTGTAGGGAAGGACAGAATGAGGATGGCCATGTTCTCTCTATGCTGAAGAGATGAAACCAGGTATCATCAGGAGATGAAACCAGAATTCCAAGAACAAGCCCCATTCTCCACTTCACCTCACGAAACTGACACACAGTGAAAAGACAAATGCCTTATCCCAAGGCATGTTCTCAATGCATTCCAATTAGGGGATAAAACACAGGCAGGAAAATAAAACACTGTGTCTTCATGAAAATCTGTGATAAACTGGCATTATCTCGATTGTTTAATATTTAGGACATAACTGATTATTGCTTTACATTATAATCTTTCATAGAAGATAAAGCTGTGATGTCTCCTTCTCCTAAAATCACACCTGTGTCAAATGGAAGAACCTGGAACTGTGTGGAGTTCTGTGTAGTACAATCACATAGGTTAATGGTAGGTTTTAAAAGTAGGATGGTGGGGCTGGAGCAATAGTACAGCGGGTAGGGCAGAAGCCTTGCACGTGACCTACCGGTTCGATCCTCGCCATCCCATATGGTTCCCCAGGCATCGCCAGGAGTAATTCCTGAGCAAAGAGTCAGGAGTAACCCCTGAGCATCGCCGGTTGTGACCCAAAAAAGTAAAAAAGAGTAGGGATGGCATACTCAGATCAGATCTAGTAATATTCAAGCTAAAAAAATTAGAAAGAAATAAGGACAGACATTATACACTGTTTAAGGAATCTATAAAACAAGATGAAACTCTTTCCAATATAAAGTCACACATAAAGTACCTACAAAAGTTTTAAAAGCAACTGCTGATATATATGAAAAGATACTGATGCAACTCATAGGAAGAGATTTTAACACCCTATACTCATCATTAGACATATCAATAAGATAGAACATCAGCAAGGAAATAAGAGCCTAAAATTAGGAACTGGACAAACAGGGATAATCAATACAGAGAAGGCCCTACATATCAGAAAGGTGAATATTCTATTTCCTCTAGTGTATATTGAATACTTTCTAGGATAGTCCACAATGTCAGTGCCATAAAGTCACAAAAATACAAATGATTTGAACTGTCTTTCCAGGTCACAATATTATAGCAGTAAAAAAACCATAAAAAGAAAGTTAGGAAAGCTTTCAATATTTGAAGACTGAATAACAAACTTTTAAATAACTATTGGTTCAAAGACAAAGAGAAAAATAAATAAAAATGATTACTTAGGGATAATGAGAATTAAGAACTTATGGACCACAGCAAAAACAAGTGGAAAGTTAATGGCAAAACAAGATTATATCAGAAAAAAGAAAAAGCCAAGTTTATGAATTTATTTCACAGCTTGTGGAACTAGCAAAAGCAGAACCTCAAAGTAATATATCAGAAATCAAGAATACAGAAATCAAGGACACAGTGGACTGAAGCAGCAGTGCAGGCATTTGTCTTGCAGATGGCTGACCTGGATTCAAATCCTGGCACCCCATAAGGTTCCCTGAGCACCACCAAAAGTGATCCTGAGCAGAGAGGCAAGAATAAGTTCTAAGTACCTTGGGTGTGGCACACAAAAAAGCAGAAAAATTGCAAAAACAATTTAAACCGAGAATTGTTTTCTCAATTATATGAAACCCCTATTGATAAGAGTTTGCTAATAGGAATTTCACAAAATAAGGTGTCGAAGATAAAATTTTAAAGAATCAACAATATTAAAAAATACTTAGCTAGACTCATGGGGGCCAAAAAGGAAGAGAGAATCCAAACAAATAAAAGAAACTTAAAAGGGAGAAACATATACTTCAAAAATATGAAAGACCATAAGAGGTTTCTATGAACAAAACTTCATTCCATTAAGCTGAAGAAAAGAAGAAACCACAGGTTTTTAGAAACTTTAATCTTCCAAGACTGGAGAAAGAAGAAAACTTTCCTGACAGTTGGTAACTGTCAGTAAGGAAACTGAAACTGTCAGTAAGGAAACTGAAAAGTAATTTAGATCATCCCCCAAAACAGAACTTATATTCAAATGAGTCCATAGTGAGTTCTTCTAAACTTCAAAGAAGACTGATCATTACCTGTACACCTTGAAGCCTTCCATAACATAAAAGAAATTGAAATCATTTAGAAAGACATTATATTAATACCAAAACCAGCAAATATATTACAAATAATATTTCAGCTGATATCCCTGATGAGCGCTGATGATAAATTCTCAAGCAATCTGAGAAAATTGAATCCAGCATTTCAAAAAAATAATTGCCATAGTCGGGAAATTCATAGGAGGGATGCAAAGATGTTTCAGTAAGCATAAATGAATTAACATGCACCATGCCACCAAAAGAATATAAAATTGGTAATACCATAATCATTTATACAAAAAAGTGAAGTCAGACAAGAATTAAAACCTTTCAACAAAATCAGAACAAAAGGGATATACTTCAAGACAGTAACAGCTAAATGAAAAAAAAGTCAGTCATTGTTACTAACATAAAAAGGAAAGTTTTCCTCCACGATCAAATTAAAGGCAAGGATGTCTCTTTTCAAAATTATTCAATATAGATTTGTAAGTCCTTGCCACCATGATGAAATAACAAAATGAAATAAAGGCACTAAGATTGGAAAAGAAGATACACTATTCTTTTCTTGTAGATGTTATGATGATACACATATAAAATTGTAAAAACACAAAAACAAGATAAAACTCTTAGCAACAATAAACCAACATATCAATATAACGGACTACAAAAAATGGGAAAGCTCTTCTGAGTATAAAGAAGAGATGGCTATCACATTTCCTGACTTAAACATAGTACATATATGGTACTGCAATAAGGCTAGACCAATGGGATGAATTCAAGAGCACAGAGATAAGCTCTCAGGTATATGGAAAGTCAATCTATGGCAAGAGATGGGTACTAAACTGGAACAAGCAAAGCCTTTTCGACAAATGGTGTTTGAAAAACTGGATAGTCACTTGCAAACGAATCAACATGTAACACTATACAAAAGTTAATTCAAAAAAGAATAAAAGACTTCAGAATTAGTCAAACATACATAAAATATATTAATGAAAAACAGGCAAACTCCGCAGGATGTAGGCATCAGAGATGTTTTCAGCGGCTTAACTTCACTTGACATGATAGAAAAACAGCGACAAAAGCAAACAAATAAGGCAATAGCAAATTAAAAGATTTTGTATGTCAAATAAATTTGAGTTAAGGTTAAAGACATTCTAAAAATGAGAGAAAATACCTGCACATTGTACATTAGGAGACTAATACTATACATATGTGTATATATGACTGTATCACTGTATCACTATCTTCCTGTTGTTCATCAATTTGGTCGGCGGGCACCAGTAACATCTCCATATGTCCTGTTGCAAACAAGTGTAGCCCAAGAGCATCTGCTTGCTCCAGGGACAGGAAGAGCCTCAAACCATTCTTCAGCTCATGGAGTTGAGGTCCATAATTGTTGCTAGTTTTTGGCATAACAAATAAAACACGTGTAGCTTGCCAGGCTCTGCCATGTAGGTGGTATACTCTCAGTAGAAGGCTCTCATCTCGAGCATTTACTGATGAAACTTATGCAATGAGCATAGAAGCACTGAACATGTATTTTATTTAAGAAGATCATTCTTAGGTGGAAATAAAGCAGAAAGCAGCACACAAGTGCTACCTGAGATTTTCTCTGGTGTTTTGGTTCTATATGTTAATAAGAAAAATAATGCCACAGAGGCAAACTGGGGAGTGTGATTGCGGGGGTGGGACATTGCTGGAAAATGTACTCTGGTGCACTGGTGGAAGGATGGGTGTTAGAACACTGTATAACTAAAACCCAACCATGAAGAGCTTTGTAATGGTCTATCTCACAGTGATTCAATAAAAAAAGAAACATTAAAAAATACATGTTTAGGGGCCAGAGCAATAGTACAGTGAGTAGAGCATTTGCATGACACACAGCTGACAGCACCCCACATGTCCCCTAAGCCCTTCCAGGAGTGATCCCTGAGAACAGTTACACAAGTAAGCCCTGAGATCTTTCACTTGTGTGTGAATATACATATAACATGTATATATGACATATATATTTATATATGTATATATTTTATGTATATATTATGTGTGTATATATACATATGTCAGGGAGATGCTGGGGTCCCCAACAGTATCAGGACAGAAGTTCTCTTCTACCTACGACGCTACCTGGGGAACGGACGAAAACTCACAAGTCTGGAGCAGTTCCAAAAGACTTTTAATAGTAGAATAAGTTCTACCACCACATTCTAATATAATGTAAGACCTCTAGCTCTGATCAGAACTTAGGCCATGAATGAGGGCCCAAAGCTCTCACCAAAGAGGATCCCACCAGAGAAAGTCCCTCCAAAGTGGATGCCACCAGAGTGGAAGCAGTACTTCAAGTCAGTCCCCTTATGTACATAAAAGTAATCCTAGCTTCAGGGAGGGTCCTTTCAACACAGATCAACTAAATAGCTTCTAGAGAGTAGAAAAGTGTAGTAGGGTCATGCCACACCCCATTACAGGTCTAAACATATGATTATGCCAAGGACTAATCCCTTCTTCAGAAATTACCTCTTATGTGAAACACTGGAGAGAGAGAGAGAGAGGGGACCTGGTATAAAGTAATGCATCTTAATTTCACAGGTTTCATTTAATCTAGATGGTACCCACAAGGTCAATCTTATTTATTATTTGAGCGAGGGTGATTCTGACTATCTTGTTCTCTATATACTGAAAAAGTCACACTCGCCTGCTTGAGCACAAATTAGTATGATCCTTCCTATAATCTTAAATGTTAGTCTCAAAGTAGCCAGGGGTGGCAGTCACCTGGTAAATTTAACTGTCCCATTCTGGGACAAGTGGGTATAAAGAGGAGCTATTCACAATCTAAATAACATAGAAGTCATAGTAGATATATAATAATTCAGAAGTTACTAATTCAGAGACAAGGTAACTTCTGTAACTGCCACACCCTTAATCAGTGTTTACACAAAAAGAGACCTCATTAGCATGAACCCTGACTTAAGAACATGTAAATAGACTAAACAGAGTAAATAGATTAACCTGTGAGTATAGATTAAACTGTGAGTTAACAGATTACACAGCAAAGCTCACAATATAGCTAGGCCTGCCATCCAACAACTCCCCTTTTTGTTTACAAAAATATAAAAATACAAGTCTTCTAGATAATACATATAGAAATGATAAAGAAAAGGATGATACAGAAAAGGAACAATTCCAATCACAAGCAAATATCATATGTAGTCCCAATGTCATGGTCCCCCAAGCACTGTCAGAGTAATTCCTGAGCGAAGAGTCAGGAATAACCCCTGAGTATCGCTGGGTATGACCAAAAATATCAATGTCCTAATTCATTTTTTGAACCCAGAGTAAAGTTCATAGTAAAATGTCTCTGGCTGTTTGGTCATAATTGACTACAGCCTATATTTCCCTAAATTAGTGAGAGTCAATCTCCCATGTCTTATATGAAGTCTTGTGTCTGGAACAAGGTCTGAGAACTGATTTCAGAAGAGCAACATGAGTGATAATGGAAATGAGTCTCAGGAGATCAATGATCAGGTGTTCGATCAGTAGTACTGGAACAGAAATCTGGAACACTGGAACAGACGTTTGGAGCACAGGACCTGGAGAGGGGATTTGGGCCCCTCCACCCATTCCTCAGGCTCCAGGTCGGTGGGCATGGTCTTGAGCTCCCAGCCACCACAGCAAACCTGCCGGAAAACAGACACTCCAGATCCACATGTGCGGTGGTGTGCGGCTGTTCCATGGCCATGCGACAACCTTAGACTATAACTTTATCACCAGGTCCTTCCCAGGATCTTTCTCATTTATACACTGTAATGATCACTCTAGTTGCAACAAACTGGAGAGGTTATGGGGAATGAGGAATTACAATGTCACACTAGAACTCACTATTGAATATTCACATAGAGACATCATACATCATTGGTATCTGTAGGGCAAGCCACAAAGTGTAACAGAAGAGAGAGAAAAATACAGGGACAGAGACAAAGAGATAGACAGAGAAGTAAAATGTGCCTGCATAGGGGCAGGCAGGGTTTGGTTGGTGGGGACTTGTTTGGAATATGGGTGGTGGGAATTTGGCACTGGTGGAAGGATGGGTGCTGGGACACTGTATGGCAGAGATGCAATTATGAACATCCTTGTAATTGTATATATCACATGGTATAATAAAAATTAAAAAATTGATGAGTCCAGTAGGTCAGTGATGGAATTGATCAGGAGGTCAATGAATTACCAGGAGTACTGGAACAGGAATCTGGGACACTAAAACAGATGTCCAACAAACCAATAGGTTTGTTGCAGTCAGAAATTGAGAAGGCAATAGTTTAAACACAACATAGACAAAACATTAATCGCAAACATAATGGTGGACACCACACATGCACACACATTTGATCCATCAGTATATTACAGCTGTATATGTGACCCATCTAGGATGATAAATAGTAATGAATGAGTGCTTCATGAATATAAAGCCAGCAAATGTAATGGTGAGAATGTGCTCTTTCCTGTGAATAGAAACATTAGAAAATATTTTTTTGCAAATTATTAAATTTTTAGTGACACTATGGTAACAGTCCATATTATTAAATACCGTAGAAGGAATCTGTAGCAGCTAAGTCCTGGATTTACACTCAGGATTTACTCCTGGCGGCACTTGGGGGGACCATATGGGATGCTGGGGAATCAAACCCAGGTCGGCCGCTTGCAAGGCAAACGCCTTACCTACTGTCCTGTAATATTTTTGTCCTGTAATTTTTTAAAAATACTTATAAACAAAAAATATTAGAAAACTCATTGTTAAACCGTTTTTGACATAGAATATTATAGAATCCACCTTTTTTTGTAAAAAGAAAAAGTTTATCTTCAGCTATAACATCAACAGGCTGCAAGGCAAGAGTATTATTGTTATTATAAGTGAACCAAGTGTAAAAGGCTTTGACAGTAGTTTGCAACTTCTTTCTGTGGCTTTATTTGGAAGAATTAGGCATCTTCTGACTCTTGGAAAACTCAAGTTTTAACGAGGCACAGTGGGACCCAAGTTTCTTGGCAGGGTTGCTATCCATTGAAACAAAGGTATATCCCTTTCCTCATGGTGTGAATTGTAGAGTGTCTCTTGATGGCAGTTTTTGGGGTGCTTTTTGGGAGAGCATTGGGTGGGTGGGGTGAATGGAAGTGCCCCTCAGTTTAGCTGGACTAGGGCAGGCCCCCTGTCCAGTTTCCTGCGTTCGGGAGAGGCATAGCTGTTATTTGAACCCGAGGAGCTTGTGGAACCAGGAAAGGGTTTCATATCACATTTCCCAAAAAGGGATTATTGGGATATTGTTCTATATTAATCATTTTAGGAGGAACGTGGCAATTTCTACAGAGATGCCCTTTCTTTTCACAATTATAACAAATCATGTGTCCTGAGGCTGACTTTGCTTCTGATAATGGCAAGCTTTGGCACAATGCTTCCCCCTTCCCACACCTTGGGTAAAATCCAGGTGGGGCTCTCTGATGGGTGGGGTTGGGATTAACATGGTTCCCAGGATCACTCCTGTGTCTCCTTTGAGGATTATTGTTTCTTCCAGAGAAGCTGCTTGATCTCTACCTCCTCTCCTGAACCTCCACTTGTATGGCATAGGCCTCTATATGATTACGTGTCCCATAGGCGGCTGAACTGACATTTCTACAGGCCTTTAGATATCCAATGAGGTCTTCCTAATTTCTTGATGTTACTAGTATGCCCAATAACTTTGATTAGCATTCTCATAAGCTAGAATTCCTTCTAAAATTCATTGAGTGGGTGGATCTTGAACCTGTTTTCAGATTATCTCAGTTATCTCAGTTAATCTGCTGACAAATTCAAAGAAGGGTTCATTAGGACCCTGCTAGATTTTGTATAGTTCCCCTGGTACTCTGGGTCTGTATCTATATTTTCCCATGCTTTTAATACTGCATCCCGAATAAATTTTAAAATAGCATGAGGTAATGTTATTTGCTTTTCTTTCTCTTGCCATTCTCCTTCACCTCTCAGCATGGTTAAGTATACAATATAATATAAAAGTTATATTACTGCCAGAGGGTGTGATTTTTAAAGTGCGAATTTTCCGTTACTCTGTATACCACATTTCCCATTGTAGGAACTATGATTGGTTCAAACATATTTTAGCTATCATTCGAAAATCTGATAGAATTCATTCTTTGTCGCTCCAGTCAGCCAAGTATTTTTAAAAAATAAGGGCTTGTCACACCAAGTTTGACATAAGTCTTTGTGAAGGGTTATTGTCTCAATTTCTTCACTTGATCACTTGATCACTTGATATTCCGTTATTCATCGATTAGCTCGAGTGGGCACCAGTAACATTTCCATTTGACCCTATCACATGATAGTGTATCCCAATGGCATCTGCTTGCTCCAGAAATACGAAAAGCCTCAAACTGTTCCTTCAGGGTCTTGACAAAGAAGTCTGACCATCTTGTAGGTGGGTGACCACGTGATCTTTTGACATCCCATAGGATCCAGTCAGTAATAGCTCTAGTCAGCAGCCATCTCTATATCCATATCACATTACATGTCCAGGCCTACTGATTTTCAACGTCTTGGCAAACAAGATTCTGTCCTTAACTCTAGATCGTCGATGGAGGTCGAAACTCCGAGTTCCTTTTCACTTGAGTGAGGTGTGATATTCCAAACATAGCTCTTTCAATTCCTCTTTTATTCCGAATAGCATTCTCATCCTGCTTTCATTGGACCCACGTCTCTGAGGCATATGTTAATGCAGGGAGAATGGTGGAGTCGAAGAGATGTGCCCGGAGCTGGAGGTTCTTTGTCATTTTAGCTATTTCTTCAATGCTCTTGAAGGCATTCCATGCATTTCTTCCTCCTGCACAGCTCAGGTTTTAGACATAGCTGCCAAGTTTTCCCAGAGAACATCATGTTGAGTTCTCAACCTAGGTGCACATAACTGCTGCATTCAGAGATGTTTGTTCCATTGAGAGTGAATGGAGCATCTGGAATTAGTTTGTTATTCATGAACATTGTTTTGTTGAGATTCAGCTGTAGACCTATCTTACCAACATTCTCTATAGAAGTCCGAAGCATTTATGTCTCTTGCCTAATGTTTGGTGTTATTAGCGGAGGTGGTGTAGTTGCCAACCATCTATCTTCGCTCCCATTCCTTCCCATTTTAATTGTTGCATGACATTCTTGAGGGTAGTGCTGAAGAGTTTTGGTCATACTCCTTATTGCTGGGTATGTGCTGCTTCCTGATCCTCAAATCACAAAATAGAAATCTCTGTGCTTAACATATCAATTTCTTGATTCAATATTTCAAATTTATTTCTTTTCTCTGTTCATTCAATCTCATATTTAACCCATAATAGTTTTCAAATAAATTGACCAAACACTCCTGAAATTTGTATGGGGCATAAACCCCCACGAATAGCTAAAGCAATTCTTTGGGAAAAAAAGATGGGAGGTGGCACTTTCCCCAACTTCAAACTCTACTACAAAGCAGTAGTAATATGACTGCATTTATTTGCATGGCATAAATATATATGTACATATTATGATACCAATATCCAAGGTCAAGTGAAACATATATCAGGAGGTCTTGTCAAAGGTGGAAATTATCACAAACGTGTGGGAGTCAGAGGTTAGGTAAGACAGAAAATGGAAAAGGGTACTAATAATTGTCGAGGGTACTAATGCCAACCTAGAACCGAGCATTAAATAGAGGCAAAAGGATACACATGACAACCTTTTAATGTATGTTCTGTAATCCATAGTCTGGAAGGGAAGGAAAAGAGAAAGAGAGAGAAAGGGAAAGGAATAAAGAACCTGCCATGGAGGTGGGCTGGGGAAGGGGAGGGAACCGGGGATGTTGGTGGTGGGAGATGGGCACTGGTGGAGGGACGGGTGCTGGAACACTGTATGACCAAAACCCAAACATGAACTTTTTAATTGTATATCTTTTTTATTTGTATATCTCACGGTGGTATAATAAAATACTTAAAAAAAATGTTGACCTGTCTAGAAAGACATTCCATTTTTCCTTTGCTATATATGAACTCTAATAAAGTAAGCTCAATTTAAAAAAAAGAAAAGAAAAGACCTGTAGATTTATGGAATAGAACTGAAAACCCTGACACACTCTCTCAAATATATGATCGCTTAATCTTCTATATAGGAACAAAAATAATATGTGAAGCAAAGAAAATCTCTTCAACAAGTGGTACTGGAAAAACTTGGCAGTTATGTCTAAAAACTGAACTTAGAACTCCTTCTGAAGACATGCAAAAAGTCAGATCAAAATGGATTAAAGATCTCAACCTCAGTTATCAATCTATAAGGTACATCAAAGAAAACATGGGAAAAACACTCTGCAATATCGAAGCTAAAGGCATCTTCAAAGATGAAGCACCACTGACAAAGCAAATGGGCACAGATATAAACACAGGATTATATGAAACTGAAAATCTTCTGTATACCTCAAAAGAAACAGTGATCAAGATATAGAGGCAGCCCACAGAGTGGAAAAATATTCAGCCGAAGCCCATATAATAAGTGGTTAATAACCATGATATACCAGGCACTGGTAGAACTTCACAAGAAGAAAACAGTCAACCCCATCAAAAATCGGGGAGAAAAAATGAACAGAAACTTAAAAAAAAGAAATTTGAATGGCCAAAAGGCATATGAAAAGTGCTTTCATCACTAATCTTCAGGGAGATGCAAATAAAACAACAATGAGATATCATCTCACACCACAAGGACTGGCACACATCCAAAAGAACAAGAACAACCAGTGGTGGCATGGATGGGGGAGAAAGGCACAATCATCCACTGTTGATGGGAGTGCAATGGTCCAGCCCTTTTGGAACGCAATATGGCCATTCCTCCATAAACTAAACATTGAACTCCCATTTGACCCAGACATACCACTCCTGGAAATATACCCTGGAGACTGAAAAACTTACAGAAGAAACACTATCTTCACTTCTATATTCATCACAGCAGTATTCACAATAGTCAGAATCTGGAAACAATCTGAATGCCTGAGAACAGAAGACTGCTAAAGAAACCTGGTATATCTACACAAAGGAATAGTATGCAGCTGCCAGAAAAATGAAGTCGTGAAATTCAAGGGCAAATGGATGCACATGGAGATTACCATGATGAGTGAAATTAGTCAGAAAGAAAAGGACAGATATACAATGACTGCATTCATTAATGGGATAAAAATATATACCAGTGTTCTACTAGTTGTGGGAAATGGTTATGCAAGACTAGAACTGAGCAGTGAATGTGCATAAAGGGATTTTCATGCTAAACCCTAAATGTCTGTAGGTATAGCCACAATGTATAAGAACAAAGAGAGACAGAGGAGGAGAGAGTGAGTGAGAGACAATGAGAGAGAGAGAGGAAAAGGAAAAGTGCTTGCTATAGAGGCAGGCTAGGGGAAGTGGGAGGTAATTTGGTGACATTGGTGGTGGGATTAGGGTAGTGGTGGAGGGGCGGGTGCTGTAATACTATATGACTGAAACCCAATCATGAACATATTTGTAATTGTATATCTCGTGGTGGAATAATAATTTTTAATGGGTAGAAGTAATGAACAGATACTTCTCTAGAGGAGAAAAGGATGATGGATGATGGCCAACGACACATGAAAAAATGATCAGCACCACTTATCATCATAGAAATAAAAATCAAGATGTCAATGTGATACCATTTAACACCAGTAATAATGGTATATATCAATAATAGCAGGAACAATCTATGTCGGCAGGGATGTGGTGAGAAAGAAACTCACATTCACTTCTGGTGGAAATGTGATCAGGTATTACCCCTGTAGAAAACAGAATAGGGATTTCTCAATAAACTTAGAATTGAACTTTCACATGACCCAGAAATTCCACTATTGGGCATCTACACCCTGGAGACAGAAACACTTTTTTAAAAAGGATATATGCACACTGTTATTCATCTCTGTACTCAATACAATAGCAAAGATGGAATCAACCTAGGTGTCCAATGGCAGATGAATGGATCATGAAGATATGGTATATGTATACCATGTAATAGTATGCAGATGCAGTGGTATGAAGATGTGGTATATGTACACCATGGAATAGTATGCAGATACAATGAAATCATGAATTTCCTGCAACATGGTTAGAACTGGGTGATATCATTTTAAGTGAAGTAATACAGGTGAAGAAAGATAAACAAAGGATTATCTCACTTATCTGTGGTACATAGAATATTTGATGTGGAAATGAAAAATGCATTGCAGTAAAGACGGAATGCCTGTATCATCCTTGGCCCAGCGTTTAGATTGGATACAGACAGAAAAGGAAGGAAATAAAAGGGGGAAGAAGAGATTAGGAGGCATCAGGGCTTAAGTTATACCAGTGATATGAGTGAGGGCTATAGCCATATAGACAATACACAGATTCTACAGAACTGAAATATGATATGTAAGAGGTAACCACTGTATTTTGTAATGTACCTGTAAAGTTGACTGAAAGAAGGGGGTAAGGTTTGGGGTGTGGAAGGGAGCACTGGTGGAGGGACTTTAACACTGGTGGCAAGATTGGAGTTGAGATATTATATGCCTAAATCTCAACTATCTATTATTTTGTAAGTCACAGTTCTTTAAGAAAAGGAAAAAAAACTCATTCTTTTTCTTTTTTTCATTTTCACTAGGGATGCTGTATGGCTAAACCTCTTTGGAAGACAGGATGGATAATTCTTTAAAAACAAAGTATATTCCTTCAATATAATCAAATAAACCCACTTCTTGAAATCTATCAAAAAACATTCAAATAGAAATTGAAAGGGATAAAGCTGCACCAATGTTCATTTCATGCTATAATAACTAGTATATGGTAACAACAAAATGTCCAATCACAGAAGTTATATAAAGAAATTCTGATATACACATAATAGAATACTATGCATCTGCAAGAAAAAGATGAAATCATACATTCTTTGAAACTTAGAAGGAACTATGGAGTATCATGATAAAAAAAGAAGAAAAATAACATGACCTCATACATATATCATTTATTAAAACTAAACAAAGGAATATAAAATAATGGGTGAGTAAAAACTTTTATTTTTGTTGATTTTTGTTGGATGACACCGCCTAGCTAGCTTTATATCTTGGCTGTTTAAGCTACTTACAGCTTAAGCTATTTACATGTCTTTAAGCCAGAGTTCATGCTAAAGAGATCTCTCTCTCTCTCTCTGTGTAAGCACTGATAGAGGATGTGGCAGTTACAGCAGTCATTTTGGCTCTGAATTAATAGCTCTTGGTATATTATTATAATTTCTGCTATGATGTCAATGCTATCTAGATTGGGCACAATTCCTCTTAACACCCACTGGTCCCAGCACACAACAATTAGAATTTACCAGGAGACCACCACCCTGGCTACATTGAGATTACTATATTTTATCAATTCTGCCAAGATCAAAGGAGGATCTTGCTAGTTTGCCCTCAGGCAAGTGAGCATGACCTTTCAGTAAATAAAGGACAGGATACTCAGAATGACCCTGGTGCAGAGTAGAAAAAGAAAGACCCTTTGGGTACCATCTAGATGACATGAATCCCCATGAAATTATGATGTGTTTTTCCCCATGTACATAAGTCCATTAAGATGTGTTTCTTTACATCAGCCCCTTCTCTGTCCAGTGTTTTGACATGAGATAATCTCAGAGGAAAGAACTAGGCCCGGGCATAATCATTTGTTTAGACCTGAAACAGGTGTGCCATCACCCTACTTCTATAACTAAAAGCTGATTTGTTGATTTTGGGGGTCACTATCCTCCTTAATAAAGTATTATGACTTTGGGGTATATAAAGGGACTGACTTGGGGAAAATCCATCTATTTTGATGGGACACCTGGATCCAAGTGCATAGTTGGAGGTCTGGCAACCATGGAGTTAGAGGTCTTGGAAATCCCATTACCTTGGATTATAGCAGCAGAGCTTGTTTCATTATTGGTGATTAGTAAAGGCTTTGGAACTGAGCTGAACTTTTGGTTTGTCTGACTGACACCAGTAATTGAGATAAAAGGAAACTCTTTCCCTGATATTGCTGAGGACCCCCGTGACTCCATGATAGGTTTTTGATAGAAAAACTGAGCTTACCAAGTGTTTTAAGGAGAGGGGAGGAGAGGAGAGAGAAGGAGTGAGAAAGAGAGGTAGGGTAAAGGAGGAGAAGCGACATACAGATGGGAACACCCTGGGCATTTGTGTTTGTTGCTGGAGGTGCAATAACTATGTTAATAAAAGTCATGAAACTTAACACTAGTAAAATCATTTTACCTAAACTACAATTAAATTTGAAAAATGAAAATGGGGGATGGAGGGATAGTGTGTGGGTAAATCATTTGTCGTGACATACACAATGTACCATGGTTTCTTCTCCATCACCTAATATGATCCCCTGAAACAGCCAGGATGGATCCCTGGGCACAGAGTCAGGAGACAGCCCTGAACACAGTAAGGTATATGCCCCCAAAATAAAATTTAAAAAAATAGTAAAAAAGGAAAAAATATTTGTTTCTAATGCTTGAGTCAATATTCTGTCCCAAAGTTTACCAAACAAGTTCTTGAATTTATAAACATAACCCATCTACATATGCCATAAGAAATAGACAATAGTGATTTTTTTCATAATATCTTCATAGACCAAAACACATTTAAATGACCTAAAACTTCCATATTATAAATCCTTCAATTACCTAAATAGGGGAAAAATAAGATTGAATAGATCCCATTAGTGAGAACTTTCTTTTTACCAACTTTGCGAGTTATATTTAGAGTAAGAATTGTATTAGACCATAAGTCACAATTTATGTAAAGCAGCATGAAATTAACATAACTGTTTATATTAAAACATGACTGTGAAGGCAATTACTCTATGTATTTCCATTAAACAAGCAAAAGTGTTTTTCTTACTAAATACCTATGTGATAAGGTGCTCAGTAAGACTTGCTGGGCAAATAGACTTAAGTGAAGCTAATGACTATCCTTTTTTTTTTTTTTTTTTTTGCTTTTTTGGGTCACACCCGGCAATGCTCAGGGGTCACTCCTGGCTCTGCACTCAGGAACCACCTCTGGCGGTGCTCGGGGGACCATATGGGACGCCGGGGATCGAACCCGGGCCGGCACAGGCCGGCTGCGTGCAAGGCAAACGCCCTACCCGCTGGGCTATCGCTCCGCCCCCCATATCCTTTTTTATTTTCCTTTTTGGGTCAGGCCCGAGTCAATGCTCAGGGAGTTACTTCTGGCTCTGCACTCAGGACTTACTCCTGGCGATGCCAGGGGACCATATGGGATGCCGAGGATGGAATCCAGGTCAGCTGCGTGCAAGGCAAACTCCTACCCACTGGACTATCATGATAGTCCAGCAGGGCATGGCCCAGAATCAACAGGCCCCAGGGAGTTTTGTTCTCCAAGTGAAAGAGTTTCTCCCAAACTTTTATATGTATATATATATATATATATATATATATATATATATATATATATATGTATGTATGTATGTATGTATGTATGTATGTATAAGTGTAGTGGACATTTAATGCTTCACCAAATGTATAGGAGAGTGGTTTTGCTCTCTAAAGACCAGATCTGACCGTTAATGCTAAGACAGATCTGGAAAGAGAACCAGTACAGAAAAAGTCAATTTGGAATATTATCACAAAGGTCAGAGTTGTTCTTACCTACCCAGAGATTTTTGGGTAGCCCCAAGCAAGAGGGCAGAAACCCCATGTTCATCTCCTATGTGGCTGCTCTTGAGGGAACTCACTTTTTGGTTTTCAGTTCATACTAGAGATTAGTTGGAGTCACAGGAAATCAACAGGAAACAGTAGACCAAAACAAAATACAAAAACTCTGAAAATCCAACCGCTTGTTATAACCATGGTACACAAGAGCAATACAAAACTCTACAATTCCCCCAGTTTTCTATTAGGCATTTGATTTAATATACTGGTAATAATTGAGTTTAGGCATATGATGTTAAAGTTTCACCAAAATGGAGTGGTTGGTGGTTTTCATCTCTATCACTTCCACCTCAATATCAACTCCACCACCAGAATCTCAGTGATCTCCACCAATACATTAAATTCCACTCTTTTTTCCCAATCCATAGCCCTGAGAATCTCTGTTCTGTAGTCCAGTTCCTAGTGCATGCTACTGTTGTTTAACTATTATTTCCTTACTATGCTATTTTCACATGTGGAAAATATGCATACTATTCTCACTTGTGGAAAACATGTGAGAAAATCATTTTGTATTTGCCCTTCTCCGCCTGATTACTATAACTCAGAATGATAGCCTCTAGTTTCATTCATGTTGCAAAAATGGCATGATTTTACATTTTATGAGCGGTGTTGTACTGTGTATTTATATCACAGTTTCTTTATTCATGCATTTGTTCTCGGGAAATTGGTTTGTTTCTATGTTTTGGATAATGTGATTCACTATCACTATCTTCCCATTCATCACCGATTTGCTCCAGTGGGCTCCGGTAACAACTCCATATGTCCTGTCTCATGCTAGTAGAGCCCAAGGGCATCTGCTTGTTCCAGGAACATAAAGAGCCTCAAACCATTATATTAGGTCATGGGATGACTTAATATAATTGTTACTGGTATTTGGCATATCAAATATGACATGGGTAGCTTGCCAGGCTTGCCGTGAGGGTGGCATACTCTTATAGTCACCTCTAAATACAGCATTTATTGATGAACCGTGTGGCTGCAAGTGGCCATGCAAGCCGGGCTGTGATAGCCTCGTCAGCTGGGTGGAGTCCTGATGAGAGGGAAGTCCGGATGTGGAAAATGGCGGCCCTCATGGAGTGGCAGGGGGTTTGTCTGGCTTGTTGCGAGACTCTGCTGGGGTGGCGGACCAGGGCTAGAACCCATCCTCACTCCCAGGTGCCTCGTGAGCGGCTGGGCACAGGGAGAGCAGGTAGCAGCTCTACCCCATGTCTGTGAGTCTCTGGATCAGCGTACCTGGGCCAGATTGAAAAAAAAAAAAAACTACTGCAGGGTGGGTGTCAATGATCCGGGCTGTGATAGGCTCATCTGCTGGGTGGAGTTCTGATGAGAGGGAGGTCCAGATGTGGAAAATGGTGGCCCTCATGGAGTGGGGGATCATCTGGCTTGTTGTGAGTCTCTGCTGGGGTGGCGGGCCAGGGCTGGAACCCACCATCCCTCCTGGAAGCCTCGTGAGCGGCTGGGCACAAGGAGAGCCAGTAGCAGCTCTGCCCCCATGTCTGAGAGTCTCTGGATCAGCACACCTGGGCCAGGTTAAAAAAAAAAAACTGCTGCAGGGTGGGTGTAAATGATTCGGGCTGTGATTGATTCTGCAATAAACAGGAGTACAAATTTCTTAAAATAGTGTTTTTGGATTCTTTGATAGATTCTACTCTTAAACGCATCCACAGGTGCTGATTCTCCATGCAAGTCAGAAAATCTACCCTGTATTGCCTCCCTCACTACCCAGCCCCTTGCACTGTGCAAGTTGCTATCCCTTCGTGCACAGATGCATCTATACTTCTACTTAGCAGGAACAACTCTGTTCCTTATACCTCACAATGCATGCACTTATATACCCTGCTACAAATCCATGGATACAGATATAGTCCTGGCCAGCTTTAGGGCATTTTCTATTAGTACCTCATTCTTAACTCCATACACTTAACCCACCAAAAAAAAAATAAAACAAAATTTAAAAAAATCCTCTCACAGGCAGTGGTGCTGATAAGAAATCACTGAGCCTTGAATTGCTGTCAAAGAATAGGCACAGCCAAGACATCAATGAAATAATCCCTGTGACTGACACCAAGCTTCAAGATCACAAACCAGCAAAAAGTCAGTTGGAGAGGCCCGGCAAGAAAAAAAAAAAAAAGCAACTCTCAACAGAATACCTTAGAGAGAACCTGAAGGGTCAAACTACCAAGATTTATCCTCAAAGCACAGCAATAACAATGAAGAAGTAATGTAAGTGTTCACCTAGCTGAATGAGTGAAGACAGTATCTCAGAAGGCTCTACCAGTATCAACTAGGTCTGTAATCTCAGGGCAATAACTTTATACAGAACCAATGGTGAGGATATTTTATGAGTTAAAAGAAGTATTTGGCATATGCAATCAATAAAGCACAAGAAAGTGTGAGAGTAGAACTGAGAAAACTACAAACAAAAATGTAGGACTAAAGAGTATGGAAGGTGAAATACAAGCTGGGAAGACTCCAGCAGCAGAGAGATATCAGTTGAGAAGACTATCAGTAAGTTTAAAAATAAGATGTAGGAGAGTAGTAGAAAATGGTAAAGATGGAAATAAACATGAAAAGACATGAACAAAATACAAAGAACTATGGGATGGATTCAAGGAGAGCAATATAAGCATCATAGCACTCTGTTTTTGCAACTGAATTTTCCAGGCTTTCACAGAATCAGGGATAAGCTCTCTCCCCCATCTCCCAGTTCTTTGGAAGACCTGGTGGTCCTGCGTGAACTGCCTCAGGCACCAAAGTAATATCATTCATAGGCCATGATCCAGAGACTTATAATAAATCTCCAAAGAGATCAGTACCTAGCAGAGGGGCTCCCAGTCCTCCTCGCATCAGGCTGACACAGGGGGTCCCCTGGAGGAGACAGGGAATCAGGTTTGGGTCTGGTCTTTCCCAGCAGAGTCCCAGCAGCCCAAACACTCCACACTCCACCATCACCAACATGCTCAAAGCCAGACTCCACTAATTATATGAGTCCTACCCATCAGTTAACCCATTGAAAAGCTCAGATAGAGGGTTTTTGCAACAGAATTCTCCAGATTTTCAAGGAGTTGGAGATGGGGTCCATACCCCCCATCTCTCTTTTCTTCAGAAGGACAAGCTGTCACACCCATACCCCAAAGGCACCACCCAGTTGTAAATTTAACTATAACTTAATCACCTAGTTACAATCTCTGGAGCACATGGCCTCATTCTTGGCCATGAGACATCTCAAACTCTAGTATATTGTACCAAGTACCACATCACATTTAATAAATGAAATATAAGGCACCCAATAACAAAATATATAGTCACAAGCCTATCCTGCAACAACATATCAGTAATTTCTTATATAAAGGGTTTAATGGCTCAATGACGCCATCCTGATTGAAGAAGCCTATTAACTTTCTTCTAAGAAAGCATTTCTCCACTATATTTAGCAAATTAGTTATAATAAGCAACATAAAATAAGTTATTGGGGATTTTCTTAGGAATGGCTCATGCAGTGGTCGGAAATTGAAGTTATTGTGGTCCGTAGTTGCAATAGCAGTGGGTATGGGGTTGAATATTGAATATTTGTAAGAAATTAGCATGAACATCTTTGTTAAAAAATTGATTAGTAGCCCACTAGTTTTAATAAGTTGAATAAGTGAAAGCAAGAACACAGAGGATCCAGTCACACATATAACTCAGTAAAAAACGTCATGACTTTAGGAAAAGCATTCTGAGATATATATCGTAATAAGCAATATAATTACCACATTGGTGGTGGGACTATTGTTGTAATATTGAATACTTGAAAAGACTGTGTTCTGAACAACTTTGTAAAACACAGTGTTTAAATAAAGTTAAAAAATAATCATAGTAATCTGAGGAATAAAGTGGCAAATTTAACAAAAAAAATCCAAAGAAATCATAACTAAGAATTTCCAAGAGTTGACAAGTGCATGCACCCAGATTCTATTCAAAACGTTCAAAGGGTCATAGAGAAAATAAATCCAAGTAGAAAAATAAAACAGAATATAATCAGAATAGCAAAAACTAAAGACAGATCAAAGGAGTAACTTCTGTACAAAGTAACACAGCAGAGTTGATAAAATGAGATTCTACAGGTCGGAATATATAAACTTATAAACCTCAAATAAATGAACATCTTGCCATGAATACTATATCCAATTAAATAATGACTATTTGAAGGAATATTACAAAAATATCTCATAAACAAGAAGCAGCTTGAAGTTCACCTTTGTGAAAGTTGCAAGAGGCTTTAAATGGTCTTTTCAGAAAGCAAGACAAACTTCACGGATTGGCATAGTTTCTCCAAAATGACAGCAATAAATTCCTTCATCTCAATGATCTTATTTAATGTCAATGATCTGAACTCACCAATAGAGATAGAGGGTGGCAGAATAGATGAGAAAAATAAACCTGACTGTTGCACCTATCAGAGACACATTTGAAGGGTCATGGTAAATACATTTCAAAGTAGGAAAACAATCTTACAGGCAAGCAATAGTCTTTAAAATGCTGAGATGGCTGTACATATCACAGACTTTAAATCTAGAAAGACCATAAGGGAAAGGGATGATCATTATTAAATAATCAAGGAACTAAAACATCAAGAACTTAAAAACATATATGAACTTATTGATAGACCATGAAATACATAAAATAACTACTAATAGACTATAGGGAAGGCGAACATTTTTTATTACTGGCTTTGGCATATCGAATACGCATTGGACAGCTTGCCAGGCTCTGCCATGAGGGCGGTATACTCTTAGTAGCTTGCTGGGCTAAGCACTGCCAGGAGTAATTCCTGAGTGCAGAGCCAGGAGTTACCCCTGAGCATCGCTGAGTGTGATGTCGCTCTCCACCCTGACAAGCAGGACATGCCCTTCAGCTGCTTTATGTAGCCAGAGGACACATGGCCTGTGTCCTGGTCGTCCCACTGGCGGTCCTTGATGAGCGCAGCGAACATGGCGGCGTGTAAAGATGGTGAAGAAAGAAGACCGCCGGGTGTCGGTCATCATCATGTCGCCCGCAGGTGGGGCCCACAAGCCGAAGGGCTCCCTGGCCTCACTGTCACCGCTGGCCGCAGCGTGCCACACTGCCTGCATGGCCAATCCCGAGCCGGCGCAGGGGGGTGGGGCGCCTCCTCTGGCTGCGTTCCTTGGCACTGTTGTCACTAGCGTCCATGAGCTAGGTCGCACCACTGGCGCCTTCACGGCTGCTCTCGCCACTCCCCACTCCGCCGCGAAACCCGAGTCTGGGCGCTGCTCATTGCCCAGCTCCTACCTCTGCCATTGCTGCAGCCTCTTCCCTGCCACTACCTCCTTGGCCTCCGACATCTTAAAAGAGCCCAACACATCAAGATCCTTCGTGAGCTGTATTACAGATTCACCCAAAGGATTGCACCATTCTACAAGGAAGTGATCACTGATGTCCAAAGAAGGGGTTCGGAAGGATGATACCATTTCACCAAAATTCTTCAGCGCCACCCTCGAGAACATCATGCGACAATTAAAATGGGAAGGAATAGAGTGAAGATAAACTGTCGGCAACTACACCGCCTCGCTTCACTGATGACATCATTCTAATAACACCAAACATTAACCAAGTGGCACAAAGGCTGGCCCACTTTGACTGAGAATGTGGAAAGATAGGTCTACAGCTGAATCTCAACAACACTATGTTCATGAAAAATAAACTAGTTCCAGAGGCCCCATTCACTCTCAATGGAACAGACATCTCTGAATGCAGCAGTTATGTATACCTAGGTCGGAAATCAACATGATGAACGACCTAAAACTTGAGCTGCACAGGAGGAAGAGAGTGGCATGGAATGCCTTCAAAGGCATCGAAGAAATAATGAAAAAGACAAAGAACCTCCATCTCTAGACACATCTCTTTGGCTCCACCATTCTCCCTGCATTAACATAAGCCTCAGAGATCTGGGACCTGCGAAAAGCAGGATGAGAACGCTATTCGGGTCTCCCAGAGAGGAATCGAAGAGCTATTCTTGGAATATCACTCCTCACTCAAGTAAGAGAAGGAATCCCGAGTTCAGACCTCCTTCACTGTTCCAGAATCCGGGACGCTGTCTCGTTTGCCAAGGCATCAAAAAATCAGATGGGCTAGACATGTAATGCGATTTGGAGATGACCGCTGGACTAAAGCGGTTACTAACTGGATCCCATGGGATGTCTAAAGATCACATGGCCGCCCACCTACAAGATGGTCAAACTTCTTTGTCAAGACCCTGAATGAATGGTTTGAGGCTCTTCGCATTCCTGAAGCAACCAGATGCCATTTGGCTACACTGGCACGTTATGGGGTCAAATGGAGATGTTACTTGCGCCTGCTTTAACAAATCGATGAATAATGATATACATGATAATCTCTAAATGTATACATTGCAAGCCACAATGTGTAAGAGACTTGGAAGAGGGGGAGAGAGAGACTGAGAGAGAGAGAGAGAAGTGAAAATTGATGCCATATATGCAGGTTGGGTAGGGGGAATTAGGGGACATTGGTGGTGGGAGATGGGCACTGGTGGAGGAATTGGTGCTGGAACACTTTATGACTGATCCCAATATGATTACTTTTGTAACTGTAAATCTCACTGTGGTATATAAAAAATTAAAAAAAAAAAGAATATGAACAAAATTGATAAACAATAAGATATTATAATAAATAAAGAATGAGAGAAAAATAATTAAAAAGACACAAAAAGTAAAGGAAAAACATCATGACATACTACAGAAATAAGAGTATCATAATAAATTGCTATAAAATTTTAATACCACAAAACTGGAGACCTTAGCAGAAATTGACATATATTTAGACTGAAAGCCTTGGAAGGCTGAATTACCAGCAAATATCAGCAAGGAAAACAAAATGGGTGTTAGAAGTCTCCACCAAAACAAAAATAAACCCACCAGACCCAGATTGGTTTACTACTTCTAGTTCTTCTCAGGTTCTTCCAGAAAGTAATGATAGAAGAATCTTACCAAATTGTTTCTCTGAAATTATTTTGATATTAACATACATGATTCTGCTACCATCAACAGAGAGGCATCATTTAAAAAAATTATAGAACTATATCCCTGTTGAACATAAATGCAAAGATCCTCAAGAAAATACTATCAAACTAAATCCAACAACACATCGAAAATATGGTACACCTGGATCAAATGGGATTTATCCCAATGATGCAAGTTTAATATAGTCAAGTTAAAGAATGAAAAATGCCAGAGCATTACAAAGTGAAATAAAGATCATATGATGATAATACCATTTCGTCAAAACTCTTCAGAGTCACCCTCGAGAACATCATTAGACAGAATGGAAAGGAATGGGAGTGAAGATAGATGGTTGGCAAATACTCACCTCCGCTTTGCTGATGACATCGTTCTAATAACACCAAACATTAGCCAAATGGAACAAATTCTGGATGACTTTGACCAAGAACGTGGAAAGATAGGTCTACAGCTGAATCTCAACGAAACTATGTTCATAAAAAATGAACTAGTTCCGGAGACCCCATTCACTCTCAATGGAACTATCATCTCTGAATGCAGCAGTTATGTGTACCTAGGTCGAGAAGTCAACATGCTGAACAACCTAATACTTGAAGCTCCAGAGGAAGAGAGCAGCATGGAATACCTTCAAGAACATCGAAGAAATAGCTAAAAGGACAAAGAACCTCCAGCTCTGGGCACATCTTTGACTCCACCGTTCTCCCTGCATTAATATATGCCTCAGAGACCTGGGCCCTATGAAAGCAGGATGAGAACGCTATTCGGGTCTCCCGAATAGCTGGACTAAAGCCGTTATTTTTTCGACATATGGATTTCATATCCAGCAATGAGACAAGAAGTTCAGCACAGAAACATATTTGTATTAGGTAAAAGCCACCACCAGGACATCAAGAGCTGCTACTTTCCATCCAGTGTCTGACACAACTAAGAGCCAGCCTCCCCTGTGGCCCTCCAACGCCTGCCCATTGCCAGCCACATCCTGTGCCATTGGAGAACAAGACTGAAAAGAGCCACATACTTCTAGCAATCAACACAGTTCTACCAGGAAGAGGAAAGACCACCAAAAAAAATCCCCAAAACCTTCATTAAAAAAATTAGGCAGGAAGTTACACAGTGAAATCATTTTGAATTTCATAATATGGTAGAGGCATAAACCTTAGGACTTCTTTGCTTCCACTGTATAGAGGTCTGAGCTCTTCTGGTTATAAATGGGGATTTGCTGGCGTATTTCAGCCAACTTCTTCAGGTCTATGTCTGAATACACGATTGTTTCTTCAGTTCCAGCCTTGGCAAGGACCTCTCCCCAAGGAGACACCACGGTGCTGTGTCCCCAGGCAACATAGGAGGCTCTGTCATCCCGGCAGGAGAGGCAGTGGCCACGTACACCTGATTATCAACAGCCCGGCCTCTCTGGAGCTGCTCCCAGTTGTCTGGTCCAGTCAGGATAAAAGCTCCAGCAGCTGGCAGTCTCTCTGTGCATAGACTTGTGCAAGTTCTGCAAAGCGGATATCATAGAAGATGCCCAGGCCCACTCTGCTGTAAGGAGTATCAAATGTGGAGAAACTGTTGCCAGGACTCAATGTTTTAGACTCTTGAAATGTGATTTTCCCAGGAACGTCGATGTCAAACAGATGGATCTTTCTGTGTTTTACCAGTAGAGTGCCATCTGGTCCAAACACAGCACAGGTGTTATATAATTTCAATTTAGAAGAGAAATCAAAAGAGCTATGTTTGGAATATCATGTCTCACTCAAGTGAGAGGAAGAATCCGGAGTTCCAACTAGCTATAGCTAGTTCCAACTAGCTCTAGCTCCATTGCTATTCCAGAATCAGGGACTCTGTCTCATTTGCCAAGGCATCGAAAATCAGATGGGCTGGACATATGATGCGATTTGGAGATGACTGCTGGACTAGAGCCGTTACCAACTGGATCCCACGGGACGTCAAAAGATCAAGCGGCTGCCCACCTACAAGATGATCAGACTTCTTCATCAAGATCCTGTATGAACGGTTTGAGGCTCTTCATATTCCTGAAGCAATAAGATGCCATTGGGATACACTAGCAAGTGATAGGATCAAATGGAAATGTTATTGGTGCCCGCTTGAGCAAACTGATGAATAACAGGATGTCAAGTGATCAATTGATCAAGTGATGATAATATCAATAGATGCACTGAATACATTTGACAAAACCAACAACCATTTGTGATAAAAATATGCTTCTTATAAATTGAAATGGAATGAAATTTCCATAATATAAAGTCATATAATAAACCCACCATAACTCACATCATACTGAATGGCAATAAATAAATAAATAAATAAATAAATAAATAAATAAAAGCCTTCTCTCTAAGATCAAATCCAAGGTAAGAGTACCCACTCGTCACTATTATTCAGTATATTAGTAGAAATCCTTGCCACAGAAATCACAAAGCAAAGAGGTATTAAGGGGGTCCAGATTAGGAGAAGTCAAATTATCACTATAACATGGTAACATACTTAGAAAAACCTGCAGAAAATCCCCAAGAGCACACAAAGGAATCTAGAAAAATATATAATAAAGTGTCAGGCTACAAACTCTATAAGGAGAAGTTCATGGCACTTTCTATACCCATTTCTATGTGTGAACAATGAATAACTGAGAGGCGACAAGAGAGATTTTTTTTCTAAAATTCCATCCATATTTAATCCTCTAAATTCAAGTACCTTGAAATTAACTTTAATAAAGAGAGGGGAAATTAAGACACTATTAAAAAATAAAATAAGACAGAATTAAATGGAAGCACATCCCTCTTCATGGATTGGAAGGATTAACATCATACTGGCAATCTACCAAAACACTATACAAATTCAATGCAGAATTTGTATAGTATTTGGCATTATAGACCAAATGGTTTTAGGATTTACAAAGAATACTAACGTGATTAGAATAGTAAAAGAAATTTAGGTAAAATGAAGATGGGAAGTTTCTCTTTTCTCAATTGAAATTAAATTATAAAACCATAATAATTAAGAGAGTGTGGTACTGGACTAAGGGCAATTCTTAGAACAACAAAATAGAATTGAGATCCCAGAGAGAGATCCTCAGATATATCTACAGTTAATACTGAAAAATGAGTCTGATCATTTGGGTCCAAGAAAGTTTCTTTAACATCTTTAACAAAAGATGTTGGAAAAACTGGTCAGTCATAGATTTTTAAAAAGGAACTCAGATCCCATATCACACATGCATAAAATTGAATTATAAATCATTCTAATTCAATTAGAATTGATTGTTTTAATAATAAAACAATCCATAAATTACATTAAGGAAAACAAAGGCAGTAACCTTTGTCATTCACTAAGAGACATTGTCAGGGATTAAATGTTAGAGGCTTGTTATAGGCTCAGCAAACATGAGCAAAGATAAATATATGAGACTTAATAAATTAAGTACCTTCTGATCACAAAGAGAAATGATGACTAAAATAAAGATATACCACCCACTGGGAAAAATATTTTCCTACCACCCCTACTCATCTGTTAGAGTAAATATAATATAGACATTTACATAAGCACTAGAACAAATATTGTTTAATGTTTCATGTATGAAGCTCTAGTAATAAGTTTTGTAAACCATGGTGTCTAAAGTAAAATTTTTTTTTGGCTTTTTGGGTCACACGGCGATTCTCAGGGATTACACCTGGATCTGCAATCAGGAATTACTCCTGGAGATGCTCAGAGGACCGTATGGGATGCCAGGGATCAAACCCGGGTTGGCCGTGTGCAAGGCAAACACCCTCCCTGCTGGACTTTCACTCCGGCCCCAAATAAAAATTATTTTTAAAAAATCAGCATCAGTGTGCCGTGGGGGAAAAAGGAACCATCATCCATTTTTGGTGTGAATGTTGGCTGATTCAACTTATTTAGAGAACAATATGGACACTTCTCAACTAATGATTGAACTTCCATATAGCCCAGCAATTATTTCTTGAAATCTACCTCAAGAATGCAAAACCAGTATTGATGGGAATATAAACAAAAGACAATTCTCATCCACTGCAAGGAAAAGTGTTGGCTATTTGAACCTCCATGGGAAACATTGTGCATGCTTGGTGAAAACCAAGATTTGAGTTAACCTAGGCACTAGCTGGACTGATTCACAAACATTAAGCTTGGAATAACGGAGATATGCCATATCCAATATGGTATGAACTCCCCACAATATGGTATGTTGTATACCATGTTATAACTCTCCCAAAATAAATAATGAATATGGTATAACTCCAGCCCAAAATAAATAAGCTAACTGCATTTACAACTGATTTGGTAGTGTTGACTGTACTGAAATATAATTTCCTTACTACAAGACAGTAGTAATTAAAACAGCATGGTATTGGAATAAAAACAGACCTGTGGATCTATGGAATAGAATTGAGTATCCTGACACCCAACCTCAAACACATGATCATTTAATCTATGATAAAGGTGCAAAGAGTCTAAAATAGAGTAAGGAAAGCCTTTTCAACAAGTGGTGTTGAGAAAACTGGGAAGTGACATGTAAAAAAATCAATTTGGACCTGTGTCTAACACCATGCACAAAAATCAGATCAAAATGGATTAAATATCTCAATATCAGACTTGAATCCATAAAGTACTTTGAAGACAATATAGAAAAAACCCTTCACGAAGTTGAAGCTAAAGGCATCTTCAAAGGTGAACAATCACTAACAAAGCAACTAGAAGAAAAAATAAACACATGGGACTACATGAAACTAAAAAGCGTCTGCACCTCAAAAGAAACAGTGACTAAGATACAAAATCAGTCCACAGAATGGGAAAGAATATTCACCCAATACCCATCTGATAAGGGGTTAATATCCAGGATATATCAGGCACTGTTAGAACTTTACAAGAAGAAAACAATCAACCCCATCAAAAAATGGGGAGAAGAAATGAACATAAATTTCAGCAAGGAAGAAATTTGAATGGCCAAAAAACATATGAAAAAATGCTCATCATCACTAATCATCAGAGAGATGCAAATCAAAACGACAATGAGATACCACTTTACACCACAGAGACTGGCACATATTCAAAAGAGCAAGAACAACAAGTGCTGGCATGGATGTGGTGAAAAGGGGACACTCATCCATTGTTGGTGGGAATGCCGGCTGGTACAGCCTTTCTGGAAAACAATATGGACTTTCCTCCAAAGACTAGAAATTGAACTCCCATTTGACCCAGCCATACCACTCCTAGGAATCTACTCTGGGAAACCAAAAATACGCCAACGGAAACACCATCCCTACTTTTATGTTCATAGCAGCATTATTCACAATAGCCAGAATCTGGAAGCAACCAGAGTGCCCAAAAATCGATGATTGGATAAAGAAGCTTTGGTATATCTATACAATGGAATACTATGCAGCTGTCAGGAAAAATGAAGTTATAAAATTTGCCTACAAATGGATGGACATGGAGAAGATTATGTTAAGTGAAATTAGCCAGAAGGAGAGAGACAGATACAGAATGACTGCATTTATCTGCATAACTTAAATAAATATGTACATATTATGATACCAATATCCAAGGTCAAGTGAAACATATATCAGGAGGTCTTGTCAAAGGTGGAAATTATCACAAACATGTGGTAGTCAGAGGCTAGGTAAGACAGAAAATGGAACAGTGTGCTAACAATTGTCACAATTGTTGAGGGTATAATACCAACCTAGAACTGAGCATTAAATAGAGGCAAAAGATACACATGACAACCCTTTAATGTATGTTCTATAATCCATAGTCTGGAAGGGAAGGAAAAGAGAAAGAGAGAGAAAGGGAAAGAAATAAAGAACCTGCCATGGAGGAGGGCTGGGGGAGGGGGAGGGAACCGGGGATGTTGGTGGTGGGAGATGGGCACTGGTGGCGGGATGGGTGCTGGAACACTGTATGACCAAAACCCAAATATGAACTTTTTAATTGTATATCTTTGTAATTGTAAAACTAAAAAATTAAAAAAAAAAAGAAATATAATTTCTTAAAAAATATTACCATGATATAGTGAGCAATGGGATGAGAATTTGAAATATTTAAAGAGAAAACTACCTTAAAATCCTTTTTAGTAAATAGGAAATGTTCGAGTTCGATCCCAGGCATCACATATGGTCCGCCTAGCACAGCTCAGTAATTACTGAGCAAAGAGCCAGGAGTAACCCCTGAGCACTGCCGGGTGTGACCCAAATGCAAAACAATATATATATATTTCCTTTTTATAATCATACAAACCCAGATTCTCTAAAATTAAATTGCTTCTATTATTTTATTTCTCTTTATGTTGAATATTTTGCAAATGGAAATGAAGGGGTTCTCAAGCCAGGGGGTATTTACTGTTGAGTTCCTTTATTTATGCTCAGATAAATAACATTGATGAAAAATTTCTTCAGAAGAATAGAATAAATAGTTTTAGAATCTGTACAGAGTGAAATAGTCATTAAATAATTTCCTTCCAAATTTGGCAGGTATGCTGAGAAAAGTAGAAAATAAAGATAGGCATAAGAGAACCAAAGGGGTAAAAGAGCAAATAGCACAAAGTCCTAAACATTATATTTATAATTACAGAATGGGAAGAGCTAAATTAACTGTTCAAATTGCAAATGTGTGTTTCATCAGGGTCGGCATTTGGTCTGCAGTCAATGGGTATTTACTAGTTGATACCATGAGATGAGTAGCATTGTAGGCTTTGGAAAAATTGTCATGCCTCCCAATGTATATACAACATGTAAAATGTAAAGAATAGTCTTGCAATGTTAACATTTTAATAGCTATTTAGTAACTTAAAAGTCAATGTAATCATCTAACTCCTCATTATTTGGCAAAATATTCTAGACACTAAAGCATCAAGATAAAGCATTCATTTCCTGTTTCTGAAGAACTCACATGTGAGAATGAATCAAAAGCAGCTCTTGACAATTCTAATTAAGCCCACTGGGAAATGAAAAGAACTACTTGGGACCTTTCATACATACAGTTAGTGCTGAGGGTCACATTCTTTTTCTTGCATTTTTTCAAAACAGAAAACACAGGAGCTTGGAGTTCTGAAGTAGTTATACAAAAATATTGTTCAGGTGAGTATAAACAAGTTCCTGAGCTACCTTATCCATGTATGTGGGGCAGGTACAAATTCCTCAGAAGGGAGCAGAAAGAGGTCCGCAAAGATCAACCCCATGGTCTAGAGAAACTGGCATCAAGGTGTCAGTAGCAGCAAGAAAGGATGAATGGAGAAAATGTTCTTGTCTTACTTTCTCCCAAACAGAACATACAGTTTGCTCAGAATGTGTTCTTTTCTATAGTGGGCTCAGACAAGCAACTTCATTCAAGTTAACCCTGATTTTCTCAGCTTCAGAAATTTTAGTATTTGTATTTAAAAATTATTAAATATTTAGTATTTGTAGAAGTATAATGCCTTGTGTTTGAGGAGCTGTCCTCTACACATAAAGATTATTTTACCTGCATCCTCACATCCTCAGTCTCTGTAAGGTCATGCCTTACTCAAAGACATTTGATTTAATGACAAATTACATATGTAATAGTAATCCTAATAGACTATATCACATAACCTAGTATAATCTACCATCTATATTTACATTTTCACTCCATGATATCACAAAGAAAAAAGAAGAGGAAGAAGAGGAAGAAGAGGTTGAGGAGAAGGAGGAGGACGAGGAGTACCTGCTATAGAGAATTAATTTTATAACCCCATACAGGTTTATTGGCAGGATACATAATTTGACACATTCTATTTTAAGGTAATGTTCTATACAAATAAAATCTTCCCCTTAATAGCAGGCACTATAACAGTTGTTGAAGCAGCTTTCATGAAAAAATGGAAGGCTATGACTACAAAGTTTTCATCCCAGACATGTGTCCTCACGCCCCAAATAATGATTCTTTTATTTTATTTTTAGGTTCTATTACAACTTTCAAGATTTCTCTCTGGATCCTACAACTTGATATAGGCCAAATTGCTCCCAGGTACAAAGTTCAGAAGGATGGGTTCTATTCCACAAGAGAAGCTGGACTCCTAGAAGGCCTTTGGGCTTCTACAGTGTTTGTTACTGCATCACTACCATATCATTAAATGCAAAAGGAAGCCTTTCTGTGATCGATATTTTACAATACTTTTCTTTGGCATAATCTCATCCTCTTTGGTTTCCTTCAGTACTTTGAAAAGTATACAAAGAAAGAGTAAAAAAACATTTATTTAAAAGTAAATTCTGTTCCCTTTTACCCAATGCTGTTCTTGCTTTCTGTAAGAAAAAAATTAGTACTTTCTGTAAGAAAAAAAATCAGTACAAGATCAAGTTCTGCTTGGGCATCTACGAAGATATGCTGGAAACAGCACTGCGGTCACAGAGACTTCACACAGCTTGTCCCGCACCCCAGGCCCAGGCCCCCTGCTGCTCTGACTACATGCTCATTGTCAACCCTTCCCTGACTCATAACCAGCCACACACATTCCCTCCACCTGCTGGTACGCAAGCCAACCAACCTGGCTCCATCTCTCCCTCTTCATGTTGTCCTGCTTGTCGCCCCTTTATGCCCTCCTCCCCTCCCTGTCCAGGTCACTGACCTCACCCATATCTTCCCAGCATGGCGGTGCCCTGTTCACCTGTTTATGCAGTCCATATTTCTCCAGCATCTTCCTTGCTTCCAGCTGTGAGTCAGTGACCCCTTCTCCAGAATGGATCCACCTGTTAGCTGATGACTGTCCCTTCTGTTCTCTCTTCTCTCACTAGGTCATGACCAGGATGATTTTCAGGGCTGAGTCATCACACCACTGCTTGTCACTCATCTGTCTGGCTGTGTTCCTCAGGAAAGTGCCTTCCATCCATGAACTCTGGCCTTGCATGCCCGCCCCTGCCACTGCATCAATGTGCCACCTGCCTGACACGGGGCTTTGGTGCTGTTTGGAGGATCCTGCCACCTGCTTCAAGTTTGAGTTTCTCAGTCAGCTGTTCACTCCATCTGCTTGGAAACCCTGAGTGTGTTCACAACCCAATTTCTCCCTTTTGTCACAGTCTTCATTCCCTAGTATTAGAGCTGTGGCTCAGACCCAAATTAAAAACTATTCAATGTGAAAGCGTTGTGAAAATAAGGAAAATAAAGAACATTTGAATTTTAGAAGCTCCATCTTCCTATGCTTGCAATAATCATTAGGGTTTCCGTGAGTCTTGTGTGTCCTGTGTTCACTCAAAAAAGCTTCTGTGCAAATTCAAATGTGTGAATCTAACTAATGGAAAAAAACCTAGAGGAAATTAACAGAGAAAGTTGAGAAGAAAATGAGGTAAGATATGCTTGTGTGTGTGTGTTGGGCAAAGGGCTGTTGTAGGACCAGAAATCAGAGGGAAGAGAGCACATTAAGTAAAGGGAGTTGATTGAAGATGTATCATTTTATATTAAAATACACAAAATTCATAAATTACAGTTATTTCATTTCTGATGCAAATTAGAGGAGAAAATAAAAGAAATACTCATTCTTGACGTCCCTGGCACTGTATCACTGGGTGTGACAAATGCAACCTAGAAACAACCCTGAAATCACAAAGCTCCTCCAACTCTGAGTGTTTCACGAGACTAAGAACAGGTATCAACAGTTGTCCACAACAGCACTAGGCCTTCAGTCAACATGCTGCAGTTATAGGCTCACTAAGAGTAAATTTAATCTATCACAACACAGAAAAGCAGCTGGATTTTTTCTCATGACCTGCTATTCTCACGTCATCTGAGCGCTGCCACCTCTGTGTCACGCACTGAAGCCAACTGAACGCTTACTGTTACTACTGCTGTGTGACGGCAACAGACTTCCACTTGGAGGAAAGAAAGGTCCTGAAAGTAGGTAATATGACAGCTGGAAAAGTAGTTGAAATATAATATCAATCCCAAAATAGTCATATTTTATTTTTGGAGACTATAAATGGTGAAAGAAACCAAATCCAACTTCAGGAAATAATGTTTCTTTATGTCTCATCCTATCCCATGTTCTCCCAAGATAAAAACAAATAGTGCTATGCTGATAAATCATGTTTGTCAACTTTGGGCAGTCTGGAGCTTCTCTCCTTATGCTGTTGGAATAGATGGAACATTGGTGGATCTTAAAGAGATGCTTACTCAACTTTCTTAAGGAAGAAATAGGTCAGGGCTGGCACCATTGAAAAATAAGACTTGGCTAATAAAAGTAGCAGGTCTGGACCTTGACTTTGGGGAGTTTTACATTTCCTCAACTTCACTGACTGACATCCCTTGCCCAGTGCTCATCTCTTCAAAGCGTATTAGCAGAATCTACTGTCTTGACATAGCCAAGCTGGTTTCAGTAAACTCAGCTGTCTGTGGCTGGTGGGAAAATTCTACAATTATAATGAATCATTGTGGCTTTCTGTGTTCAGACTTATCAAGCAGTCCTTTGCATTAAAGAAATATATGAGTGAGTTCATTAAATATGAATTCGTCCACTCCTTTTGTGCGTTCACTCCACTGGCATTTTTTGAGCACTGGCCATGTTCAGTGCACTTTGCTGGGAGTCACACAGGCACAACACACACATACATGGTCCTATCTCTTGCAATTAATTAGGTTAGGAAACATCACCTTTTAATAATTAAGTAATTATGTTTTTCAACTCTGATGAGTGCTCTAGAGAATAATAAAAGTTGTTATATAAGAATATACAACAGAGTACTGTTTCTTCACAGGGAAGCTCTGTAGAAGGCTTATCTTGAAAGGACATCTGAACAAAGTGAAGGAGAAGTATAACAGGCCAAAAAGTAGAAGCCAGGGACTAGGCAATGAGTACAGGGAAAAATATCCACATGTATAAGTGAACATGCACTTGAAAACACACATAGAATTAAGAACAGCGTGACTGACGAGGGCAGGAGATCTCCAGAGAGCACACACTTTTGCACTGGGAATGGCTTATGCAACAGAATCATGAGCAGTATGAGTAGGATTGACAGGAAGTCAAGGATTAGTTATACATATATTTACACCACTTATGCCATCGTTTGACTTTAAGGGAAGAGAATGCCAAAGAGAACTGACCTACGCATGTAAATGTACTTCTTTGTCTCCCCAAAGTGGCTGTAGTCATATGGTACCAGACCTGTGCAGCACCCAACCTTGCCACAGTTCCCCATTTGCTTTCACCATCCTACTTCCAAAAGCACACAGACCCTTTTCTATGGTACCCTGATGGCTTCTGAACTCTAGATCAAAAGCCTCATACTAGGTAAGTATGCAACTCAGGAACTTGGCAATATAAAAAGCATATTTTTTCGCATTTTCATCGGGGTATAAAGTGTTTTCTTAAAAGCAAAATTCTGGGAAAAACAACCAGGAGAAGGCTTGTGATAGAATAGAATCTTGCAATTTAGTGCCTGTTACAATCCTACTTAACTGTATTAAGGGCTTGATGTTTAAAAGTGGGAAGAAAATGAGGGACCAGCAAAATATTTAAAACAACTGCATATAGACTTTGAGGAAGACTCTATCAGCAAGACCATAGTATTTGGGGACTTCAATATTACCTTGTCATAATTGTAGATCAAAGAAACAAAAACTCAGCAAGGAGATAAAGGATTTGAAGGAAGGAATGGAAGAGAGAGGACTAATAGATATATAAAGGGCTTTTCATCCCAAAAAGCTTCTTTTCCAGTGCACATGGGACATTATCCAGAATAGACCACATGCTATATTAAAAAACATACCACAATAAAAACAAGAATAGAAGAAATGATGTCTGCTATATTTTCTGACTATTATGCACTTAAAATAGAAATTAATCACACACAAAAGTGGAGAATCAAATAAAACACCTGGACATGAAACAGCTCACTGCCCAACAATTAATGGGTTAGAGAGTAAATCAAACAATAAATCAAAAGATTCCTGGGAAACAAATGAGAATGACAGCACAAGCTAGCAGAACTTGTGGGACACAGCAAAAGCAGTGTTAAGAGGAACATTTATAGCTCTGCAAGCGTTCATTAGAAGAAAAAAAAGATCCACATAAATAACTTTTCTTCACAGCTTAAGACCTTAGACAATGACTAATAAAAGAAGCCCAACCCAAGCAGGAGGAAGGAAATCATAAAATTTAGAACAGAAATTAACAAGATGGATTCCAAAAAAGTAATACAAAAGATCGATGAAAACAAGAACTGGTTCTTTAAATAAATGAACAAGATTGATAAAGCACTCACAAGACTCACAAAGAAAGAGAGATAGAACCTTAATAAATAGAATTTTAAATAAAAGTATTCATCACAACATAAAACACAGAAATTCAAAAGATCCTCAGAGATTACTTTGAGAATCTATATGCACAAATCAAGAGAATCTGTAAGAAATGGATGTTACTGAACTCCTATTAATTTTAAAGGCTGAACCAAGAATACTTACAATACCTGAGCACACCTATCACTTTTGAGAAATTGAAATGGATCAAAAGTCTTCCCAAAACTAAAAGCTCGGGAGCAGCTGGATTCATCAGTAAATTCTTCCAAACCTTTAAAGAGGAATTACTGCCACTCCACTTCAGATATTTCCAGGAAATTAAAGAAACAGAATCACTCCTAAAAAATTTCTATAAGGAATATATCACAGTGATAACAAAAGCTGATGGAGACACTAAAACAAAAAAAAGAAAAAAGATATTTACAAGCTGATATCCCTGATTAACACAGATGCAAATATCTTCAACAAAATACTAGCAAACAGAATCCAACAACTCATCAAAAAGAATACTATAGTAGTTCATCTACACTATGGAATATATGCAGCTGTCAGAGAAGATGAAATTATGAAATTTACCTGCAAATGGATGGACATGGAGACTATCATGCTGAGTGAAATTAGTCAGAAGGAAAAGGACAGATATAGAATGACTGCATTCATTAATAGGATATAAGTAGATACCAGTGTTTTACTAAGTGTGGGAAATGGTAATGGCAGATTAAAACTCACCATTGAATATTCACAAATAGACTTAAGTGATAAACTCTAAATATCTGCAGAGCTAGCCACAATGTGTAAAATAAGAGGGAGAGAGATGAAGAGAGAGAGAGAGAGAGAAAGAGAGGAAACGGGGCTACCTGCTATTAAGGCAGCCTGGGGGTGGGTGGGAGGGGGTGGGGTGCATTGGTGGTGGAAATGGGGCACTGGTGGAGGGATGGGTGCTGGAATACTGTATTAACAATAACCAATTATGAACATCTTTGTAATTGTATGTCTCACTGTGGTATAATAAAAAATTAAAAAAAAAATAAAAAATAAAATCTTGTAGAATTTATTCCAGACATGAAGAATGTCAACATAATGTCAACAAATCACATGCAAGGATGTCAACTTGTTAACATTTGCAAGTCAGCCAACATAATATACCAAATGAATAAGAATCAAAATAAAAAACAATATAATCATATCAATAGATGCAGAGAAAGCATTTAACAAGATCTAGCACCCATTCATGATAAAAACTCTCCACAAAATGGTAGTTGAAGGAACTTTCCTCAATATAGCCAATGCCATCTACCACAAGCCCACAGCAACCATTTTTTTCTCAATGGGGGAAAATCAAAAACTTTCCCCCTAAGACCAAGGATGAGACAAGATTGCCCAATCTCACCACTACTATTCAATAGAAATTACGTGCCATAGAAATTAGGAAAAAGAAGATATTAAGGACATCCAGATGTGAAAGAATTCAAGCTACCTTATTTGCCGATGAAATGATACCAAACTTAGAGAACCCTAAAGTTTCTACCAGAAAATTCCTAGTAACAATAGATATGTACAGTAGAGTAGCAGGTTGAAAAATCAATACCAAGTTCCTGGGTTTTCAATACATAAATAATGAAAAAGAGAAAGTGATATTAAAAATATATCACCTTCACAATTGTGCCTTAGAAAATCAAGTGCCTCTGAATCAGCTTAACTAAGAATTATAAAGGACCTGTACAAAGAAAAGTACAAAACGCTGCTTCAAAAAATAAAAGAGGAGAGACTCCAGATCCAAGGCTGTGCAGCTTGGCCTCATGGTGAGCAGCCCTATGGAGTTCCTGGGGGGAAAAGTAAAAGGTTCGGCCAGCGCCTGGTCATGTCCTACATAGCGCCTAGGGCCTGCTCGCCATGCAGGCGGCAGCGCCTGCTGGATTGAAGCAGGGATTGAGGACCTGCACTCAGTTCCCAGCCTCCGGGCTCAGTGGGTGTGGCCCTGAGCTCCAGCCACCACAGCCAACCTCTGCAAGACAGAGACTCCTGATCCAAGGCTGCGCAGGTACATGGCGGCTCCGCCACTGTGGTTTAATCTTAGACTCATTGTATTTTAACACCAGGTCCTTTCAGGATCTTTCTCACTTGTACACTTCAACGATCATTCTACTTGCATCAAACTGGAGAGGTTATGGGGAATGAGGAATTATGATGTCACACTAGAACTACTATTAAATAATCAGATAGATGCATCATACATTATTAGTATCCATAGGACAAGCCATAAAGTGTAATAGAAGAGAGACTGGGAAATACAGGGACATAGACAAAGAGATAGATAATTAAAATGTGCCTGCAATGGGGGCAGGCAGGGTTTGGGTGAGTGTGTTTGGGAATTGGGTGGTGGAATTGGCACTGGTGGAGGGATGGATTCTGGAACACTGTATTGTAGAGACCCAATTATGAACATCCTTGTAATACTATATCTCACATGGTATAATAAGGATTGGGGAAGATGAAGGAGAGGCGGAGAAAGACAGAGAGAAAGGGGCGAAGGAAGAAATGCCTGCTCTGGAGCTGGGAGAGGAGAAATGTGGGGACATTGGTGGTGGGAATTGGCACTAGTGAAGGGATGGGTGCTGGAACAATATATGACTGAGACCCAATTATGAACATCTTTGTAATGTTGTTCTCATGGTGGTATAATAAAAAAATTTAAAAATTAAAAAAAAAAAAGAGGACATAAGGAAATGGAGACACAACCTCCACTCATGGATTAGGAAAAATTAGCATAAGTCAAAATGGCAATATTCCCCAAATCATTATACATATATAAGGATACAAGCAACATTTTTCAAAGAAATTACTCAAACACTCTTGAAATTCATATAGAACATTAAACCCCCAGGAATAGCTAAGAAATCTATAGGGAAAAAGATTGAAGGCATCATATTCCCCAACTTCAAACTGTACTACAAAACTGTAGTAATTAGAACAGCATGGTAATGGATACAGACCTGCAGACATATGGAATAGAGTTGAATATCCTGACACAGACCCTCAGATATCACATCACATCACATCTTCCCGTTCATCATCGATTTGCTTGAGCGGGCACCAGTAATATTCCATATGTCCTGTCTCATGCTAGTAGAGCCCAAGGGCATCTGCTTGCTCCAGGAACATAAAGAGCCTCAAACCATTCCATCAGGTCATGGAAATGACCTAATTGGTACTAGTATTTGGCATATCAAATACGACATGGGTAGCTTGCCAGGCTTGTCGTGCGGGTGGCATACTCTTGCAGTCACCTCTAAATACAGCATTTATTGATGAACCATGTGGCCACAAGCAGCCGCACGAGCTGGGCTGTGATAGGCTCATGTGCTGGGTGGAGTTCTGACAAGAGGGAACTCCAGACCAAAACAATATATAGGAGCAGCAAGGCACCAAGAGTTAAGAACTATATAGTAATTTATTCTCTTCATTTGGATTAATCTTACAATTTAATATACATCTGAATTTGACTTTCAACTCAACTTGAAACTATTTCTTGAGTATCTACTAGATTTTTCTGCTCAGGGATCATCTCCAATCTTCAATAAAGGAGCAAAACATATAATGTGGAGCAAGGAAAACCTTTTCAGCAAGTGGTGCTGGGAAAAATGGGCAGCTATGTATTAAAAAACTCAGACCTCTTTCTAACACCATGTACAAAAGTCAGATCAAAATGAATTAAAGATTTCAACATCAGACTTAACTCATAAGGTACATGGAAGAAATGTAGGCAAAACCCTTCATAATATTGGCCTGAATAAAGAAATTACTCGAAATTACTCAAAGAACTGTATGGGGTGCCAGGGAACTAACCTGGAATTGTTGCATGAAAGGCAAGTACCCTACCAGCTATACTACCTCTTTAACCCCAAGATCTTTTGACATTTTTAAGTTTCTATTTCATTTACTTATGCTAAATTTTATTATTACTTTTTTCTGCTGCATTGTGTTCCCCTTATTGGCTGTTTTTCCTTCCAGCTTGTGTGATATGTGCTGCTAGGTTATTTATTTTGTGTTATTTCTGTTTCCTAGTGAATCTTGCATTGTATATGGACTTTCCTCTTCACATCACTCTTTGCTTTATCCCATATATTCTGATATCTGTCTCTTCAATTTCATTTATTTCCGGGTTTCTGGATTTTCTTTTCTGAGTTCTTCTTTGACCCACTAATTGTTCAGCAGTGAGTTGTTAAATTTCTGGGTGTTTACTTCCATGATTCTGTTTGTGATTAATTTTTATTTTCAGTGCATCTTGGTCTGTGAGAATAGTCAATGCAATTTTTTCCTTTATTCTATGGAGATATGTGTTGAGACCTACCATGTGGTCTGTCTAGGAGAAAGCCCCATCTACAGGAGAGAAGAATTCCACCATGTGGTCTATCTAGGAGAATATCCCATCTACACTGAAGAATTACACCAGGTGGTCTATCTAGGAGAATGCCCCATCTACACCAAATAAAAATCCCACCATGTGGTCTATCTAGGAGAATGCCCCATCTACACTGAAGAAGAATGTGTATTTGATGTTTTGGAGATGAAGGACTAAATATATGCCCTTTAAGTTCTTATCTTCTTTATTTTCTTCAAATTCAATATATTTCATTATTGAGTTATTGTTTATCTGATCTATACATTGGTGATATAAACCTCGCGACTGTTATAGTGTTTTGACAGCAAATTCTTTCAAGTCTAATTAACAATTTTTTTTTAAATAGTTTGAAGTTCTATAACTAGGTGCAGAGATGTTTTACAATGTAAGCTCTTTGTGATATATATATATATATATTTAATCATTAAGTAATGACCATTCCTGTCCCTTATAACATTTAAAAATGTTGACATCTATGTTACTTGGTCTAAGTATGGCCATTCCATCTTTTCTAAGTGAATATTTTGCCTGTAATATTGCTTTTCATCCTTTTATTTTGAGCCAGTATTCTTGGTGAGGAATCAACATCATTAAATTTCTTTTTGCTGTATTCCCTTTCTTTTTGCCCACACAGTCACACTAGATAATTTTTTTCATCATAAAAAGCTCTTTTGTATGAGCTGCCTTTTTTGATCTTGCTACTTTCAATGATTTTTTCTCACCTTTAACCTTTGTCATTTGATTGTAATGTGTTTTAGAATATTTTTATTTGAACCAATTGTCACTGAAGGCCTACAGGTCTCTTGAATCTAGATGTATGCATTTCTCATTTCTGGGAAAATTTCAGCAATAATTCCTGTAATTCACTAGATCACTAGATCACTAGACATCCTGTTGTTCATCGATTTCCTCGAACAGGCACCAGTAACATTTCCATTTGACCCTATCACGTGCCAATGTAGTCCAGTGGCATCTGCTTGCTTCAGGAATATGAAGAGCCTCAAACTGTTTATCCAGGGTCTTGATGAAGAAGTCTGACCATCTTGTAGGTGGGTGGCCACGTGATCTTTTGACATCCCGTGGGATCCAGTCGGTAATGACTCTAGTCCAGCAGTGTCTCCAAATCGCATTACATGTCCAGTCTATCTGATTTTTTGATGCCTTGGCAAATGAGACAGCATCCCTGACTCAAGAACAGTGATGGAGGTCAGAACTTGGGATTTCTTCTCTCACTTGAGTGAGGCGTGATATTCCAAGCATCGCTCTTTAGATTCCTCTTTGGGAGACCCAAGTAGCGTTATCATCCTGCTTTCATAGGGCACAGGTCTCTGAGGCGTATATTAATGCAGGGAGAACCGTGGAGTCGAAGAGATGTGCCCGGAGCCAGTGGTTCTTTGTTTTAGCTATTTCTTCGATGTTTTTGCGGGCATTCCATGCTGCTCTCTTCCTCAGGTCGCTCATCATGTTGACTTCTCTGAGATATATGATGGTAAATTTGAGGAAAAATAATTACAGGAATTATTTTTCCTCAAATTTACCTTCATATATCTCGAGACTCAGTTCTCTTGAACCCATCCCATGTATCTATGGTGCCTTATTCATTTATTTTGTGACCTTTTCCATCTCCTTTGTTTTTACATGTCTCCTTAATCCAATTTTTGAGATCTTTATACTTTCTTTTTCTCTACCCCTTCTCTGCTCTGCTTTCTGATTTTATTATCAGCAATTCAAACTCTGCCACTGAGGACTTTTATTCATATCTTTTTTCACCTACCAAATTCGCCCCTTCTGTCACTTTTGATTGTAATTTTCTCACTTTCCAGTTAATACTATTTCGTAGCTGTACAAAATATCTTTATTTCTTTAAGCTCATTAAGGATTCTCAACATTACATCTCTATAGTCATTATCTGAAAAAAGGTAATCAAATAAATAGTACAGGGGGTTAAGGCATTTTTTTGCTTTGGTCAAAACTGGTTCAATCTCTGGTACTGCATATAGTTTCATGAACACTGTCAAATTGATCCCCATATCATCACAGATAAATACATTATACTGTAACAAATGAGAATAAAGTATACTATAATGATTAAAGGAAATCTGTTCCAGTAAATGCCAAAAGCTTAACCCAGTTAAAATAATTCTATTCAAGAGTTTGCATTCTTATAGCAATTAACAATACATGTTTTGTTAAGCTCATGCTTCTATGCACAAAACCAAAATAGAAGAAAGGTGAGCAGAACCGACAGTAGAGGGAATAAGGTGAGTATTTTGAATATGGCAGACCTGAGTTTCTCTTGCACTACATATGGTCTCCAGGACCCTTTCACAATTATTTCTTTAGCACAGAGCTAGTAAACAGCACTGAGCATTGCTCAGTGTGGCCCCCAAACCAAAATAAATAAATATATTAAAATATTCTAAAAGAAATAAATATTTTAAAAATATTTTTAAAATAAATAAATATTTTTAAATGTTTTAAAATAAATAAATATTTAAAAAAAGGAAACTAGGGCATAGTAAGGATGCCCAAAATTAACTTTAGAGTTATTTGGTTTAAATTTTATTTTTTTTTTAATTAAACATTTTATTATACCACCATGAGATTTACAATTACAACGTTATTCATGTTTGGAGGTTTCGGTCACAGTGTTCCAGCACCCGCCCTCCACCAGTGCCCATATCCCACCACCAATGTCCCCAATTCCCTCCCCACTCCCATAGCCTGCCTAAATGGCAGGTTCTTTATCTCTTTCTCCCTTCCTTCTCCTACACATTGTGGGTTGCACTACATACACTTGGAAGCTATCATGTGCATTTTTTTTTTTTGCTTTTTGGGTCACACCCAGCAATGCTCAGGGGTTTCTCCTGGCTCCGCACCCAGGAACCACTCCTGGCGGTGCTCGGGGGGACCACACGGGATGCCGGGGATCGAACCCAGGCCGGCACAGGCCGGGGCGTGCAAGGCAAACGCCCCACCCGCTGGGCTATCGCTCCGGCCCTATCATGTGCATTTTTTTGCCTGTCTTTAATGCTCAGTTCTATGTTGGTATCAGCCCTTTCGACATTTATTCACACATGTTCCCTTCTCTATCTTACCTAACCTCTGACTCCCTCACGTTTGCAGTAATTTCCACTTTTGGTAAGACCACCTGATATATTTATGTCATGCAAATAAATGCAGTCATTCTATGTCTCTCTCTTTCCTTCTGACTAATTTCACTCAACATGATCCTTTCCATGTCCATCCATTTATAGGAAAATTTCATAACTTCATTTTTCCTAACAGCTGCATAGTATTCCATTGTGTAGATGTACCACAGTTTCTTTATCCAGTCATCAGTTCTCGGGCATACTGGTTGTTTCCAGGTTCTGGCTATTGTGAATAGTGCTGCTATGAAAATAAACGTGTGGATTGTGTTTCCGCTGTGTGTTTTTGGCTTCCCAGGGTATATTCCCAGGAGTGGTATGGCTGGGTCAAATTGAGCTCTGAAGTTTTATATATCTTACCTTATGCTGTTAAAGGGAAGCCACTTAGGATATTTCTGCTAACCAAACTCCTATTCACTAGTGATTGACGTAACAGTCCCATCCATTTGATTCAGAAAAAAATCAAAGTAGTTGTTCACAGAATTACGAGCTCAAATTAGGTGAGGAAAACTAAGGAAGCACAGACCACCACCAAGACTTGGACACCTTCTAATTTGTGACTTTTTTTAGTTTGTTTTGCCCATCCAGATGCCCTTCTTTTTTTTTTTTTTCTTTTTGGGTCACACCCAGCAATGCTCGGGGGTTTCTCCTGGCTCTGCACTCAGGGGTTGCTCCTGGCGGTGCTCGGGGGACCATGTGGGATGCTGGGGATCGAACCCAGGCCGGCATGGGCCGGCCGCTTCCCAAGCAAACGCCCTACCCGCTGGGCTATCACTCCGGCCCAGATGCCCTTCATTTAAGTATTCTCCAAAACTGTTGCCTTCAGACTTTATGACATAGATTATATATAACAGACTGTATTACATATATTGCCATGTTTTTTTTAATCTTGAATTAGTAGTAGTAATGAGAGTTAATGTACTTGGGTGTGGCCCAAAAATAAACCTTTGAGACCTGCGTGTCACTAGATACCTTTATAGCTATCTGAATATGTAGGACTAAAGTGTTTTTTTTTTTAGGACTAAAGTTTTCATGTTAGTGGGGCGGGGCGATAGCCCAGCGGGTAGGGCATTTGCCTTGCGCGGCCGGCCCATGCCGGCCAGGGTTTGATCCCCGGCATCCCATGTGGTCCCCGAGCACCGCCAGGGAGTGATTCCTGAGTGCAGAGCCAGGAGAAACCCCTGAGCATCGCGGGTGTGACCCAAAAAGCAAAAAAAAAAAAATTGGTTTAAATTTTAAAGGGGATATAAGCTTAGAACTTTAGGTGTAAATATTATAGCAACCTTAAACAAAAATAAAAGAAAATAAACAGAAGAGGCAAATTAGATTACTGTAAAAAGGCTATTATCAAGGTGTAGGCAAGAACATTCAGCAAGCTAAAGAAATGAAGTGAATCTACAAAATATGATGATTGCAATTTTTGTATAAAAATTTTCGAAAAATTCAATCTCTTTTATGATAAAAAATTCACAAAAAGAAGATGGGAGGTATAACCTTTCCCAACTGTGCTACAAAGAAGTAGTAATTAAAACAGCATGGTATTGGAATAGAGACAGACCTCTAGACCTATGGAATAAAGCTGATTATCCTGACACACACTTGCAAATATACTATCACTTAATATTTAATAAAGGAGCAAAAAATATTAAGTGGAGCAAAGAAAGCCTCTTCAACAGTGGTGCAGGGAAAACTTGGCAGCCTTGTAGATGTCTAACTCATGGTGTTATAATAAAAAATTAAAAAATAAATAAAACATTTCACAAACTAGAATAGGAAAAGATCATTTTAAATGACAAAATAAAAATTTATACAATCCACAGAAAATGATGCTTACTGGTGAAAGACTCAAAGATTTTTTTTAAAAAGGGACAAAGTCAGAGATATTTGCCTATGCCTCTTATCTTGCTAATTTTGGGGAGTTGTATCCAACATATAAAGGGGATACTTCTGGTACTGCACTTAGGAATTACTCCTGGTGGTGCTCAGGGGACCTATGGGATTCAGGGATCGAACATGGGTTGGCAACGTGCAAGGCAAATGCCCTACCCACTGTGCTATTGCTCCGGTCCCTTCAATGCACTTTTAAAAAATATAGCAATTAGGAAAGCAAAGGAAATAAAAATATCCAAATTAGAAAGGGAAAAATAAAATCATTTCTGCTTTTATCAGTGACCTTATACATAGAAAAACCTTTAAGAAAAACACACAGCGGAAACACCATCTGCACTTTTATTTTCATAGCAGAACTATTCACAGTACCCAGAATCTGGAAACAACCAGAGTGGCCAAGAACTGATGTTTGTATAAAGAAACTTTGGTACATCTACACAATGGAATACTATGCAACTGTTAGGAAAAATGAAGTTATGAAATTTGCCTATAAATGGATGAACATGGAGAGGATCATGTTGAGTGAAATTAGTCAGAGACAAAAGACAGATATAGAATGATTGCATTTATTTGCATTATATATATTTTATATATATAAATAATGCATTATATATATGTATATATATACATATATATATATTATATATATATATATATATATATATATATATCCTGCCCCTCGAGGTGCTGTAGGTGTGGCCGTGGTGCCTGCCTACATTCAATGCTCACTTCTATGCTGGTATTATTATTTTCAACAATTATTACTACACTGTTCCTTTCTCTGTCTCTACATAACCTCTGACTCCCACAAACTTGTGTAGATTCCTCCCACTGACAAGACCTCATGAACCATGTTTTACCTCTCCTTGGTTATTGGTATCATACTATATTTTTATATCCTGCAAATAAATGCAGTCATTCTATATCTGCCCTTTCCCCCCTGGCTAACTTCACTCATCATGATCCTCTCCAAGTCCATTCATTTATAGGCAAATTTTATGACTTCATTTTTCCCAACAGCTGCATAGTATTCCATTGTGTAGATGTACCACTGTTTCTTTATCCAGATATCTCTTCTCAGGCTCTCTGGTTGTTTCCAGATTCTGGCTATTGTTAACTGTCGGGGAACGCCGCGGGGTCCCCGACAGTGTCAGGACTGAAGTTCTCTTCTACCTCCGAGGACTCGGGAGAACAGATGAAAACTCACGAGTCTGGTGCAGTTCCAAAAAGCGTTTAATAGTACAAAAGCTCTTCCACAGCACTCCAATATAATGAACAACCTCTAGCTCTGGTCCGAACTTTGACCATACAAAAGAGCCTAAGTCTCCCACCAAAGAGAGAGGATGTCACCCGAACTGAGTCCTACACAGAAGATGGAGCAAAAGGCCAAAGAGCAAAAAGCCAAAAGCCGCAAGGCTGAGGAGCCAAAAGCCGAAAGCTAAAAGGCCCAAAGGCAAAGGTGAAGAGGCCTCAAGTCAGCCCCTTATATACACCAAAGTAATCCAATCGGGAGGGTCATGTCAACAAAGAACTCTAAACAGAGTGTAGTGCCACACCCTATTGCAAGTATAAACAAAGGTTATGCCAAGGTCTATCAGTGCCAGGCTCCACCCTTCAGCAGTCTTTCTTAAATCCGGCTCAGGTATGCCAGTCCAGAGACTCGCAGACATGGGGGCAGAGCTGCTACTGGCTCTCCCTGTCACCAGCCGCTCACGAGGCGCCGGGAGGGATGGTGGGTTCTAGCTCTGGCCCACCACCCCAGCAGAGCCTTGCAACAAGCCAGACGAACCCCCACTCTATGAGGGCCTCCATTTTCCACATCCGGACTTCTCTCTCCTCAGACCTCCACCCAGCAGACCAGCCTGTATTTGATATATATGTTGTATTTGATATATATGCCAAATACCAGTAACAATTATAGACCTCATTCCAGAATGGATTGAGGCTCTTTATGTTCCTGGAGCAAGCAGATGCCTTGGGCTCTACTAGCATGAGACAGGACATATGGAGATGTTACTGGGGCCCGCTCGAGCAAATCGATGATGAACGGGAAGACAGTGATACAGTGACAGTGAATCCTTTCTACCAAGATTATCTCTTATGTAAAACACTGGAGAGAGAGGGCTGATATAAAGTAATACTTCTTAACTTCATGAGCTTCATGTAATCTAGATGGTACCCACAAGGTCCTTCTTATTATTATCTGCACCAGGGTGATTCTGAGTATCTTGTTCTCCTGTACTGAAAGGGTCACACTTGCCTGCTTAGAGCAAACTAGTATGATCCTTCCTATAGTCTTCCTATAGTCTCAGCATAGCCAGGGTGGTAGTTTCCTGGTAAATTCTAATTGTCCCACGCTGGGTGCAGTGGGTATAAAGAGGAGCTGTGCCCAATCTAGAAAACATAGAAGTCTTAGTAGATGTATAAGTCAGAAGTTATTCAATCAAGGTGACTTCTGTAACTGCCACACCCTCTAGCAGTGTTTACATAGAAGAGAAGTCTCATTAGAATGAACCTTGACTTAAGTAGATTAAGCTGGGAGTGGGCAAAACAACAAAACTCCCAGAATAGCTAAACCTGTCCTCCAACAACTCTCCCTTTTTTGTTTACAAAATTATAAAAATACAAGTATTCTAAATAATACATACAGAGGGAGAGATACAGAAAAGGAACAATTCCAATTACAAGGTAATATCATATGTTGTCCCAATGTCCGAATTCATTTTGAACAGAGTAAAGTTCATAGTAAAAGTGTCTTTGGCTGTTTGGTCATAAATGACTACAGCCTGTATTGTCCTAAATTAGTGAGAGTCAATTTCCCATGAAGTCACATCTCTGGAACAAGGTCAGAAGAACTGATTCTGGAACAGCAGCATCGGTGAAGACAGGAATGAGTCTCGGGAGAGCAATCATCAGGGACTCGATGTATTATCAGGAACACTGGATCAGGTTTCAGGAGCACTGGAACAAACTTCTCAAGCACTGGAATAGGTCTCTGGAACAGCGGCACAGGCATTTCGCAAGGCATCTTCAGCAAGGGAACACTGGCACCGGTAACCATACCGATAACTTAATTTTAGGTGAAACAAAAACACTTTGAAATTAATCACAAATAGAGATCATGAGGGGTTTGGCAGGAATCCAAGTCTGGTATGGAGAGAAGAACATAAAGAAGCTCCAACGCAGGTGAGCAGTGAGATAAGTATGAGAACTGACGAATCAAAATCTAATAGTTCAGCAAAGGAGCTGATGAATCCAATTGAGAAGGCAGTAGTTTAGACATAACATAGACACAACATTATTCACAAACATAATGGTGGCCACCACACACACATGCACATACACAAATTGGATCGATCAGTATATTACAGCTGTATATATGGCCCATCTAGGGTGATAAATGCTAATGAATCAAGCGCTTCATGAATATAAAGCCGGCAAAATTGATGGTGAGAGAGTGTCCATTCCTGTAGAGGGAATCTGTAATAGCAAAGTTCTCTTCCTGTAAATTTTTTTTTATCTATAAACAAGAAATATTAGAAAACTCATTAATTGTTAAACCGTTTTGACATAGAATGCTATTTTCAGAGTTCAGCTTTTTCCACCCTTTTTTTTATTATTATACCACAGTGAAACATACAATTACAAAGGTGTTCATAATTGGTTCTTGGTAATACAGTATACCAGCACCCATCCCTCCACCAGTGCCCCATTTCCACCACCAATGTACCCCCCCCCCCCCTCCTGCCCACCCCCATGCTGCCTTAATAGCAGGTACCCCAGTTTCCTCTCTTTCTCTCTCTGTCCACCCCTTTTTTTTAAGGAATAGTTTATCTTCAGTCATCACATCAATAGGCTGCAAGGCAAGATTATTATTATAAGTGAACTAAGTGTAAATGGTTTTAACAGTAGTTTGCGGCGTCTTTTTTGCAACTTATTTCGGAAGAATTTAGGCATTTCCTGAATCTTGGAGAACTCGAGTTTTAACAAGACGTAGTGGGACCCAAAGCTTCTTGGCAGGGTTGCCATCCTTTGAAACATAGGCATATCCTTTTCCTCCAATGAGGAGGTTACCGGTTACCCATTTTTCATCAATTTTCACCCAGATAGGTGAATTGATTGGTTTCTGAGCCTGTATATCTTCTTGAAAATGTCTTTCAGCAGCTGTGTACATCTCGTCCTGAGGTAAATTTAAGAAATTTAAGGTGAATAATGTTAAAGATAAAGGAGTCCATTGGAGGCATACTTGTTTTTCGTTGCTTCAATAACTGAGTTTTAAGCATTCTGTGAGCACGTTCAACAATTCCTTGTCCTTGTGGATTATGTGGAATTCCTGTAATATGTTTGATCTGCCACTCTTCGCAAAATGATTTGAAGGTTTTGCTGGTGTAAGCAAGACCATTATCTGTTTTTATGATATGGGGAATAGCCATGACAGAGAAGCACTGAAGTAAAAAGGAGCAAACAGATTTAGCACTTTCAGAAGTCATTGGAACAGCCCATATGAACCGAGAATACGTATCAATGACCACATGAAGGAAAGGCTTGTTTGAGAATAAGTTAGTATGTGTTATATCCATCTGCCACAATTGGTTTGTCTGTAAACCTTGAGGATTAGCTCCAGCTACATGAGATGTACAATGTAAGGGAGCACAGACAGGACAATTACGGACAATTTGTTTAGCTTGTCTCCAAGGGATACCATGATGTACATGAAGGCGGAGAGCATTTGTATGCAGAGTTTGGTGCTCTTCCTCAGCTGATTTGAATACAGGTGCTGCCAAGAGATCTGCTGCTGCATTTCCTCGAACCATCGGCCGGGGAGACCCGAGTGTGACCGGATATGTGAAATATATATAGGGAATGTTCTTTTTTTGGAGGATTTCTTGCAGTTTCTTGAGTAGCTCCTGAATTATGGAATTATGGGCATTTAATGAAGCAGTGACGATTCCAGGAAATAAACCAACTACATATGCCGAATCACTCACCACATTACATGGGTCAGATATATGGGATAGTAAATGAATCAGGGTTGCGAGTTCCACTTGCTGAGCAGATTTAATTCCTCCCTTTCCTGATGAGGAGCCATCAATATAGTATACTGGGGCATCAGGAATAGGTGAGGAATGGACAATGGTGGAAATTACAAAGGGTGTTCTTTTCAGAAATTTCCAGGTTTTTCCAGCTGGGTAATGATAAGATATTTCTCCTGAAAAATCTGCTAAAGTTCTCTGAAGGATTTCACTGAGTGGTAAAACAGCTTCAATTTCTTTTTTAGGGTCAGGTAGTACAATTACATGAGGATCATGTCCAAGTAATACTTGGGTTCTTGATCTTCCCTTAATTATAAGGTTGGCTATCATCTCAAGGTAAGGTGTAGCAGTACAATCCTGCTTGTTATGTAAGTAAACCCATTCTAATGGTCCAGATAATTGGGATATAGCAGCAGTTGGAGACTCGGAGTGTTGAAGACCAATAACCATACCTTTTCTCGGGATTAAATCTGGAGAGGTAATATTTTTGAAGCCTATCCATGAAAAAGTCTAATTCCTTTTGAGCTTTAGGAGTTAGTTGCCTTGGGCTACTCAAAGCAGGATCACCTTCAAGGGTATGGAACAGGTTACTGAGCTCACAGTTAGGAATCCCAAGGGAGGGGCACACCCAGTTGATATCTCCCAGCAGTTTTTGAAAATCATTCAAGGTTTTGAGCCTTTGTTTAAAATTTTTTATTATACCACCGTGAAACATACAATTACAAAGGTGTTCATAATTGGTTCTTGGTAATACAGTATACCAGCACCCATCCCTCCACCAGTGCCCCATTTCCACCACCAATGTACCCCACCCCCTCCCGCCCACTCCCATGCTGCCTTAATAGCAGACAGCCCCGTTTCCACTCTTTCTCTCTCTGTCTCTCTCTCTGCCTCTGCATCTCTCTCCCTCTTATTTTACACATTGTGGGTAGCCCTGCAGATATTTAGAGTTTATCACTTAAGTCTCTTTGTGTATATTCAATGGTGAGTTTTAATCTGCCATTACCATTTCCCACATTTAGTAAAACACTGGTATCTATTTATGTCGTATTAATGAATGCAGTCATTCTATATCTGTCCTTTTCCTTCTGACTAATTTCACTCAGCATGATAGTCTCCATGTCCATCCATTTGCAGGTAAATTTCATAATTTCATCTTTTCTGACAGCCGCATAGTATTCCATAGTGTAGGTGAACCACAGTTTCTTTAGCCAGTCCTCTGTTCTCGGGCATTTAGGTTGTTTCCAGATTCTAGCTATAGTGAATAGCGCAGAGATGAATAAAATAGTACAGATAGTGTTTCTGCTATGCGTTTTCCGGTCTCTCGGGTATATTCCCAGGAGTGCTATTGCTGGATCAAATGGGAGCTCAATATCGGAGTTTTCGGAGGAATGCCCATATTGTTTTCCAAAAGGGCTGGACCAGTCGGCACTCCCACCAACAGTGGATGAGAGTCCCTTTTTCCCCACATCCACCCCAGCACCGGTTGTTCTTGCTGTTTTGGATATGTGCCAGTCTCTGTGGGGTGAGATGGTACCTCATTGTTGTTTTGATTTGCATCTCCATGATGATTAAAGATGAAGAGCACTTTTTCATATGCCTTTTGGCCATTGAAATTTCTTCTTTTTGGAAGCTTCTGTTCATTTCTTCTCCCCATTTTTTGATGGGGTTGGCTGTTTCTTTCTTGTGAAGGGCTACCAGTGCCTGATATATCCTGGATATTAACCCCTTGTCAGATGGGTATTGGGTGAATATCCTTTCCCACTCTGTGGATTGTCTTTGTATCTTGGTCACCGTTCTTTTGAGGTTCAGAAGCTTTTAGTTTTATATAATCCCATTTGTTTATCTTTGTTTCCATTTGCTTGGTCAGTGGTGTGTCGTCTTTAAAGATACTTTTCGTTTCGATGTCGTAGAGCATTTCTCCTATATTTTCTTCGATGTACCTTATAGATTCATGTCTGATGTTGAGATCTAGAATCCATTTTGATCTGACTTTTGTGCATGGCATTAGAAGGAGGTCTAAGTTCATTTTTTACATGTAGCTGCCCAGTTTCCCAGCACCATTTGTTGAAGCCCACAGCGAGCATCATTCTCAATGGGGAAAAACTGAAAGCCTTCCCCTTAAGATCAGGGACAAGACAAGGCTGCCCATTCTCACCACTTCTATTCAATATAGTACTGGAAGTACTTGCCATAGCAATCAGGGAAGAAAAAAGACATTAAGGGCATCCAGATAGGAAGGGAAGAAGCCAATTTATCACTATTTGTAGATGACATGATATTATACCTGGAAAACCCGAAACTCTCTACCAAGAGGCTCCTAGAAATAATACATTCCTATAGCAGAGTAGCAGGGTACAAGATCATACCCAAAAGTCAATGGCCTTCCTATATGCAAACAGTGAAAGGGAAGAAAGGGACATTAAAGAAACTATCCCATTCACAATTGCGCCGCAGAAAATCAAATACCTAGGAATCAGTTTGACAAAGAATGTAAAGGATCTCTACAAAGAAAACTACAAAACGTTACTTCAGGAAATAAAAGAAGACCTGAGGAAATGGAGGCATTCCCTGCTCATGGATCAGAAGGATTAACATTATCAAAATGGTAATACTCCCTAGAGCTTTATACAGATTCAATGCGGTCCCTATAAAGATACCCATGATGTTCTTCAAAGAAATTGAACAAACACTCCTGAAATTTGTATGGAATAATAAAACTCCACGAATAGCTAAAGCAATCCTTGGGAAAAAGAAGATGGGAGGTATCACTTTCCCCAACGTCAAGCTCTACTACAGAGCAGTTGTAATTAAGACAGTGTGGTATTGGTATAGAGACAGACCCGTAGACCTATGGAATAGAACTGAGTATCCTGAAACACATTCTCAAATATACAACCACTTAATCTTCTATAAAGGAGCAAAAAATATTAAGTGGAGCAAAGAAAGCCTCTTGATCCTTTTTTGACTAATGGAAATATACTCCTGGGTATAATCCCAGGAGTGATATGGCTGGGTCAAATGGGAGCTCATTTTCTAGTTTTGGAAGCAATGTCCATATTGTTTTCCAAAAAGTCTGTACCAGTGGACATTCCCAACAATAGATGAGAGTCCCTTTCTCCCCTCATTCATGCCAGCGCTGGTTGTTCTTGCTCTTTTGGATGTGTGCCAGTCTCTATGGTATAAGATACTATCTCATCATTTGATTTGTATCTCCCTGATTATTAGTGATGATAGAATTTTTTTTCATATGTCTTTTGACCGTTCAAATTTCTTCTTTTCGGAAGTTTCTGTTTCTCTATCTCTCTGTTTCTCTATCAGTTCTTTAAGTAAATTTTTCTAAATAAAACATTTTGCACCATTATAAAAATAAATACATAAGTAAATAAATGTCTATAATCTCTTGGGTATGTTGAACACAAAGGAAGAGAAAAAAAAGACATATTGACCTGGTTATTTTTTAAATGTACATGCATAATAGCACCAGAAAAAGTCAAAGGACACTCACAGAATGAGAGGAAATGTTTTAAAATTTTATGTGGTAAGGTATTACTCTCCATAATACACAGAGAACTCCTAAAACTGAAACAACAAATATCCAAAGTGGGAAGTTATTGAGTAGAAATTTCTCTAAAGAAGACATGTTCACGTCAATAAGCACATTAAAGATTTCTAAATATAATTATTCATTCACAAAAAGCAAATCAGAACTCCAAAATCACCCTATAACCATTGTAATGACTACTATTTAAACAACATAACATAAAAAGTTGAAAAAAAGTTTAAACAATATAACATAAAAAGAAAAAAAAATGAAACACTTGTTTTGACACTAGGAAGATTAATGGTATAGTTAGTAAGGAAAATAATAAATTTTGTTAAAAGTTAAAATTAGAATTGTTATCCAGTCCATTAGTCTATTCTGAGGCTTACAGTTTACACAAAAATATTTGAAAGCAGGGTATAAAAGGGATACGTGTCCAGGATTGAATTTTTATGTTTTTTTGTTTTGGTTTGGTTTTTGAATCACACCTGGCAGAGTTCAAGGTTTACTCCTGGTCTGCAATTAGGGATCACTCCTAGTGGGCTTCAGGGGACCATAAGTCTGCATTCAAGGCAAGCGCCCTTATCCCTCTAGCCCTGAAGTCTTCTTTTTTCTTATCATAGCTAAATTATAAGGGAACTAAATGTATAGATTGCATATAATTAGTTAAATTATAAGGAAACCAAGTGTATAGATTGCAGAGGAATATATGCATAAGAAAATGTGTATATGCATACATTATACTGCACATACTGCATATATATACACATAAATAAATATTATACCATATGTTATGCAATGGAATATTAGTATTTTTAAAAATTGATATTCTGCAATATTTTCCAGCATAGTTGATCTCTAGGAACATTATATTAATTGCAAGTTGGTTACAAAAAAAGTCAAAACTGACTGCTCTTACATGACATAGTAATATCAGTCAAACCATAAAAACATAAATATAGCCATTATCTCTAGGGACTAAAATGAAGAATGAGGAATTCTGAATTAATGGATATAAAGTTACATGCTTACAAAGATTATAGGTTAGGATGATTGCAGTTGGAAATTCAATACTAAACTAATAACATCCTAAAATGAATATGATTGTGAACTTTATGTTGGTGTTTTCATCACAATTTTAAAAATATTCAGAAAAATATTATTTAATTTAAACCTTATTAAATAAGATATACAGATGGTAAATGAATTTATGACATAATATTCAACATTACATGTCATTAAGTAATTCAAATTCAATAGTGTCAAAAACAATTGTGGGTAAGAATGTAAGGCAACAGAAACTCACCTTTACTGCTGCTGAAATGCAAAATGGAACAGTTACTTGGGAAGACAATTTGAAGTTTGCTTAAAAAAACAAAAATATTATTACTTTGTGTTATAGCAAAAAAAATTCCTTGATAAAATAATTGAAACTATTTCCATACAAAAATATGTGTATACATGTTCATAGAAGCATTATTCATATTCAACCAAAACTTATGGAAACCAAAGCATCCTTCAATGTTGAACACTCATTCTGCAGCCGATCAAGAGCAGGAAACATTATTTAGAGCTAACAGACATGACTATGCATAAGCACCAATTTGAAAAGGCTACATGCTATATGGCACTTTGGAAAAAAGGAAACTAAGGAAAGAGTAAAACACTGTCTGGTTACCAGCTATTTGGAGATGATGGCATGAATATGCAGAGAAAAAAGTATTTTTATTGCAGTGAAAGTTTATTCTATGATAGTCTAATGTTAGACATATTTTGTTATACATTTGCCCAAACTCATATAATGCTCATCATCAGAAGTGAACATTGGTGTAAATTGTGGATTTTGAGAATTGTGATTTTTCAAATGTCCATTTATTGATTGAATGCTTCACTATCATTGGGAATGCCACATGGATAATGAAGATGGCTACATGCATATGGAAATAAGAAGTCTGTGAGAACTCTTAACTATCTATTTAATATTACCATAACCTAAAACTATGTTTGAAAACAAAGTCCAATAATGTTTGTAAAAATGCTATGTCAATTGCTCATCATTTTCCAGACCTCTGGTTTTCTGATAAGATAATTATCTACTTTCACTGAAATTATTTCCCCAATATATTTCAGAAATCTTAATTCCCACTGCTTCCATGCTTAATTTTGTACTTTTAAAAAAAATTTGTACTTTTAATAACTCTAACTTTAATATGTCTTGATATAGAATTATCTAAGTTTATTCACTTTTTTTAACCTTGGGGGTCACACCTTGCAGTGGTTAGGACTTTCTCCTGGCTTTGTGCTCAGGGAAATTCCTATTGTGACTCAGGGAACCATACGGATTTTCCTGGATTGAACCTGGGTTGTTGGCATGTAAGGCAAACACCCTTCTTACCATACTATTTCTCTAGCCTCTGAGTTTATTCTCTTTACAATCATGATCACGATCTTCCCATTGATCATCTATTTGTTAGAGCGGGCACCAGTAATATCTCCATATGTCCTGTCTCATGCCAGTAGAGCCAGGGGCATTGGCTTGCTACAGGAACATAAAGAGCCTCAAACCATTATATTAGGTCATGGGAATGACCTAATATAATTGTTACTGGAATTTGGCATATCAAATACAACACGAGAAGCTTGCCAGGCTTGCCGAGTGGGAGGCAAACTCTTTTTAAACACCTCCAAATAAAGCATTTATTGATGAACCGCGCGGCCGAGCCGGGCTGTGATGGGCTGGTCTGCTGGGTGGAGTTCTGACGAGAGGGAAGTCCAAATGTGGAAAATGGTGGCGCCGTGGAGTGAGGGGGGGTGGTCTGGCTTGTTGTGAGGCTCTGCCGAGGTGGTGGGCCAGGGCTAGAACCCACCATGCCTCCCGACTGCCTCATGAACGGCTGGGCACAGGGAGAGCAAGGAACAGCTCTGCCCCATGTCTGAGAGTCTCTGGACCAGCATACCTGGGCCGGATTGAGGAAAAAACTGCTGCAGGGTGGGTGTCGATGATCTGGGCTGTGGTGGGCTGGTCTGCTGGGTGGAGTTCTGGGCCGGATTTAGGAAAAAAAACTGCTGCAGGGTGGGTTTCTATGATCTGTGCTGTGATGGGCTGGTCTGCTGGGTGGAGGGCTGACGAGAGGAAGTCCAAATGTGGAAAATGGTGGCGCCTGTGGAGTGAGGGGGTGGTCTGGCTTGTTGTGAGGCTCTGCTGAGGTGGTGGGCCAGGGCTAGAACCCGCCATGCCTCCCGACTGCCTCATGAACGGCTGGGCACAGGGAGAGCAAGGAACAGCTCTGCCCCATGTCTGAGAGTCTCTCTTTAACAGATAAGTTTTTCCAAATCTTAGACGTTTTCAAGTAATCTAACTTTGGCTACTTTAGGAATCATATCCTTTCTTCTCTCCTTCTGAGACTGACAACATAAATGCCAGATCATTTCTTATAGATAACTTTAACTTAGGTTAAGTTAATGTATTAATTTTTCAGGGAGAGATCAGATCACCACTTTTCTCTTACTCAGGATTAACTCCTGATGATGCTGAGTGGGACAAATGCCATGTTTTGTGCCAGGGATTAAATCAGGGCCCATCACATGTAAGGTAAGATTAAATCAGGGATTAAATCAGGGATTAAATCAGGGCCCATCACATGCCTTACCTACTGTACTATGTCTCAGACTCAAGATCATTAATTTTGAATTGTTCATCTTTGATTAGATTGGATTTAATTGGGCATTAGGTGGATATTCTTTCCCAGTTTGTGGGCTGTCTCTGTATCTTGGTCTCCATATTTTTGAGGTGCAGAGTTTTTCAGTTTCATATAATTCCAGTTGTTTACCTTTGCTTCCATTTGCTTTGTCAGTGTGTTTCGCCTTTGAAGATGCCTTTAGCTTTGATGTTGTAGATCATTTTTCTTATGTTTTCTTCGATGAACCTTATAGATTCAGGTCTGATGTTGAGATCTTTAATCCTTTTGATCTGACTTTTGTGCATGTTGTTAGAAAGAGGTCTAAGTTCATTTTTTTCACATGTAGCTGACCAGTTTTCCCAGCACCATTTGTTTAAGAAGCATTTTTTCTCCACTTAATGATTTTTGTTCCTTTATCAAAGATTAAGTGATGATATATTTGACAGTGTGTTTCAGGATATTCAGTTCTATTCCATAGGTTACAGGTCCGTCTCTCTACCAATACCATGCTGTTTCAATTACAACTGCTTTGTAGTAGAGTTTGAAGTAGGGGAGAGTGATACCTCTATCTTCTTGTTCCCAAGAATTGCTTTAGCTATTGTGGGGCTTTATGATTCCATACAAATTTCAGGAGTTTGGTCAATTTCTTTAAAGAATGTCATGGGTATCCTTATAGGGACAACATTTAACGTGCACAATGCTCTAGCAAGCTACCGTGTTTTGTTTACTTTTTATGCCAAAGCCTTGCAAGCGGCTGGCCCATGCAGGCCCGGGTTCGATCTCCGGCATCCTATATGGTCCCCTGAGCACCGCCAGGAATAATTCTTGAATGCAGAGCCAGGAGAAACCCCTGAGCATTGCCGGGTGTGACCCAAAAAGCAAAAAAAAAAAAAAAGTTAAGTTTCATCAGTAAATGCTCTGGTTGAGAGCTTCTACTGAGACTATACCACCTATACAGTAAGCCTGGCACATTACCAGTGTTTTTATTTACTTTTTATGCCAAAAACTAGTAATTATTATGGACCTCATGAATGGGTGATGGATCTGTCAAATGCTTTCTTTGCATCTATTAATATGATCATATGGTTTTACTTTTCCTCTTAGTGATATGATGTATTATGTTGGTCGACTTGCTGATGTTGAATCATCCTTGCATTCCCGGGATGAATCCTGCTCAGTCATGGTGTATAGTCTTTTGATGACTCTTTGGATTCTATTTGCTAATATTTTATTAAGATCTTAATATCTGTGTTCATCAGAGAGATTGGTCTGTAGTTTTTCTTTTTACATGATATCTCTGTCTGATTGGGGTATCAGGGTGATATGTGCCGTGTAGATGCTATTTGGGAGTGTTTTTGTTTCTTCAAGTTCCTGGAAACACTTGAAAAGAACTGGGAGCAAGTCTTTTTTAAAGATTATTAAAACTAGGCCTGCCTCTATGCTGCTTTCACTGTGTGCTTGCTAGGCCAGTCTAGTCCCAGGGAGTTTCCCGGGGGTGGGGGGTGGGTCCTGGCCTTCATTTTTAATTTTTGTATTTCTGTTTGTATTAGCTCGAGTGGGCCCCAGTAACATCTCCATATGTCCTGTCTCATGCTAGTAGAGCCCAAGGCATCTGCTTGCTCCAGAACATAAAGAGCCTCAATCCATTCCGAATGAGGTCTATAATTGTTACTGGTATTTGGCATATATATCAAATACAACACGGGTAGCTTGCCAGGCTCTGTCGTGCAGGTAGCATACTCTTGTAGGCATCTCTAAGTCCAGCATTTATTGATGAACCGCGCGGCCGCTTTCGGCCGCATGCCAGGCCCCTGATACGCTGGTCTGCTGGGTGGAGGTCTGACAAGAGAGAAGTCCGAATGTGGAAAATGGAGGCCCTCATGGAGTGCGGGGTCGTCTGGCTTGTTGAGAGGCTCTGCTGGGGTGGTGGGCCAGGGCTAGAACCCACCATCCCTCCGGGCACCTCGTGAGCAGCTGGTCACAGGGGAGAGCCAGTAGCAGCTCTGCCCCATGTCTGTGAGTCTCTCGACTGGCATACCTGAGCCGGATTTAAGAAAGACTGCTGCAGGGTGGAACTTGATGAGCCGGGCGCTGATAGGCTGGTCTGCTGGGTGAGGTCTGATGAGAGAGAAGTCCGAATGAGGAAAATGGAGGCCCTCATGGAGTGCGGGGTCGTCTGGCTTGTTGTGAGGCTCTGCTGGGGTGGTGGGCCAGGGCTAGAACCCACCATCCCTCCCGGCACCTCGTGAGCAGCTGGTCACAGGAAGAGCCAGTAGCAGCTCTGCCCCCATGTATGCGAAGTCTGTTTGTATTAACTGATTACATATAGCCAAAATTGTTCCAATTATTCCTTGTGTCATATGTCTTTCTTAATAAGAAACTTTAATTTAATTATAGTTTTGGCTTAAACTATGAACATCTCCAAAAAATGTCTCATGACATTTTAGATTATATTTCAGTCTTGATTCACTCTAATGAAAAAATAAGTCCCATCAAATGATATTCTGCAGGTATATAGATTTTTACTAGGATTGTCCAGTAAAGCAAAATAGCTTTGGGGAAATTCTATTTTATATCAAAATTCTTTGAAGTGTTGAAATAGAGGTCATATTATAATTTCTATTATGTCTTTATTTCTAAGTATTTGTCCTGTCCTAAGAAGATAATATCCAACAGCACATGTGAATACACACATGATTTAACAGCAAACGCATCTTTTCCCCCACCGTTCCTCTTACAAAGTGATTTCAGTTTCTTTTTTCAATATCTAAAAATAGGATGACACTTTTCTTATGCATTGCTCGACTGCCCTCAGACCTTATGTTTGGGCCATGCATTTGTCATGGTATCTGTTACTTCTAAGCTGTTTTGTGGCAATTTACCACAATAAATCCAGTCAAATTGGCACCTATGTTCCATCCAACAGATGTTAGTTGCAGAGTATGAAGCATACACCCATGGAGACAAACTAGCGCAGAAGGACTGTCTGAGTTCTGTGGCAACCTGGGCAGCTGTCGAGAAGCTTACTGACTGTTGATTTCTTCAATACAATATTGCTCCCTGATCCTGGTTCCCAATAAATGAGCCACTTTTCAATTTGACAGATGCGTTAAGAATAGTTTGACAGATGCACTAATGATAGATACACATCAAAATTCAGTAGGAACATTCAGAGTAGACACTGGAATATCTCACAGAGCCAATTCACAGACTTCTTGGAGCATAAGGTCATAGCAGTTTCCTAGTCCTAGATATAAGAGGAGCTAACCTGTTTTACCCCAGGCTCAAATTTGCTGCTGAACTATGTGTGCTAAAAAAGGCCTGATCTGTTTTACACAGAGATCTTTTCTTACCTCGTGGTTATCTAAGGTAATAATTTCCCACATTATATTTATCTAATAGCATTCTTTAATGAATTTATTAAAGTTTTATATACAGACATCTATAAAATTTGAATCAAGCCTAATGGTTTGTACAGCAGTGTGGGCATGCGGTAAAAGTTTAGATGACACTAGAAAGATGGAGTGTATCTTATAAAAGTACAGGTGACAGAGAGTTTACATCTGCCCAAGAGGCCACAAAGCAATTTCTAATGTAGAGGCTTTTAGAAACATCCTCTGGCCCGTTACTCTGACATAGTAATTTGCAGGTAATACAGAGGCTGTATGATTAAGTGACTGAGATTCACTTCCCACTAAACAGGCATTTTCACCAGGCAACTGCTGATGTTCTTATAGAAATGGCATCTCGCATCTCTTCAGGAAAACACTTGAAAAATAATTTTTTGTTTTTTTCTTTTTTACCTTAAGTCAAATGCAAAATGTTACATTATCTTCTATTAAATGCTTTTAACTACCTGCCAAACTACCTGAAAGTCCTGTTGTGCTGTCTTTAGAATTCAATAACTCCCAGCATCTAGGCACCCATTTCCAGCAGAAAGCATGGCTGACTCCATGCTGGAAACTATCCTCTGTGGCACCCTCACCTCATTCATCTCTATTTAGGCTCACAGTAACTCACATCTCACTTCTTCCCAACAGGGCAGCAGAAGGCCAACATCAGACCTGACACTGGCAAACACACAGAGAGGGAAATTAGGCCACCCTACAAAACAGCCGACTTATTAGCAAATTCATGCTGGCCCTGATGACCATCGTTTCCTTTAAATATTTAACAATTATGTCTAATTCATTTGATTTATGCATCAGGATTCCAAGTCTGTAATTGGTAGAATTTGCTTCCATCAAGAGTACTAGGAATTCACTTTGTCTCTCTCACCGGTTCTAATTGCTCCTTTCTACAGGTCCTGATAGTACTTCAGTGATCCTTGTCATCAGCTCACTCACCAAAAATGGGAGAGTTTTATCCACTTTGATGCACGCTTTATTTTGACCTAATACTCAGACCCTCATGGTATAGATGCTCTTTCATGATCTCCTTGGGTTAAAATTTCTTTTTTGTCATAGTTTTCTTACCCTTTTTGATCGAAAATAATTTATTTTCATGTAGGAAACTGAATTAACATAGGAGCAAATAAGTGGGTTTTGTTTTCTTAATATTGTTCATCAGCATTCACCCATGGATCTCTAGCCTATCTATCAGGTTAGTTTCTTTGATTTTTTTTTTGAAGGCCCATTTGAATGTGCCTGTGAACTGGGGTTGATAGTGGACAAGACTGCTCAGTCTATTGTCTTCTCTGAACAGGGATAATAATATCCCTCAAGAGACTATTACAGAATTGACAAATACTACCTCACTCTGGAAAGTACCCAGTAAGAGGCATTCATAAGCTATTTTTAATTCACATATCTATGCTCACTGACCTTTCCCTAATTGTTTACTCTCTCATACTATACTTTTTTTGCCTTTTGGGTCACACCCAAAGATGCTTAGGGTTTACTTCTGGCTCTGCACTCAGGAATTACTTCTGGAGGTGCTCAGGGGACAATTTGGGATGCCAGGATCGAACCTGGGTATGTCACATGCAAGGCAAATGCCCAATGTGTCCGATGTGCAATCGCTCCGACCCCTCTCATAGCATACTTAAAGAAAACATCTAATGTCCCTTTATGCCCTTATCTTATCTTGAGTCTTGCTCATAATAATCTGTTGGAGGTTAATTTTCTTTTTATGCCTGAGCTAAATTTATATCAATGGAAGCTCCATGGATCAATACCATGGCATCTATGCAATATTTATTGCATACACAATTGTCATACACAAAATGTCCATTTTGCAGAACTTTATTCATACACAGTTATAAAATAAGTGAAGTCTAACGTTTAAAAGTATGCCCATATTTAAGTATTTTTTAGCACAACTGAGATAGGAGAGGCTCAGCACTCATTGAGGCAATGAATATGTGTGGGATGGACAAGAACTTTTGGTACTATCAGTACCAATAGTGATTATGTTGCAGTAATTAATTACCAAATGTTTTCATCCTTTACCTTTGTTTGTAATAATACATGTTAATTTAACATATTTAGAGGTACTTAAATATATAAAAATGCATATGCATACAAAAATATTTATTGCAAACATAGGAAACTCATGAAGTTTAATTTAATTTACTTAGGTTAAACTATGTTGGACTCAGCCAGGGGCTGGCCGAGCCCTTTACCGTGAGGCTAGCTCCACGGGTTGCTTCCCACGTGGGGCGGCCGAGCAGCCCAGATGTGGGTCTGAAGTGGATGGGTCTGGATCTCTTCCGGGGTTGCAGATTAGCTGTGGGTCTGGCGTGGGTGGGTCTCTCTTCAGGGGCAGCTGACATGGAGCCGGAGGAGAGGGCAGGGCCCAAATCTCCACTCCGAGTCCGGCCAGCGTGGTCTCTCCCCTGCACATATGAGCAACCCATGGAGTTGACCTCCTGGTAAGGGGCTCACCCATCCCTGGCCAAGTCCAACATTATTCCAAGGGTTTGCTCTCATGAGCAGGGGAGGGACCACGCTGGCCGGACTCAGAGTGGAGTTTTGGGCCCTGCCCTTTCCTCCACATCCATGCCAGTTACCCCAGAAGAGAGAGTCCCACTCATGCCAGACCCACAGCTCTCTTGGCACAATATTCTTAGAGAATGCTCATTTTAGGATAAGGTCCTTCCCAAGATCTTTCACATTTATACATTGTATACAGTTCTAGACAGATTCTAACTGATACCATTTAACCTAGCAAGAAGCCAGAGCAAACCACACATCATGAAGTCAGTCATTCTCAACATCCAGACTCCATAGTTCCTCAGAGCTCCATCTAAGAGAAAATCTAATCTTCCCCCTTTAAGTTTCATTAGTAAATGTTCGAGATGAGAGCCTTCTACTGAGGCTAGACCACCTACATGGCAGAGTCTGGCAAGCTACCCGTGTTTGATTTACTTGTTATGCCAAAAACTAGTAACAATTATGGACCTCAGTTCCATGACCTGAAGAATGGATTGGCTCTTCCTGTCCCTGGAGCAAGCGATGCCCTTGGGTTACACTTGCTTGCGACAGGACTTGTGGAGATGTCACTAGTGCCCACTCGAGCAAATCGATGAACAATGGGAAGACAGTGATAAGTGATACAGGTTGAACTATAAATGACAAAAATAGTTAAATATCTTACATGTCCTAGCCTTTATCATCCTCTCATTATAGTCTTTCTTCTGCCTTGCCTTCATAGTAACAGTTCTTATCTGATTTCCCAGAGATGCTCTCATCACAGAGAACATATTCCTGCAAGGATTTCTAGTTTTCTATCAAAAAAGTTCTTGAATTTATTGATATTTATCTCTGTGCCTCCTTCAATGTTCTCCCCAAACAATCGCATCCTCTGAACTGCACTCAAAATTGCCTTTACTTGCCACACCATTGAGCCTCAGAAGCCAGAGGAACCTCAAGCACCACAATCACAGCCATTTTCAAGGTCTAGATTCCACAGCTCAGAGTCCCACGCAAGAGAAAAGCCGATTTCAAGCCCAAGTATGTGGGTCTCCGCACTAAACACACTGATATCCCACATACTGGTATGATGATGTACCAGCTATCCCATGACATTTCATAGAATTAAATTTGGGGCGTACAATCACAAGTGTGTGGGCATGATGTGTGGTCTGTGGGAACATATCGATTATTTGCTATACAGTGGGCTCAAATGGCACAACGGAGATTTAATAATCTCCACTGACTTTCGCCTAAGAATTAGCTCCAACAAGCAATATAGAATAGATTATTCAGGTCTATGGCCATACCAGAGACTCACAGACATGGGGCACAGCTGCTACTGGCTCTCCCTGTGGCCAGCTGCTCACGAGGCACCTGGGAGGGAAGGCGGGTTCTAGCCCTGGATCACCACCCCAACAGAGACTCGCAACAAGCCAGATGACCCCCACTCTATGAGGGCCTCCATTTCCACATACGGACTTCCCCCTCATCAGAACTCCACCCAGCAGACCAACCTATCACAGCCCGACTCATCGAGATCCACCCTGCAGCAGTCTTTTTTTAAATCTGGCTCAGGTATGCTGATCCAGAGAATCAAAGACATAGGGCAGAGCTGCTACTGGCTCTCCCTGTGCCCACCCACTCATGAGGCACCCGGGAGGGAAGGTAGGTTCTAGCCCTGGACCACCACCTCAGCAGAGCCTCACAACAAGCCAGACGACCCCCTGCTCCATGAGGGCCTCCATTGTCCATATCCGGACTTCCCCCTCATCAGAACTCCACCTGTTGCAGGACTCCTCTAAGATTCTCTGCATCTGCCTGGATTGCCTCCTGTAGGTCACTTCATAGATAGGAGGGTAGTCTAAATGTGGCAGTTGATCTGACCATGTGTTCTATACTGGTTGGTATAAATATTCTCTCATGCTACCACAATCATTGTGGGACTAGCTAGATCTTACCAGCATATTTGCCTGGCCAAGTTGCATCTTTAAGTAATTAGACCAGAGAGAAATGCAGTTTGCCTCCAAGCAAGCAAGCATGGCTCCCTGACAACTCAAAGGCAACTAAAATACAAAACTACCGAGAAGTGGATGAGACTCTTGTGAAGGCTTGGAGAAATATTTAACTGGCATTAGTATTAGTCTTTGGTACAGAGACATGCCATCTCAGAAACCCCCTTCTCTACCCTATAAGGCATTTCCAGGCAGATCTTGGCTCAAAACATTAGCATATAAAAGGGTCTAGGTGAGCTGCTGGGAGAAATTACCTAAGGGCATTTGACCCTTCCTGCTTCCCATAATAGTGGGAGGTCTGAGTTGCAGGGTATAAAACCAGCCTGCTTCCTCTCTATCTCTCTCTCTTTCTCTCTCACTGTCTCTCTTTGGGCTCTCTCTTTGTGAGCTCACACCCTTCTTGGGAGTCTTGTCTTTGTCTCTTCTTTACAGGGCCTTTACAAGTGGTGGCCGCAATCTTGGCCTACACGTGGCTGGGGTTCTAGCCAGGAATCCTAAGCACCGGGTTTTTCCTATTGCTGATTTGTATGCCTGAACCTGTAAAAAATAAAGCCTTTTAAAACTGCATCGGACTCCTGAGTTTTCATCCATTCCCTGCCGGCCCGGAGATAGAAGGGAACTCGATTCCCGGCACTGTCAGGGATCCCCTGGCATTAGTATTTAACTGGCATTAGTATTAGTCTTTGGTACAGAGACATGCCATCTCAGAAACCCCCTTCTCTACCCTATAAAGGCAATTCCAGGAAGATCTTGGCTCAAGACATTAGGTGAGGTGCTGGGAGAAATTACCTGAGGGCATTTGATCCTTCCTGCCAGGGGAAGTTACATTTAGCTTATAGCTTCTCCCAGCTCTGCTAGGAGGCTTTTAATTAGCTCTGGGTCCTTGTAAACAGCCAGAAGTCCTCCTGAAGTTGCTACATTTCTATAGAGCTATTTTCCTGTTTTCATCTCTGGATAGCCCAGCCCAGAATAGGCTGGGCTGGGGAGTTTGGGCGGATTTCTAGCTATAAAATAAGCTGCAAGAAGAAAGAAGCTCTCTCTTTTTCCCCTTTTGCCATTTCGGCTTCCCTTGGCATTTTGCTTCTCCATCCTCTCCATTCTCTGTTGGGTCTCAACATGTGGTGGCAGCCATCTTGGCCTACACCTGGCTGGGGCCTAGCTGGGAACCCAGAGTCCGGAGGTATTCCCTGCTCTTGGATTGTATATTGGAACCTGTGATAGTAAAGCCCTTTTAAAACTGCATCAAATTCCTGAGTCTTCATCCATTCCCGCCGGCTTTGGAGGTAGAAGAGAACTCGCTTCCCGGCACTGTCGGGGATCCTGGCAGCGCCCCTGACAGGTACCCAATGAAAAGAGAATATTGCAGTATATCAGAATAAGAATAATTTTTCTCTTTTCTCATAATTTCTTTGCTTATAAATATTGGAGGACAAGGGTGAAAGAAATATCAAGTCCTGTGAACCTATTTAGAATAATCTAAACCTGCATCAGTATGCAATCAGAAATGAAAAAACTATTTCAATAAGTCCAAATATCTATAGAAATGTCTGTGAATGACCAGGTTTTATGGTTCACTGTATCACTGTCTTCCTGTTCATCATCGATTTGCTCGAGCGGGCATCAGTAACATCTCCATATATCCTGTCTCATGCTAGTAGAGCCCAAAGGCATCTGCTTGTCCAGGAACATAAAGAGCCTCAAACCATTATATTAGGTCATGGGAATGAGGTCTATAATTGATACTGGTATTTGGTATATCAAATATGGCACGGGTAGCTTGCCAGGCTTGCCGTGCGGGTGACATAGTCTTGTAGTCACCTCTAAATACAGCATTTATTGATGAACCAAGCGGTCACGTGGGCCAAGCTGTGATAGGCTCATCTGCTGGGTGGAGTTCTGACCAGAGGGAAGTCCAATAAATAAAAATAAGTGATCCCTAAGCATAGAGCCACAGGAGTAAGTCCCTAAAAACTGAAGCTATGAGCAAAAAAAAAAAGGCAAGTGTCAGTCCCCTTGAAACTCTGACAAGCACACCCTCCTTCATCAGCTGTCAGATTGGTCCTGAAGTCTTGCATTCAAAGAAGACTTATCATTTGAACCTGTGGTTCAGAAGTGTTCAATGTGACTGAGACCCAGTGCCCAGCCGGTTTCCCCTGGGTCCTGTAGGTACTCTCCTTTCCTGCCCTCCGTGGCACTGTGATGAGAGCAACGTGGCTAGCACAGTGCCAGGACAGGGCAGGCAGCACCGGTGGAGACCATCCTTTCTTCCCTGTGGAGCTTATGGCATTGTGTTTTGTAATTGTCAGAATTTATTTGACTCTCACTTTCTCTGAAATTTTTTTATTAAACATTTTATTATACCACAGTGAGATATACAATTACAACCTTGTTTGTGTTTGGAGGTTTTGGTCACACAGTGTTCCAGCACCCGCCCTCCACCAGTGCCCATTTCCCACCACCAATGTCCCCAATTCCCTCCCCTCTCCCACAGCCTGCCTAAGTGGCAGGTTCTTTATCTCCTTTCTCTCTCCCCCTCTCTCTTTTCCTTCTCTTACACATTTTGTTGACCATCTCCTTAGGGCAAATGACCCTAAACCTTATAGTTTTTAATGTCTAGTTTCTGAGTTGTGCATGCGACCACAGTGACGCGCTTTGCTTTCCCAGTGTAGTAGGCAGTCAGAATAAAATGACTGCACAAAACAAGCTACTCTCAGGCAAGGAGTTATCCTGGAAACTACTCCTACTTCAGTTTAAGAAAGTCATCTAGTCACATACAAAACACCTAACTTTTTTCCTAGGAAGGATATAAGACATATACCATTACATTAGAACCTCTTCAATAACAATCATTGATTTTAACTCAAAACTAATCACTTTCCACAAGCAGGTATATCTATATTTAGAAACATTATGCAGTTCATTAATGGTATATAAATATATACCAGTGTTTTACTGAGTGTGGGAAATGGTAATGTCAGACTAGCACTCACCATTGAATATACACAAAGAGACTTACATTATAAACCCTAAATGTCTGCAGGACTAACAGCAATGTGCAAAAGAAGGGGAGAGAGATGCAGAGACAGAGATAGAGAGAGTCAGAGAGAGAAAGAGGAAAGGGGGTACCTGCTATTGAGGCAGCCTGGGGGGTGGGCGGGAGGGGGTGGGGTACATTGGTGGTGGTGATGGGGGCACTGGTGGAGGGATGGGTGCTGGAATATTGTATTACCAAGAATCAATTATGAACACCTTTGTAACTGGTATAATAAAAATTAAAAGAACATTATGCAGTTAATTACTAAAACACTTCATGTACGTCACTATGCTAAGATTATTCTCTATTTATGTCTAGACTCCTGTCCTCTGGTTAAAGAGCATATACAATTATTTCCCTGAGGTTTGCTCTTAGACAACTGCAGTGCAGCCGCGCCTATGAGCTACCGTTATCACAGACCTACCAGGGTGATATTTCCGTGTGTAGGCTTCTCTCCAGAGTGAGCCAGTTCTAATTCAGTAAATATAATGAATGGGTTTTATGGTTATTTAAATAAATTTAATTAGTAACCATCCAGATATTTTTCTGAAGATCCTTCTTTGTTTTTGCCTATTTTGTTATCTTTTTACTGTTAATGTTTACCCTGTGTTTTTATATATAAAATTATGATCATTCCTCCTCAAAAAAAAGGGAAAAAACAGGCTTTATGTAAAATAAATTACTGTTGCATCTGACACAACTTTGAAAAAGAATAATCAATGTCTGTCATTATGCTCATTTTTCTTCAACTTAACCTCATATATATTTGAATTCATTTAAAGTTCCTATTATAGTAATGCCAGTAATCAGGCAAAGTGAAATTCTTTACTATGTGTTTGATGTATAGCTACGTGTTTAAATTTAGGGAGATCAACACCCAATCCTGACAATGGTGTCAGCCCATTTTCCTCTGTATTTCCTGACAGAAATATCTGGAAATTGCCATAGGAAAAGAGGTGAAAAGAATTTTGAAAGAGATGAATAGGACTGGGAACCTGGGACCTGAAGAAATGTCCTTTTTCACTCCCTGCCTTTCTTCCTACCATGAGAATAATCACTTGATCACTTGACCACTTGAATCCGTTATTCATCAATTTGCTCGAGCGGGCACCAGTAACATTTCCATTGGATCCTATCACATGCCAATGAAGCCCAATGGCATCTGGTTGATTCAGAAATATGAAGAGCCTCAAACTGTTCCTTCAGGGTCTTGACGGAGAAGTCTGACCATCTTGTAAGTGGGCAGCCATGTGATCTTTTGAAATCCCGTGGGATCCAGTCGGTAATGGCTCTAGTCCAGCGGTTGTCTCCAAATTGCACTACATGTCCAGCCCATCTGATTTTCGATGCCTTGGCAAATGAGACAGCGTCCCTGATTCTGGAATAGCGACGGAGGTCGGAACTCCGATTCCTTCTCTCACTTGAGTGAGGTATTATATTCCAAGCATAGCTCTTTTGATTCCTCTCTGGGAGACCCAAATAGCATTCTCATCCTGCTTTCATAGGGCCCAGGTCTCTGAGGCATATGCTAACGCAAGGAGAATGGTGGAGTCAAAGAGATGTGCCTGGAGCCGGAGGTTCTTTGTCCTTTTAGCTATTTCTTCAATGCCTTTGAAAGCATTCCATGCCGCTCTCTTCCTCCTGTGCAGCTCAGGTTAATGTGACCCGAAATTCAGACTCCTTAGTCCTCAGCCTAGACTAGACTAAACAGCAGGTGCCCACTTCCCTGGAATGATCAAAATCCCTCCTACAGCACAAGCACCTCCACTGCTCCTATGGACAGCAGAACATCCCCTGACAGAGCTCTGAAGAGGTGGTCACAGTTATTCCACCTCAGTGTCCTCCACTTCCATAGGGAGGGTCATCCTTCACAGCCAGCACAGGGCAGGAACGTTTCTTCACTCAAGCCAGTCCAAGTTTCCTTTTCTGGTTCTGGCATGAGGGAATACCCTTCTCAGGAAGTTTGGAGAGGATAGGTGAGGTCAACCACGGGATCTCTATAGCACGCATACCCACTTGTCTCAGAGTCTTGGCTCAGCTCCTAGAAAGTTGTAAAAAACTTTTGCATTAGCTCCATGGTTTAACCAGTTAAGTCACCTCTTTTAAAAAAAATCTTATTTTTTAAATTAGACTTTGTTGTTTTGGGTGCTGCAAGTCTTATCATCATCATTAATATCTTATCCTTTCAAATTTTGCATGAAGATATTGTCTTTTAGTTTCAAATTCATTCTTTTTTGGGGGTCCACCTGCAGTGCTCAGGGCTTCCTCCTTTCTCTGTGCTTGGGGTTCACTTCTGGTGGTGCTTGGGGAATGTTATGTATTTCTGGGGATCAAAAATGAATCAGCCACATATAAGGCAAGCACCCTATCTACTGTAGTATCTCTGGCTCCTGATTTCAAATTTCAGTTGTTCATAAATTACAAACGGAAAAGATAAATATATATTAAGCTTGAATTCTGCAGCCTTACTATAAATATTTTCTAGTCCCAGAATGATTTTCTTCATTATATCATACTCTCTTCATATGTAATCATGGCATCTGTGACTATTTTACTTCTTCCTTAGTAATCTGAATAATTTGCTTTCATTGTTGTATTATTATATTACCAGTAATTTCAGCAATACGCTTCATGTGGTGTTAAGAACAAGTGGCACTTGATAAACAGAACCTTTGCCAGGGATCAACATTACAACTCTTGTTGACAGAATGTGTTCTTGGCATGATATGATGAAAATGACACCTTAAATCTGTGATTCTCTTTCCAAAACTCTCAACTTCAGCCTGATCTTGAGAACAGCAGCAAGCATTAGATAAATGCCAAGAGAAGAACATCGCATCAAATACTTGACAGGTCTCAAAACTTTTAGTAATCAGAAACAAGAGAAGTCTAAGAAACTGCCTCATCCAAGAGCCTAAAAAGATGCTTACTAGTATTATGTGTTGTTTTCAATGTATCCTGAACCAGAAAAGGCACAAGAGAAAACCAAGGAAGTCTAAATAGATCATGGAATTTGGTTTATAATACACGATCAATATAAGTTCATTCATCTGTGAAAAATGAGTCATACTAAAAATGTAGCGGCCAATAAATAGGAAATAAACTGTTACAGTTGTGAAAAAACTATATGGAAATCTATACTATTTAATTAATTTCTTTTTAAATATAAAGTAGCTCTAAAATATAAATGTTATTAAAGTAAGTGATTGTTCAAAGTTCTAAAGCTATAATTTGCATGACAGAGGTTCAGGTCGGATCCATATGGCCTGCCAGCATTTCCAGGTACAGTCTAAAACAAAATATAAACAAATAAAAAGTAAAGTCTCTAAGTAGCAATGAATTCTTTGTGTAACAGTAGTTCTTGCCATCTTAATATTTTTAGTAGATATGTGAGCCTGAACATGTGGGGGAATTGGATAGAGGTAAAAACAGAGTAATATAAGTAAAACTGCCAAAATGTTAATATGAATGGTATGCAAATCTTACATACAGCTACCATAGCAAGTAGGGGAATGGTCATGTAAGGGGAAAATTATACCATTACAAAGATAGAGGGAAGGCGAAAGTTATACCATTACAAAGATAGGGGAATCTGACTGAGGTTGGTCTGAAAGGAGCAAAGAGATATGCATGATACCCTTTCAGTAATAGTATTGCAAACCATTTTGCCTAAAAGTAAAAAAAAAAAACGTACCTACCATGGACACAGGCTGGGGACAGGGGAAGGGAAACTGGGGCATGGGCACTGGTGAAGGGACCGTTACTGGAATATTTTACACCCACTCTTGAATAACTTTGTCATTCACAGGATTAATTTTTAACTATAGTACATAAATAAGTGATGCATAATATCAGCATCTCTGAACTGTCTTTATGTGGACCAGAAAATGTTCAAAATAGAAGGATTTAGAAAGTTCCGAGAAAAGGCAACAGTGGTAAGAACAACAGCAATAGTGCTAAGAGGGGAAAAGAAAGAAGGCCCAGAGGACAGTACATGCCACATAAAAGTATAGATCACTCAGAAAACTGATCCTCCCCAGAGGCTCTGGACTTTTGTAGTGCTTTTCTTCAGTGTCTGGGATCTTTGCCTCTTTCTTCCTGCACCTGTATCCATATTGAATCAGCATCTGCTCCCATCATGTGATCTAGATATAGGCATCAGGGTGAGGAGATAATATCTCCTCATCTGGTCTGGCATTTGTCTGTCATGCTGTGGCTGAAAGATGATATCATGCTGATAAAATGCATATGTAGGGAGGTCCTTTGTTCCACTAGGGTGCCCCTGCTGTTCAAGGTCCTCCAAAAGTTCAGGGACACAGACCTCTCCCTTGCTGGCCCTTTCAAGACAAATGGCAAACCACAGATCACAGCAGGTCCTGTGACGCTCCACATTTATGCCTCTGCTTTCAAATGCAGTGTTTGACTGCTGTACTTCAGAATAGATCAAGGAACTTCAGCAGTTTCTGTGTACATTTAAGAGTGTGTGTGTGTGTGTGTGTGTGTCTGTGTGTGTGTGTGCACGCTCAGTGGCTTGGCCACAGAAAACTGTGCAGTGATGTTTGATTCTTAGGGTTTGTGCTGAATGGTCTAAATAATCTGGGTGAAAAAACAATTGACAGAAAAACTCAAGAATGCATCCTACTCGGGACTGTGGGATAAACACTCATACATAATCTACTCTTATGTCATGTCACAGGATATAAAAAGGGTAGAAGAAGTTTTCTGTGACCCTAAAGGTCATCACACCTTCCCTTATTGGAAGGAATTATAAACAGTGTTTAAGTATTACTGGACAATACTCACTTAAATGATCTACAAGTTCATTCACAGCACATAATGACTTTATGGGGTTACTTCCTAAGCATATAATTTTGCTTCTTAAAAAGGACACTATGATCATTGCAATTTCCAGATAAATTTGTTATATGTGAGGGAGGCCAGAGATGGAGTCTGATGACTGTCTGGTTTACTTTACCCTCCCACTATAAACTTTCCTCACCAATCCTCCTCTGTGTGAAAAACACATCAGTAGGCCCTGACACTCTCAGTAGGCCAGAGTCCAGGGCACACAGAGACAAGCAAGGGAGCCAGAACCGGAAAAAGCCTAAAGAAGGCAGATACAGACACCTCAGAGAGCAATTGAAGGCATTTGGCTTATTTTCTTCTAGCCATGGAAAATCATTGAAGAAGTTTGAGCAAAGCAGTGAAGTGTCAGGCTAATTCTGGAAACCACGTGGAAGGTAGATTTGGCAGGGTCATGACTGGACTGCACTAAACTCCAGAACCCTTCGACTCGGGCACTCCTAGCTTGGTCTCCGTCCCACTTATCCTTCAGTTCAGGTCAGCCCACTCAATGGCACACAGCCCTTTCTGAAGAGAGACTTTAATCCTTTCTAAAGATGCTTTAACTTAAGGACTCAAAAAAGGAAAAACTCCTTCAAATCCAGAAGAATTACCATTGTGGGAGGAGAGACAATGTTGGCAGGGAAAGCTGAATTCATTGGCACTCAAAGACTCGGCGACAGAGAAACTGCACATGAGGACCTGCAATTGGAAGTGACTTGGAAGAGAAATGAAGTGAGGATGAGAGCATGGAAACGTTTCCTTCTCAACCCTGAACTTGTCCCCAGGGAAATCCCAAAGCACTTGAACTAGCCTGAAAACAAGGCCCAGGCACCAACTTTTTGGTCCAATGATTAGTCACATCCTTTCTCAGGCAGGAGATTTCAGCTTCTCTGCCCCAGCAGGGCTCATTTCTGGAAGGTCTATTACAGAAACAAGGCCGAGGGCCCTGCCTGACATCCACAGGGTTTGGAGCATTGCAGGAAAAATTGCCCTCTCCACTCTTACCTGCAGACTCCCTCCTTCCCAGAGCTCGACTCACATAAATGTGACTCACATTCTCATCTTTAACTGCATGGTATAAACAGTCACTTAATTCTGACCAGTGTCTATAGACTGAAAATTAAAGAAAGAGAGCAAAATAAAAAAGCAAAGGGAAAAGGACACAGGACCAAGGCCAAATTCTTGGTAAGTACACTCTTTTTACAAACTAGGAGAAAACAGAAAGACTGGCAAAATTCCTGTGGTCAAATCCAATGACCAGTGATTCCAGCTACATCTTGGTTTTTTATTTTTGATGACAAAGCAGAAAGTCAAAGCCCCAGGCTGTACAATGATGCTAAAATCATTTCTCTCAGAAGAACATGCCACAGGGGACATGCTTCTATTTACACACTGAGAGCAAAGGACAATGTGCTTTTCTCCAGTGGATCTATGCTGAGCCTCCAGTTTCCGTGCCCATGTTACCAGTCTTGAGCCTGGGAAGGATTTCAACTGCCCACACTGTGCTGGCTGGAGGAGCCGCTCTCCTCAGGCAGAGTCCTGCTGTGTTCTCCACTGATTCTTGGGAGTCTCTCCTCAGAGAAAAGATGGTCTCCTTTTGCTCAGCTTTTAGAGTCTGCACAGAAAGGGCTGCAGAACCGAGGGTGGAGCATGATTCATTCTGAGCTAGAACGTGACTCAAAAGGAAATTGTCTGTGCTGAGATGACACAGTCCACGTAGCCTGCTGTGGACCTGTCCTTGTGCTGCCTACCTGGGTCCTGGAAGTCAGGCAAGGGAACATGCTGGGCACACTCGAGCTCCACCCAGTACCAGGTGACTAAGACACTTTGACTGAGTATCTCACTTCTGACCACTCCCAACTTCCACAGTCCTGATAATCAGGGAAGCTCAAGGATATAATTCAGAACAGAACAGAAACAACAAAAATCTAAAGACCTGCTGGAAGAAAGAAGAACAAAATCAGAGGAGACAGACTCATATACAGAAGCACTAGTGCCTAAGTCTTAGCCTACCCATTGTTTTGTGTTCCACTTTCTGCTCATGGGAAATCATATGCAGAAAAAGAACTCATCTTATTTTTATAATTAAGGACCATTCCTCCCTCCTTCCTCCCTCCCTTCCCTTCCTCCTTCCCTCCCTCCTTCCTTATTTCCTACCTCCTTCTCTCTCCTCCCTGGCTTGCGCTCCCTTCATTCTTCCCGCCCTCCCTTCCTTTCTTTCATCCTTCCTAAGACAAAAAGACAGAGACTTACATACTTGAAATCTTAAGGCTTATAATTTACTCCCGAACTACTGCAACACTGAAACAAAAAAATAAACTAGGACATGAGGTGCTGGATTAAACTAGGACTAGGCCTGAGCAAATCGATGAATAACGGGAAGTAACAAGATTTTATGTATGCTATATAGATTTCCCTGTCATGCTCCGGAATCCAGCACTAATAGCTTTTATTGTACCCCCACCAGCTTGATGCTTATTTCATGATGCCACTGACCATATACTTCCCATTCGTGCCACAAAAGTGATCAGTGAGCTCGCAGACTGCCTGAAGCTGAGGTGCCGTGTCTAGAGCAGAAACCAGCTTTCCCGTTGAACCCCCTGCATTCCATGGACCACGAGAGCAACTTCCGACCCGAGTCCACCATCCCGATGGAGCCTCGGAGGAGCCCAGAGAAACCTCCACACCTTGCTGGCAGGATCTGTGTCACAATCCACACTCTGCAGCTGGTAAGATCTCCCCCAGCATATTAATCCAGTCTCCAGCCCACAGATTAATCCAGTCTCCAGCCCAGCTTGTCAGAAACCCAGCCTACAAGGACCCGCCCTGCAGAGACCCGCCCTTCAGAGAAGAGTATTTCAAGCCCAGGAATGCTTGAGCCTAAGACACAGGTTGCTGCACGGCCGCATGATTTACCTCCAAATTACCACAAATATTCTACCCACCCCTCTGAGAGAGCCCCAGAAAGTAATGAGAATATAGTGCCCGCATGGCAGAGCCTGGCAAGCTGTCCGATGCGTGTTCGATATGCCAAATCCAGTAACAAAAATGTTTATTTTCCTGACCCCGAAAAGAGCCCTTAATACGGCACCAGTAAGACAGGCAAACAAGCAGTGCCTGATAAAATTTCACAGCTGTCCTAGGCTGCCAAAGCGAAGAAGGACTAAAATGACTGTCTGTACTTTCAATGCACGTACACTGGCATCGGAAGCATATATTGAGGATCTGATGCTGCAAGCAAGAAAAGATCAAGTACGACATCATTGGTCTGACTGAGATGAGGAGGCATCAGTTGCATCATGCTGTATTTGACACCAGAGAAGAATTGTTCCTTGGAACATATGATGAAAGAGGCGTCGGTGGCGTTGGTGTCCTTGTCAACATGAACATGGCTGTCAACATTGATTCCTTTGAATGCCTAACAAACTGAATAGGACGATTACACTTGAGGAGATGTGGCCCACTGCCAGCAATTTCTATCTTCATTGTCTATGCACCAACATCCACATACAAAGAAGATGAAATTGAGAAATTCTACATGGAATTGGAGGAGTTCTATAAAAAAGATCACACCTTCTACAAGATCATAGTCGGTGATTTTAATGCCAAGATAGGACCGAGAAGATCAGCTGAAGAACTCCACATCGGGACCCATGGCCTAGAATGGAACGAACAGGGTGAGAGACTATCTGAGTTCATCATGTCCACCAAGACTATTCATGGGAACTCACAGTTTCAGAAGGCTGAAGTGAAACGTTGGACATGGGAATCTCCTGGCGGACAGTTCCACAATGAAATTGACCACATCATCTTCAATCGACGGTTTTGTCTGACCGATGTTGCTGTCGTCCCCAAATTCCAGACAGGATCGGACCACCGTCTCCTTGGTGCAAAAATTCTACTTCCCGCAACGGAGAAAAAGCTGCAAAGTTTAAGAAGAGAACTCCCAGAACGACCACCAACTGGGAACTCTTTGGTACCATTGTGGCAACATGGGAAGATACCATCATTGATGACATCGATGAAGAATACAACCGACTGGTTCAGCACCTCCATGATTGTGCGAAGAATGCCGAGAGAGAGAAAGAAACAAAAGGACGCTTGTCTTCAGAAACTCTTGAGCTCATTCGCCAACGTGGCAAGGCGCAAGCCTCAGGAGACCAAACGCTAACGTCCAAGCTTGCTAAACAGTGCAGAGAAGCCGATAAAAGCAGACCTCAAAGACAGACGAGCAGAAATACTGGAAGATGCAGCAGAAGCCTGGAAAAGTATTCGCACTGCCCGCCTGTCCTTCGCCAACTATAAGACCAAGATGACTGCCCTCCGACGCCCTGATGGATCTATCACATCTTCCAGAAAGGCAATGGAGAAGATTATCCATGACTTCTACTCAGATCTCTTTGATAGCCATGTCCACCCGCCCACATACCAACTTCCACAGGGTGGATATGTCATTCCCAACATTCTCCCTTCTGAAATCCGACATGCCATTTCGTCAGTAAAGAAGGGAACAGCACCAGGTCCAGACAAAGTCAGACCAGAACACCTGAAGAGTCTGCCATCAGTACTCATCAATACACTAGCTCAGCTCTTCACATGCTACCTGTCCGAATGCAAGGTGCCCTCCCAATGGAAAACCGCAAGACAGTTCTACTGTTCAAGAAGGAAGAAAATCACGACACGGCAACTATCGCCCCATCTGCCTGTTGTCCGGTCATCTACAAGCTGTTTACACGAGTCATCCTGAACAGGATTGGCAGAACACTAGATGAAGGACAACCATGCAAGCAAGCTGGCTTCCATAAAGGATTCAGCACAATCGACCATATCCACGTGGTAACCAAGCACATTGAGGTTTGTAGGGAGTACAAGATGCCGCTTTGTCTCACATTCATTGATTTAAAGAAAGCCTTTGATTCTGTGGAGACTGAAGTGGTCATCGTAGCCCTAGCCAAACAGGGCGTTCAAACCCAGTACATCAAGATCCTTTGTGAGCTGTATTATGGATCACCACCAGGATCTCACCATTCTACAAAGAAGTTATCATTGATGTCAAAAGAGGGGTTCAACAGGGTGATACCATTTCACCAAAACTCTTCAGCGCCACCCTCGAGAACATCCTGCAACAATTAGAATGGGAAGGAATGGGAGTGAAGATAGATGGTCGACAACTACACCACCTCTGCTTCACTGATGACATCATTCTAATAACACCAAACATCAGCCAAGCGGCACAAATGCTGGCTGACTTTGACCGAGAATATAGGTCTACAGCTGAATCTGAAGAAAAAATATGTTCATGAAAAAGGAACTAGTTCCAGAGGCCCCATTCACTCTCAATGGAACAGATCTCTGAATGCAGCAGTTACGTGTACCTAGGTCGAGAAGTCAACATGATGAACGACCTAAAACCTGAGCTGCACAACAGGAAGAGAGAGGCATGGAATGCCTTCAAAGGCATCGAAGAAATAGCTAAAAGGACAAAAACCTCAGGCTCTAGGCACATCTCTTTGACTCCACCATTCTCGCTGCATTAACATAAACCAGACCTGGGCCCCTACGAAAGCAGGATGAGAATGCTATTCGGATCTCCCAGAGAGGAATTGAAAGAGTTATGCTTGGAATATCAAGCCTCACTCAAGTGAGAGAAGGAATCTGGAGTTCTGTCCTCCGTCACTTTTCCACAATCGGGGTGTTTTCTCGTTTGCCAAGGCATCGAAAATCAGATGTGATGGACATGTAATGTGATTTGGAGACAACTGCTGGACTAGAGCTGTTACCGACTGGATCCCACGGGATGTCAAAAGACCACGTGGCAGCCCAACCAACAAGATGGTCAGACTTCTTGGTCAAGACCCTGAAGGAACAGTTTGAGGCTCTTCATATTCCTGTATCAACCAGATGCCATTGGGCTACATTGGCACATGATAGGGTCCAATGGAAATGTTACTGGTGCCCGCTCAAGCAAATTGATGAACAACGGGATTCAAGTGATCAGGTGATCAAGTGATCAATAAACACTTTTGGAACTGAGCTGGACTCATGGTTTTTCCATCTGACGTCAGTTCTTGAGATAAAAGGGAATTTGTTCCTCGATAATGTTGGGGACCCTGTGACTTCCAGAAAAAAAAATATGTATATATATATATATATATATATATATATATATATATATATATATATATAAGTCACAGAAAAACTTAATAACAGTGGGGCTGGGGCGATAGTCCAGTGGGTAGGATGTTTGCCTTGCACGCCGCCAGCCTGTGCTGGCCTGGGTTTGATCCCCGGCATCCCCATATGTTCCCCCGAGCACCTCCATGAGTAATTCCTGAGTGCAGAGCCAGGAGAAACCCCTGAACATTGCGGGTGTGACCCAAAATAGCAAAAAAAAAAATCTTGGGGCCGGAGCGATAGCCCAGCGGGTAGGGTGTTTGCCTTGCATACGGCCAGCCTGTGCTGGCCGGGTTCGATCCCCGGCATCCCATATGGTTCCCCGAGCACTGCCAGGAGTGATTTCTGAGTGCAGAGCCAGGAGGAACCCCTGAGCATAGCCGGGTGTGACCCAAAAAGCAAAAAAAAAAAAAAAAAAACAACTTAATAACAGAAAAAAAAGACAACCATGATATCCATTCTAGGTAAAAAAAAAAAAAAGGCACAGTGCAGAGCATCAGCTTAAACTTGGTTTCAAGAACATCTTTTAGTACTTGGTTGGGGGTTGGAAGTAGATTTAAATCAGATAACTGTGGTATTTAAATCAGATAACTGTGGTAGTATGCTACCCGCACTGCAGAGCCTGGCAAGCTACCCGTGCCCACTCGAGTAAATCGATGATTAATGGTAAGACAGTGATACAGTGAACTGTGGTAGAGTTTTTCTTCATAAGGTAGCAGCTAAATATACATAGCAGCTAAATATACATACATGAGGTTATGGTTCATGGCCTGGTAGAGCAAATGTGAATGAAAGGAGGTATTCTGGGAGATTTGTTCACTTGATCACTTGACATCCCGTTATTCATCGATTTGCTTGAGCAGGAGCCAGTAAAATTTCCATTTGACCCTACGGTGTAGCCCAATGGCATCTTCTTGCTTCAGGAATACGAAGAGCCTCATACTGTTTGTTCAGTGTCTTTTTTTGGGGGTCACACCCGGCAATGCTTAGATGTACTCCTGGATCTTTGCTCAGAAATTACTCCTGGCATTGCTCAGGGGGCCATATAGGATGCCGGGGATTGAACCTGGGTCGGCCGCATGCAAGGCAAATGCCCTACCCACTGTGCTATCACTCCGGCACCATTCGTTCAGGATCTTGATGAAGAAATCGGAACATCTTGTAGGTGGGTGACCACATGATCTTTTGACGTGCCTTGGGATCCAGTCAGTAACTGTCGTCCAGCGGTCATCTCCAAATCACATTACATGTCCAGCCCAACTGATTTCTGATACCTTGGCAAACGAGACAACGTCCTGACTCTGGAACGGCGATGGAGATCAGATCTCCTGATCTCCAGGAGATGGTTTACATGATGGGCTCAAGGGATCATATGGGTGTCAGGGATTGATGCATATTGGCCATGTGCAAGACAGGTCTACACTCTATACTATCCAAATATGGGATTTTTTATTATAGCAAAAAGGAGAGCATAGTTTGATATTGCTTATTAGACTTGATACTGAGGACATAAAGGAAGTTCAGAACAAAAATAGGATTGATTTGACATTTAACCAGGGAAAAATCATGCATACGTTTTCTTGGGCAAAAGATCAAGCAAAAATACATAATAACGAGAGGGAGGCCTATATAAATACTTCAAGATATAGGATACTCTGTGCTTAGCATTCAGATTGATTTTTCATCATGGGTCTTACAAAGAGTGAAAGACTAGAAAAGGATGACAAAGAATGACAGATAAACTGGGCACAGGGCTCATTTAAACTTCAGGGTTTGTCAATCTTGTTTATTTTTTTGGTGAACCAGCTCTTGGTTTTGTTGATATTTTGAATTGTTTTTTGGGATTCCAGCACATTGATTTCCACTCTAAGTTATATTATTTCTTTCTTTCTGCCTGGGTTAGGCTCCTTTTGCTGGTTGCCTTCAAAGATCTTAACCTGCGAAGTAAGACTCTTTATGATGTCCCTTTCCTCTTTTCTGATGCAGGCTTGCAGAGTTGTGAACTTTCCTCTTAACACTACTTTCGCTGTATCCCTCAAGTTCTGGTATTTTGTGTCTTCTATCTCATTTCTTTCCAGGAATTTTTGGATCTCCCTCTTTGATTTCTTTTATGATTTGCTGGTTGTTCAGCAGTGGACTGTTTAGTTTCCAGGTGCTTGGTATGACTACATTTTTGTGTGCAATTACTTCTATTTTCAGTGCATCATTGTCTGACAAAATAGTTGACACAATTTCTATCTTCTTGATTTTATAGAAGTATGTTTTGTGGCTCAGCATGTGATCTATCTTGGAGTATGTTTCATATAAGCTGAAGAAAAATGTGTATTCGGCTTTTGAAGGGTAAAAAGTCCCTTATATATTTCCTAGCCGTATTTCATCCATTTCTTCCTTTAGGGCCTGTATTTTCTTGGTGAGACTCAGTCTTGTCGCTCTATTAAGGGTTGATACAGCAGTGTTAAAGTCTCCAAAAATAATTTTGTTGCTTTCATTGTCTACTTTGAAGTCTATTGGTAGTTGTTTTAGGTATTTTGCTGGTCTTCCTTGGGTCCCTATATGATTAAAAAGTGTAATTTCTTCCTGGTATATGTATCCATTGATTATTAAGTAACCTTTCACTGTCCCTTCTGACCTTTTTCAGCCTGAAGTCTGTGTTGTTGGAGACTAGTATGGCCACCCTGGCCTTTTTTTGAGGGGTTGTTTGAGTGAAGGATTGTTTGTGAATCTTTAACTTTGAACCTATCTTTGTTCCGATTGTTCAGACGTGTTTCTTGAAGGCAGCAGAATGTCGGGTTCAATTTTTTGATCCATTTTGCCACTCTGTGTCTCTTATCTGGTGCATTTAGACCATTTACATTGAGAGAGATTATTGTCGTGGGATTTTGTGCCATCTTTCTGTATAAGTTTTCTGCTCTTTTGGGTTTTGTCTTGTCTTACAGTAGCTCTTTCTGCCCTTCTTTTAAGGTTGGTTTTCAGTCAATGAAGTTCCTGAGCTGTTGTTTATCCAGGGATCTGTGTATCTGTATTCCAAGCATAGCTCTTTTCGATTCCTCTTTGGGAGACCCAAATAGACCCGAATTTTGGGTCTCCCAAATTTGTAGTGAATTTGTTTAATTTTTTGCTTTTTACTTTTTGATCAATAGAGTTGAATCTCTTAAAGACACATCTGAAACCAATATGATGAGTTTCTTGCTCATATTTTCATTTGTGTGGATCTGACATTTAAGTCTAAACCCGTTGGGTTCATTTTTGTGCATGGTATGGCTGAGTAGCCCAATTTTTCAATTTAGCACCTGTATAACCAGTTTCCCATCATCATTTTTAAGGAGTTATTTTTTCCATCTTTTCCATTTTCACGCTCTCAGTTCATTATAAAATTTTGATTATTTTTTTCTTAGCTCTCAGTTCTATTCCATTGGTCTATTCCATTGGTCTTTGTGACTGCTTTTAGTCTAATGCCACATTCTTTTACTATAGTTTTATAGTATAGTCTAAAATCAGAAGTCAGAATGGCTTTCCTTTTTCCTCTCAAAATTACTTTGTTGTTGTGTGGTAAAAATTCCATATACAATTAATATTAGTATTTATATTATTATGTAATATTTAATTTTACTGTTTTATCTTATTGTAATAATTTATAAATCATATTTTTTTGAATTTTCATCTTTCAAATAGTCATTATTTAATTTCTTCTCTTCTAGTTTAAATCATTTTAATTTTATTTTCTTCCCTAATTTCAAAAACTAGAAATTCTAACACTAAAATGAGTAATAATAGTGGAAGTAGAAATCCTTTTCTTCTGCATAACCTTCGAAGAAAAAGTGTTCGCTTTTAACTACTATGATGTTAGCTGTGAATTTTCTATTCAGTTGTTACTCAGTTTTGGAGTCATACCTAGTGGTGCTCAGGGACTCACTCCTGAGGAGGCTCAGGGAGTCATATTTTAGAACTTGTACAACCTTACTTGTATTCCTGGATTAAATCCTCTTAATTTTATTGTTGAATTCAGTACTCTGAATCTTTATGATTTTTTTTTAGGTACAGATGCTCATTAGAGGTACTAGGCTGTAGTATTTCTTTTTCTTTTGAGCCTCTTAAGTAGAGTTCAGGAAGCAGAAGTGACCCACCAAAAGTTATTAGCCAACCCAGCTGACAATTCAATTTAAGAACTTGGGGGTATGCACTCAGCACTAAGGGGCCACCATTAAGTAATGCTCTGGGGAACATGTAGGGCCCAATGTGGGTGAGCTGCTATCAGGCATATCCTCTAACTGCTCTCTCCACAGGATGTACCCTAACTGCTATCTCCTGGTCCGTATAGTGCCTCTGTGTGTGTGTGAGATATATCTCTAACCTTTTGGAGTCTCGGTGATATTGGACTTATTAAAACTTCTTTGGAAATATTGAATTTTCAGGAAGAGTTTGAGAAGGATTGGCAATAGAAACTGTTTGAAACTTTGGTAGAAAAGTAACGCAATAGTACAACAGGTAGGGTCAACCTCTGTTAAATCCCTTGCACTCCATATGGTTCCCTGAGCCCTGCTAGGAGTGGTTTCTTAGTGAGGAGGCAGGAGAAAGCCCTGAGCATCTTCTGGTGTGACCCCACTCACCACCAATAAAAAATATTTTTTAAATAATCTACTTCCTCTTTATTTTTCTCTGAAGAGATGCTGCATTTTTTAAATTTTAAAAATCTTTTTTTAATTTTTTATTATACCACAGTGAAACAGACAACTACAAGGTGTTCATAATTTGTTCTTGGTAATACAGTATTCCATCACCCATCCCTCCATGTGGGAGTCAGAGATTAGGTAAGACAGGGAAGGGAACAGTGTACTAATAATTGTCGAAAGTGCTAATATCCACAAGGATTCTATATTTTTCCTTTATGATTCTAGATAAGAATTTGTCAGTCTTGATCATTCTTTCAGAGTCAGCTCTTAGTTTTATTGACTTTTTCTATTATCATTTTAATTCCTATTCATATCTTCTCTAACTTTTATTTATATCCTTTTCACTACTTTGTTTTTATTTTTCTAGTTCTTTAATACATCAAATTAGATTATTTATTTGATCTTTTTCTTGATCCTATAATATGCCTGTATTGCTAAGCATTGCATTTGTTGTGTTCAATATACTCTGATAGCAACATAATAATAATATCTGATATAACTCATGAAATTTGACCCTTTTCATTAGTTTGCTTCCAGGGACTATTGTATTTTTCTTCACACTCCAGGTTCCCCTATTTCTTTTAATAATTCCTGTTAATTAAACAATCATTCAAGAACATGTAATTTAGTTTCCAAATATTTGAGCTTTCTTCAGCTATATTTTTATGGATAATTGCTACCTTAATAAAAAGATATGAAAAAAATTGTTGGTATTTCAGTCTTTGTGACTTTATTGACACCTGATTTGTGTACCATCATGTAATATATTTTAGAGATAAAGTATGTATCAATTTATGTATGGAGATCATGAAGTACCTAATTTCTACTACTCCTCATTTAAAGCTATTGCTTCTGTATTTAATCTAACTTGATGTGTTAAAGTAATCTACAAGTAGTGTACTTCTGTTCATGTTTCTTCAATAATCTTCAGGTAATACGTGCTGTATATGTTTTTGTGATCTTCATTTGGTACATAAATGTAAATAAGTTTGATTCTCTTGATATGATGATAAACAGATCATAAAATAATATATAAACTGTCTCACAACATTTTTTAGTTTGAAATAATTTTTTTTCTGATGTTAGCCTGGTCATTTATGACTTTTCTTTATATTTGGGGGTAGGGGGATTCCCAAATATAATAGGTAGGTAAAAAGGTTTTGTTACTGAGATTGGTGACACACCCAACAGTGCTTCTGACTATTCCTGGCTCTCTAATCAGACATTACTTCTTGCAGTACTCAGAAACCAGGTAATACTTGAGATTAAACAAATTCTTCTACATGTGAAGCACAAGCTTCAGCCTTTTAATCTATCTCACTGGGCTGTTGCTTATTTAAACTACTATGTGTCTATGTGATTACTTTGAAGCCTTTCTTTCACCTTATGTTTGTCATTAATGTTCAAGTAGTTTTCTAGAAAAAAATAAAAGATCGGAATTATTTCCTGAGCTGTCTGGCCATTATGTGCCTTTTAATTGCTTAATTCAGACCATTGACATTAATTTGATATAAAACAATTGATGTCGGTACAGGACATAGCAGAGCAGTTAGTGAGCATAAGACTAGGGTTAAGTCTTCGTACCACACTGCTCCTGAGCACCCCTGGGGTTGATTTGGTGCTCCCCAGACACACAGGGCTTGAGAAGGACTGCAAGCTTGGGTCCTAGTATTCAACTGCCGCCATGGTTGGCTATCACAGCAGTGGTCCCAACCCTAATGAGCACATCTTGGAGATACCCCCACAAAAAATTAATTTTTCTGTATATGGTTTGCCTTGTTCTTTGGCTTTGGGGCTTATTTTTATTCCTCATAATGTGAAATCTGTCTTTTGTGTGGTAATCAGTTTTTATTTCCTCTTTATGTCTTGTTTATCTGGAGATTCCATGAAGTTCAAATACAGCATTCTGAAGTTTTATCCCGTTTAAATTTAAAGCCTGTATATCTTAAATTCTTTACAATCAACTTTATTCTACTGCTTCTTTCCCACATTGCATATTTTTGGGGTGTGAGGGATTCCCAAGCAATAATCAAGGCTATGGCTATGGAAGCCACACTTGACTTCTTTTAGCCCTGAGTATGCGTTGTTACCTAACCTCGTTGTTCTGGTACCCCAATCTTCTGACACTCAGGACTGTGGGTTGTGTTTGGGTCCCCAAGCATGTAAGGCGTGTCCTTGGGTTCTTTGATCTATTTCTCTGGTCCCCATGTTATGCATTTCAAGTATCTAGTTCTTAGTGGTGTTTCTTTATGTTTTATAGGAAACCATTTGTAAGTTCTTGCAGAACCAGTTTAGTGGCCATAATTCTTTTTAATAGTTGTTTTTCTGGGAAAAAAAGGTTTTATTACTGTTTTGAATCTGAGATAATCTAACTAGATATAGTGTTCTTGGTTAGAGGTCTTTGTCTCTCAGCACTTTGGATATATCATGACATTTCCTTCTGGGCTATAGAGTTTCAATGAATAAATCTGTAGGGATTCTTATGTGCCTTCATTCTATGTGACTCTTAGCTTTTTGCTTGATGATTTTAAGAGTCTGTATCTTTTTCTTTTGACATTTTAATTGCAATGTTTCTGTGTGCATCTGTTTGGGTTTATTTTGGGGAAACTTTTTTCAGATCCTGAGATATGGTTATCTTGTTTCCTTCCTCAGTTTGGGGAAATTCTTGGCTATTATTTTTCAGTCAATTATTCATCCCCTCTCTTTCCTTTTTTCTGAAAACCCTAAATTACAAATGCAACTCTTCCTTGTGCTCTCTCTCCTAAATCACTTATTCTCATTCATTGAAAATGTTTTCTTTTTAATGTTCTATTTTGATGATTTTTTTTACTTTCTCCTTCAATCTTCAACTTCAGGCATCCTCTTCTTGAGTTTATTTTATTTAAATTTAGTAAAGTTGTTTAGGCTCTCCCATAAATGTCTTATTTTTCTTAATTAAATTTTTCTCTTTTTTATGCTTTATTTTGTTGACTTTATTTACTTTGTCCTGAGCTCACTGGTTCAATCTTCAACTTTAGTAATTTTCTTGTTCAGTTCCTCTATTTCTTTTTTTTTTTTTTTTTTTTTTTTGGGTCACACCCAGAGATGCTCAGGAGTTACAGCAGACTCTGCTCTCAGGAATTACTTCTGGCGGTGCTCAGGGGACCATATGGGATGATGGAGATTGAACCCAGTTCGGCCGCATGGAAAGCAAACCCCTATTTCATTTTTCTATTTGGTAAGCTTCAATTATTTCTTCCTTTATAATCCTTTTTTATTGTCCTTGTTATGGATCTTCAGCTGATTTCCTCAGTTCAGTGAGCAGTTTGCAACTTCGCTCAGAGCTCCAAAGTGCTTAGGATTCTTCCCAGTGTTTCGTCTCCATCCATTAACACATGTGAATTCCTCCATTTATTCATTATTATTCCTATGACATAAGGATTTGGGGTACAGGTCTGTGTTCAAGCAGGTGGTGTTGATCAGTGTGTTCTGATAATTATGACTGTGACTCTGTGTTCTGGTGACCCCTGGGAATTTGTGGGCACAAATTCCTGCAACAGTGATAGCGCAGAGAACAAGGTGGCCACACAGAGTTAGCCCAATGGTGGATCTGCTATTCAAGTTCAGTCAGCCTGGACAATGACTAGAAGTTTGAGGTCACAAAATGCCCATGGCTGATACCAGGAAAACTTGTGTATCTAACAGAGACTTTGCTTTTGCTAGTACCTGGCAACAAAGCAGTGCCAAAGTACAGCAGACCTAGGTAGCATCCTTTTTGCAAAATTGCAAGTATTTGGCAAGTCCTTTGGCACCAAGTTTAAATAGGTCTAGGCAATATGAATGTTTCCAAGATCACATGTGCTTGGGGCACTTGTGCAAGAAAATTGAGCAGATTGAGCATAACCAGGACTGTTGAGTGCTACTCTGCACCCCATTTGGGCTAGTCTATGTGGCTTCCACGGTGCACAGGTACAGCTGCCTGGTGGCAGCTCTTTGCCAAGTTTTAACAAAACTTTGGGTTGATGGAAGTTAAAATTTGATTGTGCCCAGGATCACTTATATGTTTCAAAAACTTAGGCAGTAGAGACAAGTAATTTGAGCTTATAAACATGGAACAGTTGGTGGCCGGAGCGATAGCACAGTGGGTAGGGCATTTGCCTTTGCATGAGGCCGACCTGGGTTTGATCCCGGCATCCCATATAGTCCCCTGAGCACAACCAGGAGTAATTCCTGAGCGAAGAGCCAGGAGTAACCCCTGAGCATCACCAGGTGTGACCACAAAAGCAAAATAAAATAAACGTGGAACAGCTGTGCATAAAATTTATGTAGACTTAGAGGCCAACTTGTCTCACGGACTTAACATCCCCAGGAAACTGACTATCAATATTGGGGAGTTCTAAGTAGCAACTATAGCTTCAAGGTTGTCTGTAGCTGGCAGTTTCCATTTGATTCTCTGTACTAATACAAGTTTGGGCATGTCTGTGTGTAACCCTCCCCATGGAGGGAAAGATGGGGAAAGGTTGGGGCTCGATCACAGAGCTTGTCCTCCAAGGCTGAATTGGAGCCTAACAAGGATCTCCCTGCTAAAGCTATGCTTTGGAAGATCAATATGGGTGCAGGACAGCTGTGGACTGGAGAAGCTGGGAATGTTTGGCTAGGCTTAAGCAAGTGTCATTCAGGCCAGGCAGCTCAGTTATTAGTTGGGGTAGGCGGATTCAGCTCAGGAATTTGCCCTCTGGATCTGTTACTAAGAAGTGCAATCTGATATGGTGTCCCCAGCAAGGTTGTGAGAGGTCACTAAGATGAGCCCTGCTCTGATTCTAACCCTTATATATAACTTGTGTGTTTTTGTTTTTGCCTTTAATTCAATGCTGTACTTGTAGGGTCGTGGGACCAGGGAACGGGTACCTGACATAATCTCACCTACACCAGGGTAAACTTATTCCCAAATGTACTTTGCTTCTTCCCCAGTTGGTGGGGCATCTTTCTGTCTCCATTTGATCTGGGATGTCCCTCTGTTTAAAAAAAAACAATTTTTTTGGTTTTTTCGGTCACATCTGGCAATGCTTAGGGGCTATTCCTGGCTCTGTATTCAGGAATGGCTCCTGGCGGGGGGACCATATGGGATGCAGGGGAATGAATCCAGGTTGGCTGCAAGCAAGGTAAATGCCCTACCCACAGCTGAGTCAGGTTCAACTCCGGGCTTCTCATATAGCTCCCCAGCCCACCAAGATTAATCCTTGCACACAGAGCAAGCAGTAAGCTTTGAGTATCACTGGTAGGCCCCAAAACAAGCAAAGGAAATACAGTATTTATTCTAGCATAAACTCCTCCCTTTATTATCAAGTTAACATCATGAAATAACTGCAACAAAGAACATAATTGCTAGACCAGAGATATAGCCCAAATGGCCAAAGAATATTTATTTGCATACAGGAAGTCCACATTTAATATTGCACCACCTGGTTCCCCCAAGCACCATCGGTAGTGACCACCCCAAGAAAAGGTTCAGGAGTGGGCCCAGAGCACCATGGTCGCAGCCCCATAGTAAAAAGAAAAAAAACAGAAATATTTGTACTTATGATAATATTTATCCAATTAATAAATGCTTTATTGGTTTTTATATTATTACCCAGATATTCATTGATAAATTAAGTAAATGATTTTGTTTTACTGATTTCAATTACATATGTGATTATAAAGTTTTCCATCTCCATTATCACACATAATTAGATATTTATAGATGCATGTCATCCAGGGTTCATAAATAAACTTACCTTTGATTTATTTATTTTTTTTAATTTTTTTATTTTTACAATTACAAAGATATACAATTAAAAAGTTCATATTTGGGTTTTGGTCATACAGTGTTCCAGCACCCATCCCACCACCAGTGCCCATCTCCCACCACCAACGTCCCCGGTTCCCTCCCCCCTTCCCCAGCCCTCCTCCATGGCAGGTTCTTTATTTCTTTCCATTTCTCTCTCTTTCTCTTTTCCACCTTTGATTTATTATTTGTTTATTTTATAGTGCTAGAGATTGAATCAGGGTTTCACACACATGCAAGATGTGCTACCACTGTGCCACATACCTGGCCCCTTACCTATTTCTTTAAAACGCCATAATGAAGTGATCTCATTCGCAGCATTTGTAGACAAAATGGATGCACACATACCTGCCTCATAAAATAAAAGATAATGTAAAATACAGACAATGCTGAACTTGAAACATGGAGTTGTTGACTCACTGGCCAAGAATTCTATATTCAAATGAGTTTTATATGTTAGGCTCAAAATGTGCAGCCATAGTTTTCATCCAGAATTTATAGTCTATGTCTAAGTTATAATCATAGCATGGATTCTCTTATCAAAGAAATATGTTGTTTTACTTAATACAATTTAAATCAGCTTCATTCTCCTTTGCACATTTCCTTTGACGTTCAATATTTCAAGAAGATTATTTCCAAAGAGAATATTACTTTAAAACTAGCAAAGCAGGAGGCTGAAAAAAATGGTTCAGCCAATAGGGTGCTTGTCTTGTTTTTAGCTGACCTGAGAACCCTGGGACCCTATGTGGTCTTCCAAAACCCACCAAGAAAGATCCATGAGCCTGAACACAGAATCAGGAGCAGGGCCTGAGCGTACCCAGGTGTATCCCCAAAAAATACAAACTAAGAGAACAAATATGAAGAAGGAAGGATAGGCAAAAGCAACAGTGACTTATAAAGGAGGTGTGGCATAGAAACAAGTCACAGTTTATGCAGGTACAGTCTACAAATAGAACTATCAAGTCATTAAGTTGTTGAATAGTGTCAAGCTTTAATATGTTATCTATATCTTTATATAAAGTTGATGTCTTCAGATTCAATTGTGACTTCCTAAATACCTTTGACTAGGCAAAAAACATGATATTTTAGAAATTATCTGCTCTTATGGCAAAATAATAGAGTTTTATAAGTAGAAGTTTCTCAAATAAATCTAGAGCTCGGTGCGTAAGTCAACATGAAACTCCATGAAATTTAACCCCAAGCATTTCAGTGCTAGGAAAATATTACTATGATTACATCATACCATTATGAAAAAAAAACTACGGACAGTAAAATGAGAAACCATGAAAATGAAATAATTTTTTTCCCACTCTAACTCTGAATTACACTGTCAAACACCGACTGCGCATTTCCTATTCTGGTCGAGTATTTTCCCCACTTCACATTGGCATAGCCTTTATATTCCATAGTCTTCATGGAGCAGCAATATTTTTTTTATTCATGCCACAGGGCCTCTGTGCTGGTTGGCCATTGAAGAACAAACATCAAGGTTTAGAAAAAACTTAAATTCAACTTAGTCCAAAAATGCAAATATTTGAGATTCCACTACTATATTTCAGAAACTTTACTTGTCAGCTGGAATGCCAGAGAAGTGGGTGAATGGGATTAGAGAAAAAGCACAGAAGTCTGAAAACTGACTACAGATGGAGAAAAATTTTTTAGAAGTTCCCACCCCCCCCCATCTTTTTTGGAAGGGGAAGCTTCCTTTCATATCAACCAGAGTCTAAACTACGTGGCCCTTAGTCCTTGAGTCTGTTCCCTCTTAAGCTAACTTAGAGATCTGTTTTTTCCTCATCATTTTATGCTCAGAAATCAAAAATCCATACAGAGAGCCATTATTATTCTTCCGATCTAATCCCAGAAAGATGATCCCAAACAGGCATTTTAATCTTAATAGAAGTGATGACTAGACCAAATAACAAAAAAACGGATTCATTAGGAACTTTCTGCAGTCTTCATGCCTTCAGTTTTTATTTGGGAGACTGCTATTTCACTTCAAGCACTTTAGGAAGAGTTCCACAGGACAATGAGATTGCCCAGGTGACTGCACTTCGGGTGTGGCCTGAGAGGCAGCTGACGTAAAGCCTTCAGGGCCAGGGCTCTGTGCAGAATCAGAGCCAGGAAAAGGCAAGAGAACTCCCCAGGTGGTGCACTCAGGGCTCATGCAGGTGCAGGAGTGGCAGTTCCTGGCATAGTGTGTGGCCATAAAAATCCTTACTTATTTGGAATGAGCAAGCAACTATGGTATTACAATGTCCCCAGAGTTCCTTGGCATATGACAGTACTGAAGAAATGCACAAAACACTCCTTTATGGTGCGGTAGAAACTGTTCTAAGGATTGCATCGGAAGTTACCAAAAGCAACCATGACATTCCCTCTTGATCCAACAGTCCCAAGGCCCTCCCTAACCTCTGGTCAGATACATACTAATTAGGTTCGTGAATACATGAACAAATTAAAAAGGAGTGTTTGATTTAGAAGATCATTACAAATACTTTGGGTGACGACTCATACACACTGAAGACTTTCAGTTTATAAAACTACCAGTTACATGAGAAACATACCCTAGATTTAAGACTTTGAGTCAAGTAAATAATAGCCACATTTTACAAAATGGTTCAAAAATCTTGCTGAACTGATTCTATTACACAGAAATAAACATGTCATCTCTATAGCTATGCCTGATGGCTTTTATTTTATGTTTCCCTTACCAGAGACTGAATTCTTAACCAACAAATCAACCGTTAGGAAATAATGATCCACAGCCTTTGTGGTTAAAAATAAAAAGGAACAGTTATACATAATTTCCATTTCATAGTCCCTCCATACTGAATGTGAATTTTCCAGTATTTCTCTGGTGCAGAGCAGAAATGTATATGTGAGTGCACATGCATTTAAACGCCACAATGGATGCTGCCAGCAGCAATTACTTAGATGTTACCAAAAGAACATGACATGCTACTTTAAAGATGAACTATTACTGTTCCTCTGAACAATAATCCACGGTCACATAACCATAGACTGACTACATATTGAAATATATTCAATAAAATTAGATAACGCAGTTCATTGGTTGATTACAAAACATTGTTAGGGTCACAAAGAATATATTGCATTTTGAAGAGTTTTTTTAATTGAAGGCAAAATGTCTTATCTGCTGTTTCCTACACTTTTCTTACTGAGTCTAAGCAACAAAGGTCATTGGAGAAAAATGAATAATGATGAAACTCGCTGCACTAAAGAAGAAAAAGCATTCAATTTAAAATACTTAAGATAGGGGCCGGAGTGATAGTCCAGCGGGTAGGGTGTTTAACTTGCACAGCCGGCCCGTGCTGGCCCAGGTTCAATCTCTGGCATCCCATATGGTCCCCCAAGCACCGCCAAGAGTAATTCCTGAGTGCAGAGCCAGGAGAAACCCCTGAGTATTGCCGAGTGTGACCCCCAAAAAATAAATAAATAAATAATTAAATAAATAAATAAATAAATAAATAAAATACTTAAGATAAAGGTTGAAGTAGTGAAAAGGAACAGTTCGATGCCAATGATGCAGCGATAGCCTAGAGAGACTGTTTGTTTCCAGGGCAAGGAGGACGTGCACACCCAACTGCATCCAGGACTTACTCTGACTCTACCCTCAGGCATCACTTCTATTGGTGCTGGAGAACCACATCGGGTGTCAGGGATCAAATAGGGTTGTTTCATACAGGCAAATCCCTTACCTGCCCCCCCAAATGATATTTGGTTCCCTAGTATTTGAACGTTCACTGTGTTGGGAGGACAACGAATGTAAACAATACAAGGAAAAGGGCAACTTTTCAATATTGTATCAAAATATCATGATGTACAATCCTATTAGCAATAAATTATCAGGCATATTGTGTTCCAACTCCAAATGTTGGTCCTAACACCAACTTCCCTCCTCCAATTTCCCCAGGTTCCCTTCTACCCTCCACTTCACCCCTTAGCCACCTCATTGTTTTTATTTAATAATTATGTTTGGTTCACATGTTTATAATAGTTGTGTATCATATCATATGGTTTTGATGTATATTGTAACCACACCTGTGCAACAGCAAAGCTTCTGAAATCCCCTATATCCTTCTTTCTCCCTAGACCCATTCTTCCTATTTCTTGTCATTCTCATTTGTTTTCATCCAGGTCCAAGATTTTTGTCCAGATTTTATAATTTCCATTCTCTTGTTCCTCTACACAGGTGAGGTCATCCCGAATTATCCTTCTCCTTCCGAGTACTGTGTTTATCATGACACCCTCCACTTCCATCAAAGTTATAACTTAATCCACAGTTGCATATTCCAATGTGTATAAATATCACTATTTGATTTGGCTTTGTATAGAGGTCATATCAGCTCTGCATTTAGGAATCAATCCTTGTGGGGCTCAGGGACTATATGGAATGTTGAAGATTGAGCCCTGATCAGTAGCTTGCTAAGACCTACCCATTGCACTGTCCTTCTCCCCCCAAAATGCCACAATTTCTACTCATCTGTCATTAGACATTTATGCTGTTTCCATATCCTGATTATTATAGAACTACAATTAGCATAGGTGCACATATATATTTTAAAATCAGGTTTTTTTATTTTGGGACAAATAGTGGAATCTCTAGATTATATGGGATCTCTAATGTTGCTTTCTGAGAAGTCTTCATATACTTCATAGACATAGAACCAAACATTGCTACCTGCAGTAAGAGAGCTCCTTTGTCACCATAACCCAACCAACACTAGTCATTTCTATTTTGTAGATATATGTCATTCTAACACATGCGAGATGATATCTCATTATTTTAATTTGTATTTCATGATATTAAGTTATAACGCATTTTCATAGGCTTATTGGTCATCTGTATGTTGTCTTTGTAAAAGTGACAATTCATCTCCTTTTCCCATTTTTGATGGGATTATTGATTTTGTGGTTGCTGATTTTGTAAGTTATGAATATTTTAAATATTCCTTCTTTATCTTAGGTATTAAGTTCAAATACATTCATCAGCCTGTCCTGATATTTTAGCTCTTCTTGCCATGCAGAAGCTTTTTAATTTGAGGTACTCCTGTTTGTTAATTTCTTTGTTATTTTGCCAATTGAGTAAAATCATTGAACACACCTTTTATTTTCAGATTCTGGTTTCTGGAGCTCTTCCTCAATGCATCTTATGGATTCTGGTCTAATGGTAAGGTATTAGATCCACTTTGAATTAACTTTTGTGTATGTATCGTTTCTTTTATTTTCCTTACTTTCTGGCCAGTGTTTATCCAGTTTTCTAAGCATTATTTGGTTTTCCTTATCAAACTTTCCAAATTTTCAAATATGTACCCAGCTCCTTTTTCATAAATTAACATTTCATATAACTGAAGCATTGTCTCTGGGCTCTCAATTCAAACTCTCTAGTCAATCTATACTCCCTTCATACTGTTTTGATTACTACAGCTTTGAAGTGTCAAGTATGAAAATAATTACTTCCCAACTTCTGTTTTCTCAAGATGGCTGTCACTATTTAAAGTGTTTTATCATTCCACCCAAAATTTTTTGTTTCTTTGTTTTTCTCTTTTGGGGATACAACCATGCTAAGGGGTTACTCCTGACTCTGCACTAAGCAATTACTGGAGGCAGTGCTCATGAGACCATATGTGATATCTGGGATTATATGTCAGTATTCTGACTTATATTTAGAAATTATTTTGTTAAGTGCAGACTTTGATTATAATACTGATTCTTTGAATGATCATATTGTATGTGTCTCTTTTGGTATTCTTAACTTTTAAAAACAAATTTTGAAGCATAATGAATAAAATTACAATATATTTAAAGTAATTTGATATATATTATATATCATGAAAGGATTCACATTACCTCATTAATTAGCATATCTATCAATTATTTACATACAGATACACCCAGTAATCATTTGTCTATATATATATATATATTTAAATTCTAATTTCTACTCAGTAAGGAAATTTCAATTATGCAACAGCGTTATTTTTTAAAAATGTTTTACACTAGATTTTATTTATATTTTTAATTAAACATTTTATTATACCACCGTGAGATATACAATTACAATGTTGTTCATGTTTAGAGGTTTCGGTCACATAGTGTTCCAGTACCCCGCCCTCCACCAGTGCCCATTTCCCACCAACAGTGTCCCCAATTCCCTCCCCCTCTCATAGCCTGCCTAAATGGTAGGTTATTTATCTCTTCTCTCTCTCCCTCTCTCTCTTTTCCTTCTCTTACACATTGTGGGTTGCACTACATACACTTAGAGGCCATCATGTGCATTTTTTTGCCTGTATTTAATGTTCACTTCTAGGTTGGTATTAGCCCTTTTGACATTTATTCAACATGTTCTCTTCTTTGTCTTACCTAGCCTCTGACTCCACACATTTGCAGTAATTTCCACTTTTGGTAAGACTACCTGATATATTTATGTCATGCAAATAAATGCAGTCATTCTATATCTCTCTCTTTCCTTCTGACTAATTTCACTCAACATGATCCTCTCCATTTCCATCACTAGATTTTAAAACCGCATTGACCTTCTAAGTTTATACTATTTTACCAATGTCCCAAAATTCCCCTCAACCCCATATTCCTGGAAACTATTTTCTACTCTATTTTTTGACAAACTCTGTAATGTTGGGATAGTTGGGTAAATGTAAAACACTAAAATGACATAATAATAAAACCAATGCTGTGTCATATTTAAAAGTGTTAGGTTTTGAACCTGATCTGATTCTCAAAACCTTGTTTCTTCAAATTGAATGTCTTATCATCTTTAGTCCATGTGTGGAGCAAACTCATACACTCAGGTTATGTGAAAATTTCAGTGTTTTTATTTTCTAATAATTTCCCTATGGGGCTGAACTAGGTGTAATTAGGTGTAATTCCTGAGATGCAATCTTAGAAATTGGCTCGACTCAGAATGAATGGAGCGTGCCTGCAACAGTCCCGTATCCCCTAGTACTTAGCTGATTTCTATCCACCCACATGTACTCAGGGCCTCCAACTCCGTCCACATGTGATTTGGCAGGACCTGAAGCACTGGTCACTTAGGTCTGTAAGTTTGTCTTATGGGCTCAATATTAGTCCTCTTAATTAAACATTTCTCTTTTTTTTTTTGGGTGGCCTGGTCACACCTGGCGATGCTCAGGGACTACTCCTGGCTGTGCACTCAGGAATTAAGCCTGGAGGTGCTCAGGGGACCATATGGGATGCCAGGAATCGAACCCAGATCGGCCGCATGCAAGGCAAACACCCTCCCTGCTGTACTATCTTTCTTGCCTTAATTAAATATTTCAAGAGTATAAATGACAATTTTTTGGAATGAAAGTAACAAAATATTATTTTATGCAGTTGGTAGCAAAAATAAAGAACAGAGCTGACAGAGAATCTCAATAACAGTAGACGCAGTCATTGAATTGCCACCCAGGTTGGCTGGAATCCCTGGAAACTCCAGAGCAGGCTTCCTAAGAACCATTTGGAGGACTCCTAAGCCCTAACCCTACAAAAATAAATAATTTGCTAACAAACATTCCCCCTTCTCTGAACACTATTAATTATTACTTGAGTAACCCAAGTAGTGAGTAATTATTTAACACCAAAGTACAAGAGTGAAAAATACAATAGCGTCCTATTGCCTGACTTACAACTTTGAAACGGGAAGCAAGTTTTGATGTAAGAACCGTCTACGGATAGTGAAAATACTATTCAATGTCCATAAATAGCATAAATGTTTTATAGTTAATAATTTATTTAAAATATTCACCTATATAAAATAGACTTTGGAGAAAAACAGTGAACCTTCTTGTGAATTGCCCTATTGCATAAGGCCCCCAAAGATATGAAATAAAACTTAAATTTAAAAAAATTAAATAAATTCGCATGATTGCTGAGCAATATATTTGTCCCTTAAACAAGTTTGTTTACTAAAATAATTTAGAAAAAAACTACGCTGAAATTTATGTAAATATTCACTCTATGCTAGTGCAGTAACAGTCTAATAAACACCGAGAAGATTAATGGTCGAGTCCAATTATAGAATCTCTAAGACTTCCCTTCATGTGCAGGGATCTGAACATGCAAACACACACACTCAGCTAATATGAATTTTCAGAACATCGTACTTTTTAAAAAATTATAAGAATTTAAATGTATTTCTCCTGCCTCTCTTGTTTCTTTTAAAGTCCAATTCATATTATAAATATAAAATTGCACTATTTAGTCTAGGCTGGCAGAGAATGCTCATGAGAATTAGAGGCACTTCCTGTAAACCTAACAGAGAAAGAATTATAGATAAAACATAACTTGATCCAAATTCTTTTTAAATAACACAAACTAAAGGCAAACAAAAACTGCTTTTAAAAGTATAAGAAAAAATTACTAGTTAACTTAGTTTGTCTGCCTTTAGATAATGAACAGTCTGCAATACTTGTACTTCTAAATCCATATAATAATTAGGTGATGTAAGAGAAATGCCTGACCCAACTACAGATGATCAGAAAATATGTCCTTCTGTGTCTTCTTAGTACCAAAAATTAAACATTGTCTTTTATCAAAAGAGACAGTTCACTCACCCATCTACCTTCATGCCAGCACCTGCCTAATTCTAAGGAATGGACCTACTTAAAAATGGTCAAGAGGCCAAGTTTGATTAATGAGACAATGAGAAAGAAATTGCTAGGTGGGAATGGGAGAAATTTCTGAAAACAGGAGTTAAGAGGGAAAGGCTACTCCCTCTCTCCTGGAAATTTTGACTCAATTAGACCACTGATAAAGATGTTTTCACATGATTACTAAAAGCAAAAATAAAAAGAATCTGGGTATTAGCATCTGTTTGTCTATTTTACCTTACTGCTAACTGTCTTATTCCCTGAGGATTGAATCTAAAGTTTCCCTCAATTTGAAGTCAAAGACACTCTTTAGGGGAGAGGAGCCAGAGCCAGATTGCTCAGGGCTAACTCTTGGCTCTGTTCTCAGGGATCATTCTGGTGGGGTGCAGAGGACTATATGGGTGCTGGGGATGCAACAGCCCTACCAGCTCATGTGGCCCCAATGATACTTTAATGACTCAGAAAAAATTAATTTAGTGTGAGACGGGAGCATAGAGGCAGGATAATCCTACTATTTAAGGACAATAAAAATGTAATTTAGTAGAATGAAATCATCAGAGAGAGAAGATTCCAGAAGACAATTACTTCAGTTTTATGATGGCAGCTCTCCTTTCTCCTATCTCGACCCCCAAACTGCATAAACAACCAATTCTAAAATATTCTAGAATACTTCTAAAATACTGGTTACAAGACACACTCTTAAGTGTCACAATTGTATGGAGCCTGAATTTCTGTCCTGCTGCTCCATGAGGCATTAGCAAAAGTTCCTGCAATTCTGCGCAGGTGACATCTATACATTCTCCCAAATATTTATCATAAAGGGTTTATGCCTGATCACAACACTATTTTTAATTTAAAAAGTCTATTTTAAAAACACAGTATTGATCTATGCGTAAATGTAAAAATAATACAGAAATATCTGATGTAACCTTATTTAGTTTATTCAACAGTAGCATTCTGAAAAACCATCTGTACAATAACCAGGATATTGACAATGATGCAGTCAAGATATTTACATAATAATCCCTAAATGTATGTATTTCCAGCCACAATGTATAAGAAAAGGGAGGGAAGAGAGAGAGAGAGAGAGAGAGAAAGGAAAAGTGCCTGCCATTGGTGGTGGGAAATGAGCACTGATGGAAAAATGGGTGCTGGAAATTATATGACTGAAACCTGATCATGAATATCTTTGTAATTGTATAACTCAAGGTTGCATAATAAAATAAAAAAAAAATTTTAAAGATATTGAGTGTTTTGATCAAAACCAACGTCCCTCCTGTTGCCTTCTTTTTTATATAAGTATTTTATTATACCACCGTGAGATATACAATTACAAAGATGGTCATAGTGTTCCAGCACCCATCTCTCCCCAAATCCGTTTGCTCCTGTACTTACCTCTTGGAAAGTACTAATCTCTTCTCCATCGCAGCAGTTCCATCATCAAAAATATTATACAGAACATCACCACTGTCTCCATGTAAACTCATCTACCTGCATATCCCAGAGATTTATAAATAAATCTCAAAAGAGATCAATTAGTCTCAAAAATTCCTTGGATATCAACCCATTAGCGGCAGAGACCTCCAGGACAATCTCAGAGGGAACAGGCCAGCTCCCATCCCATCACAACAAAGCCACGGCAGCTATTCCCACACCCCAAAGCTAGACCCACCACCATCTGGCCAGCTCATCACCTCAGAACTGAGCACAATAGAAAACCTAATCTGCCACCAAACGTCAGGTACACAGGGCTTGGTGGCTGAAAACTCCAAGTCTTCTCAGAGCGGTGGTGGGGACCCCCACCAACTCCAACCCTCTCCTCATGCTGTCAGAAGATCCCCCGCCATGCCCAGCTAAGCGTTTGACTGCCCTTTAGCTGCACATTAACTGCCCGTTAACTTTTCCCATTTTTAAGGGAAAATTATGTGATTTCCCCTTAAACTATTAGTTTAGAGACAATACAATAACTTTGTATTTATCTGGATTATTCCAGATAAATAATCTGGTTTCCCTGGAGTGCACCACCTCAGTATGACATCCCAGTGGAGGCAGGCCAGATTGGATGGGAAGTAACACAGAAGCCAACCAATGTTGACACACAAAAAGCACTAACACAGAAGACTTAACTTGCAATCACAGCTTAGTAAACCCTTAGACATGACTTAATTTCTTTATTTTATCTATGGAAATCATTTTTTGATCATTCTGTTAGCTATTTAATGGTAGAAAGCAATATAAATTAAATTATTGTGGGCCTGCTCTTGAGCAGGCTTGAGAGGTTGTTGGGTAAATGGAAACAGTGGTGGAAGAAACGTAACAGTGATGTTGGGATGGTGGTTGGAATATTGAATGTCTATAACAAATCATGAAAACTTTGTAAACTTTGATGCTGAAAAATGTTGTACTTAAAGTTTTAAGAAAAAAAGTTAAATTGTTGACTTCTGAGTTGCATTGTTTCCCTACTCTGAATGGTTCTCTGGATATTCATGAACTTTGTTGCTTGTGTTTGTGTTTCATTTCCTTTTATTGTAGAGTGTAAGGCCACACTATAAATGTACCATACGATGTTCAAATTTGTCCAATTCTGAAGCATAAAAATTGTTAAATGTAATATGCATATGATTGATGCATATTTAGTTTTCAAGAAATTCTACTTGTAGAATGGATCCACCATTTTCATCATCAGCCGTAATATATAACTACCCCAGTTCTCTGTTATTGTCAGTATCTGACATCATTATTTTAATTTTTTACAAAGCTAATGGATATATTAAATGATATCTCGTTTGGGTTTTAATTTCCTCCCCAGGTGGCTAGTATTCTTTCTGATGATTGTATTTGCCATTAACAAACTACTGAATCATCCATTCATAGCTTTGACTGTTTATTAATAAATTCATTTTTACCTTTTATTACTGATGACTTTTGAGACATATTAACATGCTTAAACTAGCTTATTTACCTTGCCTTTCTATGTACATAAAAAATAATCCTGTCCAAAGCTATAAAATGTGACTATATTTTGATAGGAATCTTGTTTGTACACAATTCTAACAGAATTGACACTTTCCTATGTTGTGTTTTAGTTATCATGTTGGGTTACTATGCTGATCTCTAGGCATTTGTGTATGGCTTTTGTAACTGTAAACATGTTCAATTAATTTTTTTTCTAATATTTTTAGTAAAAAATTGAAAGCACATATGAAATATTTACATAGGGATATTATACTTGTTTCTTTAAAACTTATATAGGGGCCGGAGCGATAGTCCAGCGGGTAGGGCCTTTGCCTTGCACGCGCCCACCTGTGCCGCCCGGGTTCAATCCTCGGCATCCCATATGGTCCCTGAGCACCGCCAGGAGTAATTCCTGAGTGCAGAGCCAGAAGTAACCCCGGAGCGTCGCTGGATGTGACCAAAAAAAAAAAAAAAAAAACCTTATATACCTTTTATTTAGTTTGATCTTTGGTGATTAGATATTCCAGATATATATTACCTTGTGAAAGTCTCACCCTTGCCTGGTTCTCAATATGAAGAGAAGATAATTTTTTTATTTTTTGTACCATTATTTCAATGTTAGCTGAAAAATTATTAAGAATACTCTTATTCTTACTCTTATTATTAAGAATACTCTTACTCTTATTAAATTTGTTTCTGTTTAATTATATTTTTCTGAAAGTTTTGATTCATGTAAAGGTGCTTATTTTATATAATACATTTTTTGCATAAATAATTATGTGATTTTTTCCCTTAGACTATTAGTATGGAATATTGAACCAGCATTCACTACACCTTGAGCTATGATATATGATTCCTGTTATATGGTTAAGATTTTATTTTCCATGATGTCAATCATTTTTGGAACTGTATTTATGTGTTATACTCGTTTTCTTTCGTTGTACTAGATTATTCTATGTCAGTAAATTCAGAAGAATTTTTCTCCTAGGAAAAGAAATCTCTATGATTAGTATTTTCCAGCAGTATTCTTCAGTAGTTTCCTGGAGAAAAATAGTATGTGATTAGTATTAATTCTTCTATAAATATTTGGATAAATTCTTTACGGAACCCCTCTGGGCATGGAGATTATCTTTAGGGGATGCCCTTAGTTAAAAGTAATATTTTTTCATACATAAAATCAAATTAAATTATCTATGTTTGGCCTGAGATGTTAGTTTAGTGGTAAAGCAGAGGCCTTACATGGATAAAAAAAAAGCACCACAAATAATGTATGGCTAATTTGTCAAGGAATTTGTCTGATTCAACCTCTTACCAAATACATGTGTCTAGACTCGCCATTTGTATAGCCTTATTATTACTGAGAGCATAGTTTTTGTTTGCTATGCATATAGTGTTAGGCAAGAGTATAACAGTTGTTTCTAAAAGTTTTCTATATTATTAGATAACCCCTATCCTCATCCCTTGGTTAGAGACACAAGACTTTTCTTGGGGTTCTGGGGTGCTGGATTCCTCAACTTCATGTCTGATATAAATAAAGCAAGAAAAAGAAAACAAGAATTTGATCACCATTTCCTCATGGGTTCTCTATTCTCTAGCATTCTGCCCCTTCTCTCTCCATCTTTAACAATTTTCAGTTTGCGTTATATATACAGTATGTTACTTTATTTAAACTTAGCAGGTAAAAAGGAAAACATGTCTATTACATGGTTCTGGAAACAGAAATTCAAAGAGAGATAGCTTTGATTTTTGGGGAGGCAGGTCACACCTGGTGATGCTCAGGTTACTCCTGGCTCTGCACTCAGGAATTACTCCTGGCAGTGCTTGGGAGAAACAATGGGATGCCAGGGTCTGCCATATTCAACCCTCCTCACAGTGCTATCGCTCTGGCCCCAATAGCTTTGAATTTTATAATACTTTTTCTTAATAAAATAGTCTACAACTATCTTAACCATAGTAAGTTTTAGATAATTGTAAATTTTTATAATTATTAAAGTAAACAACTATCATATTTCATATTTCTTCTGTACATGTAATATTTAATGTGATTACATAATACATAGGAATTTTATACCTATCATGTTAATTACATATTATTTTATATGTATTATATGATAGAAAGTATTAGAAATAGTAATATACATTATGAAATAACATGCACAATAGATCATATAACTATATACTAATAAAGCTTATAGCTGAAATATAGCATACTAATCCTGATACTATATAGCACATTAATCTTTATATTGTATACATATCAATAAAAGTAAAATTAGCTTTCTACGTATTATGTGCAATACATCTTTATGACAGTCATTTAAATTATTTATAAAATATGTCTCACTTGTATCACTGCATTCCGTTGTTCATTGATTTGCTCAACCAGGCACCAGTAATAGCTCCATCTGTCCTGTTGTATGCTAGTGTAGTCCAAGGGCATCTACTAATCCAGGAACATGAAGAGTCTCAAACCATTTGTTCAGGTGATAAGAATGAGGTCTATAATTGTTACAGGGTTTTGGCATACCAAATACAACATGGGTAGCTTGCCAAGTTCTGCCGTGCGGGTGGGACACTCTCAGTAGTAGGCTCTCAGTTCGTGCATTTAGTGATGAAAGGGTAGAGATTGGTTTTTCTCTTGGGTGGAGCTCTGTTGGACTGTGGAGTCTGGTGCTGATAATGTTTGCCCCTCATGGTGCAGGGGTTCCTATGGCTTCTTGTGAGTCTCTA
>JAJIBD010000215.1:262500-373279 GCA_021461705.1 Cryptotis parvus
AAGTCGTTAAGATCAGTGCTCTTCTAACTTTTCAGTCCTGAATGAGTCAACCACACCCTATCACTAGAAAAAAAAAAAGCAATGGCACTAAGCTAACTGCTCCTAGAGTCCAGGAAAATAGCTACACAGGCTTTCATTCCAGTAGACTTTGTGTGGATATTCAAGGAAGCATAAATCAGACTTCAAGGAGGGAGACAGCTAAGGCAGGAAAGTTCCTTAGTCTTCTTTTGTTCCAGCTCCTGCTATAAACAATAGGAATCTGTACTTTCTAATGGATGTATCTGTCACCTTGTACTTTAAGAATTACAGAGTTTTTTAATAATCAGTCATTGTCTAACAGAGCAATCGAGCCACTCAATTGAAAAAAAAATAGATGTTTGATGACTTTTCTTACTGATTTTTAACAAAATCTCTTCTTACACTTTAAAGGGTTGGAAAACAAATAATACATTTGAACAGTTCCTTTTGTTGAGAATTCATACATCCTGGCAATCTATTCTTACTTTTTCATTATTGATTTTTACACTTAATATAACATACACAATTAGATTTGCCAATTGAATTTTCTTTGACCTCAAAAACCCATGTAAACTAAGGTTCCAATTATGAACTGCTGTTTCCTTTCTTCTCAATGTTTTTACCTCCCACCTCAAACAAATACACATTTTCTACTGAATTCAAACAGCCCAGTAAAGTCTCAGAGCAGCAGTTGGTCAAGTAAAAAAAACAGCAGCATGAAAGCCTCTTTCCAGACATGTTTAGCAAATGCTTTCTTATTTTAATCTTTCATTATGATTTATTAAAGTACTCAAAGTTTGTCCCAGCGACCCGTCTCAGCAACCCTAGCCTGGGGAGATAAATATCCTTGCTGACTCTTAGCTGCGTTTGGCAATGTATTCATGGCTAATTTTTACTGCACCCCTAAGGAAATAAGAGCACTGTGTATTCTAGGGAAAAAAAAACACTCCTTTCAAATACTCCTTTTTCTGCAGCTCTGTATGCGTGTTGTGTGAGTGTTACTTGGTGGCAGGGAACAGAGTGGCTTTCTGCAGAGCCGCCACTCCTGTCTCCAGCTGCAGACTCAGTGTCTGTGTGGGGAATTCCTCCTCCTGGCCCCAGCCCACAGCTCTTGCAAGGCCAGCCAGGCCTTACACTGGTTCCTGCTTGCTTGGATAAGAATCTGGGCTTGGACTGTCTTCTACAGGGAAAGGGAAGAAAGGAAGACAGAAAGGGAGAAAGAGAAAGAAAAGAAAAGGACAAGGAAAAGGAAAAATAGAAAAAAACAAGAAATTAAGAAAGGAGAAAGGAAAGATAATGAGAATAAAGATGTTTTTACTTACATCCCTGACAAGGCAGCTCTTCAAAGCAGAAATTTTCTTCTGCTGGGCAATGGGCACAGATAAGAAACTTACTTAACAGTCCTTGTGTTTCTGGAAAGAACTGGCGAGAAAGCATAGTTCAAATCCCAGTCCACAGCTCTAGAGGCTTTTACTCATGTGCTGTCTCACACCTTGCTCGCCCCTAAGTCTTAGCTGAAGGACTCTTCTCCCGGTATCTTCTGTCTAAGGAGCCCTTCTTCACTTTTGTATTGCATCAGCCTAGTAATATGACTTATTTGGTCTACATGTCTGTCACAAAACAAAGGGCCAACTTCCGAAACTTGACCTTTGGACACAGTTACGTTTACTCTTCAATTATCCTCTAGCTTGTATGTAAAGTTCCTTCATGCCTTCTTTCATTTTTATTTATTTTTAATATATTTTATTATACTACTATGTGATAAACAATTACAAAAATGTTCATGTTTGGGTTTCAGCCATACAGTGTTCCAGCACCCATCCCTCCACCAGTGCCCATCTCCCACCACCAATGTCCCCGATTCATTCCTGCCTCCCCTAGCCTGCCTTTATGGCAGGCTCTTTATCTCTTTTCTCTCTTTCTCTTCTCTCTCTCTCTTTCTCTCTTCCTTCTCTTACATATTGTGGATGTAATACATATACTTGGAGGTTATTATGTGTATCTTAATGCTCAGGAATATGAAGGTCAACGGTAAGAGTTGGGGGAGGTTATGAGCCGTCTGTAGTCTGAGTTCCTGCTTCTAGGTTCCATGGCTACTGACTTATAAAGGAATCAGGTGGGATCAAACACTCAAGACTTACTGGAAATTTCCAGTGCATGCCCTGGACTAAAATACATAAAAGGGTCAGAAATGTATTTGGGATGCTTACCTAGGAAATACAAAGTATTTTCCTATAGGCACTGGACTCAGTTCATTTTCCTCCAGAAGTCCCTGGAGTACATGTGGAATATGTCCTTGAAGGCAGCTTTTCTGAAGCATGGAGAGGCCTCCTGTGAATTGAGATCCCTTGGGTTTCTTCTTGTTTACAGCCCTGTCTTCTGCTCAGTACAAGCAGTTTCCCAGCCAAGTGCAGTGGATGCTAAAATGCTGCTTTTTCTCTTTACCTTTGCCCTTTACATGCTCTCGTGTTGGAGCTAGGTCCTTTTGTATCTGTATAGGAAGATAGTTAAGACTAGTTACTCCTGGGCTTCTGCCACGTTTCCTAACGTAATACCCTCAATTGCCTTTAGATTGATTCTAACTCCTCACACCCCAAATAAGGAGAGTCCCACGGGGAACTGGATGGAGCCAGAAAAGAGGCCACCCATACTTTGACATGTGTCAAGTAGTGTCCTGTTCACTGTTCTGAGAGCAAGGCCTTGAGCAAGCTTTATTCTGACCGAAAGACAAAGGGCAAGAAACAGAAGGTGCTCTGTTTTTACCTAAAGATAAGTAATGAGTCCATAGGACCCAAATGGGATTGGAATGATCAATCTGGTGAGAGGAATGCAGTATGGGCTAGATGGTGTGATCTCCCTAGGAATGGTCACCCCTAATTCCGGTGCAGAGAAAGCTATGTCTCTCGTACTGTGTTTAAATAAAAATGACTAGAAATATTATTGAAATAATTGTTTATCATCCAAAGATGAGAGAAAACAGCGTCCTGGGACGCCACACTAGCCTCAGGGAGCTGGGGCAGAGTCCATTAATGGTTTTTGCAACTCATGGGAGGAAGACATTTCTCACCATATTTACCTTTTGTAAAACCTGTCCCTAGCCTTTGTAAAACTATATGCAGTTCTTTTAGTTTTTAGTATGTGTGTGTGTGTGTGTGTGCGTGGAGGGGGATAGATTGTGTGGAGTGTGGTGTGTGAATAATTAAAAAACCTTAGATTTCCTGGAACTGGTGGTAGTGCTTCTTTGCTTATCAGCCAGGGGGGGGATGGTCGTTGGCCCCAAACAGCCAGGGAACCCACCAGACCCCAATATTCTCGTGGACCCCAACAGCTCCAACATAGATCCTAAGCAAAAGATAGCTATGTAATAACCTGAGGCATCATGCTAGAACTTCAGGGCACAGACCAATGAACTCATGGCTGGTGTATGGAGAGCACTGTATAGAATCTATGACCGAGCTAGAGCAGCAGGTCTTTCTTGGCCCTACTCCATGTACCTGATGTCCTTCTTTCTGTCTGGAGTCTCTTTTGTTTCTAAAAACAAAGACAATGAATAAAACTCTTGTTTTAAATAAATCTTTCAGAAGGCACACCTTTCAAAGAGAATCTGGGCCTGCAGTTACAGAATGCTCTACAATTTCCTTTGCAAAGGAAGCTGGAACCTCACCCAGATGTGAAGGATGGAAAGAGGGATTTTCATCTAAAGTTGAGAGAATCTTGGAATAGCTTTAAGAAGCATTGTCCTACTTCAGGCCAAAGAGAGTGCAGGGGTAGGGCGCTTGCCTTGCAATTGGCTAATTGGGCTCACCATATGATTCCCAGCACTCCATATGCTCCTCTGAGCCCTACCATCAGGAGTGATCCCTGAGTATAGATCTACAAGTAAGCAATGAGCACTGCTGGCTGTAACCCAGAACATAAAAAAGAAAAAGAAAAGAAAGAAAGAGAGAAAAGGGGAGGGCAGGAGAGAAGGAAAGGAAGGAACTTAGTCCCTCCTTGTCCTTCCTGGATACAGTCTAGTTCTGCTACCGGGAAGACGGGTAGTATCCAAGGATTATCTTCTCCTGGACACAAGGCTAGCCAAAAAGTGAGTTCACTCCTTCTGTGGTCATAACAAATACTAATATTTGAAAATCCATCCCTTTGAAAATTCCAGAAGGATCCTTTAAACTCCAGAAGTCCCATAGACAAAGAATAAAAGAATATGAAGAGATTATGTGTAGCTTAATTCAGTATTTGTATGTACCTAGTCAGTGCAGAGATGACCATATTCTTTTCCATGGTTTTGTTTGCAGTGCTAAATCCCTAAGCATGGAAAAGGTTCTGGTGGAGAGAAAAAGGCAGACTGAGACAAAACATGGCTAAGTGCTACTTGAGTTTTAGTAAGCTCCATTTATTCCAGGTTTGGAGAAAAAAATCTGGACATTTAGAAATGCAAATAAGAACTAGGAAAGGCAAAGCGAAGGCAGACTGCAAAAGTGTGGTCACAACAAGCCCTAGTTCACCTGAATTACACAGAAAGCAACTATCTCTAGCCCTTTCGAGACAGAAAGCCAAAGCGAGATCTAGATTCTCACACCAAACTGTAAGGGAAAAATAGAAAGAAAACAGCAAGTGAAAACAGCAAACTTTAATCTAAATGAAACTGAAAAACTATCTTAATATCAGATGAAGCACCCTTCTATCAAAGGAAACTACAAGGAGGATGAAAAAGAGGAATAGGGTATAACAAATAAAAAGCTTAGCACAAGAACACAACACCAAATGTGCATGCAACAAACAATAGGATTGTATAATCACTAGATCACTAGATCACTAGACATCCGTTGTTCATCAATTTCCTCAAGCAGGTGCCAGTAACATTTTATTTGACCCTATCATGTGCCAGTGTAGCCCAATTGAATCTGCTTGCTTCAGGAATACTAAGAGCCTCAAACCTTTCTTTCAGGGTCTTGACGAAGAAGCCTGACCATCTTGTAGGTGGGTGGCCCACGTGATCTTTTGACATCCTGTGGGATCCAGTCGGTAACAGCTCTAGTCCAGCAGTCGTCTCCAAATTGCATTACATGTCCAGTCCATCAAATTTTCGATGCCTTGGCAACGAGACAGCGTCCCACACTCTGGAACGGCGATGGAGGTCGAACTCTGGATTCCTTCTTTCACGTCAGTGAGGCGTGATATTCTAAGCATAGCTCTTTCGATTCCTCTTTGGGAGACCTTAATAGCGTTCTCATCCTGCTTTCATAGGGCCCAGGTCTCTGAGGCATATGTTAATGCAGGGAGAATGGTGGAGTTGCAGAGATATGCCCGGAGCCAGAGGAGTGTATAATAAGTAATAGAAAACTATATGAAACTTAGAGAGAAATAACAAATAATTCCAGTTGAATACTTCCAACACCCCTCTCTCAGCACTGATAGAACAAGAATAATAATTCAGAAGTTCATGAAAATAACAGAATCTAGTTCACATCAAGAACGATCATATGAATGGTAGCAAACAAACTGATGAATTTAAAGACATTTGAAATCATATACCATGTGTTTGATGTCCACAATGCAATCAAATAGAAATCAAAAAAGGATAACTATGAACAAACACTTTTAAACTAATCAATGTTTAGAGGGTCAAATATCCCTTTGGTCAAAAGAAGTGTCATGAGAAATTTTTTAAAAAGTATCAAACTGAAAGAAAATGCAAAGCAACATTAAAAATTTGTGAGACCCAAGTAAATCTGGCAAGAAAACTTTTAGCACTAACTTCTCATATTAGAAAAGAGGAAATGGCCAAATCAATGATCTAAGCGTCTCCCTCCAGAAATAGAAATAGAAAAGCAAGGAAAATAGAGAAAAGGACAAAAGCCATGAAAGTTAAAGCAAAAATAATTGAAAAAATCAGTGAAGGAAAAGGAATTTTTTCTTCTACAATATCCCTCAAAGTGACAAACTTTAGAAAAAAGAGCGACTAGGCAAGCAATTAAAATCAGGAATGAAACATGATATTATAGATTCTGCAGAAATCAACTTCATTAGAGTATAATGGGCAAGTTCACACAGAAATATTTGAAAATGCAATTGAAATAGGAATTCCTAGACAAAACAAAATTATCTTTTTATTTCAACCTATGTTATTTATTCGTTTAACTATGAAAGACATGAAATTTGCAACTACAAGCATTTTAAAAGGCAATTTCAAGGCTCAGATCCTCTCCATAAAGAATTTTCTTAAAATTAAAAACTAACAGGAATCTAGAACAAAGAAACACCAAGTCACTATAGGAAGAAGAAATAGCAAAAATGTAGCTAATTGTCAGGGGTCAAGAAGAACGGAAGTCCTTTTGAGTCTCACAACTTCAGGAATACTAGGATATGCAATTTCACAACTAAATCTAATCTCAAACACTAACTCATTAAGAAGACACAGAACAAAATAACCAGTAGAAACTGATAATCGTTCCAAAGTAAATATAAAAATCATATTTATAGACATGCAGAGCAGTTAGCGATAAGATCTGAAAGAGCAAACGTTTTGTATTATAAAATTTAAATAACTTTAGTAGCAGTTCCTTCCAATAAAGCAATTCAACTCTTTTAGGGCCCCTAATCAGCAGTGCTCAGGGCTTGTTCCTAGCTCTGTATTCAGGGATCAGGGGTTGTGAGGGATTGAAACAAAGTTAACTATATGCAAGGCAAGAACCTTGCCTACAAGAACAGTTCAACTTTTACAAAATTGGAAAATGAAAAATAGTTCTTTATTCCAATTCACATATGAAAATTCATGTATATATACATATATTCATAGTGCATAAACTATGAAGATATATTTATAAATCTTCATAGTATATAAACTGATAAGGGTCATAAAATTGTACAGTGGGTAATGCAAATTGCGTGCCTTGCATACAACTAATCTGGTTTAGTTCCTAGCAGTGCGCATAGTTAGTCACCTGAGCACTGCCGAGAGTGATCCCAAATCACAGAGCAAGGCATAAATCCTGATCAAAGCCAGTTATGGCCCAAAATTAAACAAAAATAAAGATACATACTAATGAACACAGAAAAAAGTCTCGAATAAATTCTATGCAAGCCCTAGAGGCATTATTAAGTTTAAGCAAAGACACATAGTTTGCAAATCAGGTATCTTACATAACATGACAATTTCTGACTTAATGAGGTTGTGAAGTTTATAAACCAAAACAAAGTTGTTCTGTATTTAAAAAATTAAATTTATTCCTTACTGCCAAGTTATGTCATGTTTCAGATATATTATTTATATATTATAAATATATAAGTTAGATGAATTTGTTCACTTTCTCTCTGGTACACAAATGATTATTTTTCAGATACCTAAGTTTAATCAGTGCCTAGATTCCACTCTCAACATAAAACCTCTCTTTGAGGAAAAGGCTTATGGACAGTTGTGGAAGGCCATAGACATTTTGCTATGTTTGGGTACAGGGCATGTGTACACCAAAACCGTGTACCTAGCACTATTGTAAACATCTCACTTAAATTATAGAAAACAGTTACTTGCTTTTTCATATAATTTATAAGTTAAGTATTGCCCTAAGTCAAAAGTAAAATCAGTCTACAAACCTAGCTCAAAAGAAGACTGGTGCTTAAATTTCAGCAAATCCATGCCTCCTGAAAATACTGAGCAGTGAGGTGCTTGCAAACAGGACATCCTCTTTAACAGAAAGTACTGTCCACATCCATCATCCAATGAAAACAATTCTCCAGGGACTGCAGGCCACTAAGAAATGATAAGTTGATAAATGAAGCACTAGTGTCAAAAAACAAATAAGCCCTTGAGAATGGATAGCTCAGAGAATTTTTGATGGGAATTATGCAGACAAAGCATGCCTGCCAAAAATTCTCATGCAAATACATTCATGCGTGAATGCATGAATACATACATGCAAGCCTATGTGTACCTGGAGACACACATATGCACACACAAGCACGCAAAAATGACAAAGAACCAACCTTTAGTCCATTTGTTGAAACTAAAGCCCTCTGACTCTGCTTGAAACATGCACAACTTCTTTTACTTCTGCACTTCAGTTGCCTCAAATGACAGAGAAGTTAACATTGACTCTTCCACAGGATTTACATGAAATTAGATGCTTTAATAGGTATTATTTTTATTTGATTATAGACCATGCCCAGTGGTGCTAGGACTTACTCTTGACTCTGTACTCGGGGATCACTCTTCATGGTCTCTGGGGATCATAAGTGATGCCAGCATCAAATTTGAGGTCAGCAGTGTGCAGTGTGCAAGCTCCCTGCCCACTGCACTATCTCTCCGACTTCACCTCAATCATGTTAAGTATTAATAACAATTGCTGATAATAGAAGAACTTGATAACTTTAGGTTATTCTTCAAAATGGATATATATATATATGTTATTCATAACCATGTTTATAGCATCCATGTCTATTTCCAGTTTTCCAGTTTTCTTCTTGTTGAAACAAGCATATTATATGGGCTTTCAGAAGCCAATTAGCTAAAGTAATATAAAAAGTAAACCAAACATAATAATATGTCATATGTATTATTTAATATTCATTCACCTCAAGATTTTTCCTCATGACAAATATTTGTTCTTGTCCAGTTAACTCAGCTATGTGTGTAGTAGGTTGTTCAACACAGACAATGCCAGTTTATGGGAGAAAGGGGAGAAAAAGTCTCACTTCCTAATGATTCCTTTGTCTCTGCTACCCCAAGGCATAAATATCTGGGCACCAGCAGGAATGAGGAAGCCAGTCCTGGCATTCCTGAAGCTGGGGGCGGCCTCCACTCTCACCCACGGGAGCAATGCATCTCAGCATGAGATGAATAACTAACAGTTCCAAGTCTGCTCTTGGAAAAGCACCAGTTATTTTTGAAACAAAGTACTTCCTCAAGATCCAGATAGTCCATATTAGTTAAAAACACCGAGCTATAGCCTCCCTGCCTCTTCCTCCAGAATGTCTCTCCAGGTTATTTTTAGCAGTTCCTTTCTCCCTGACCAAACTGTGAAAAGCGAGGAAGTAGAGCGTATTCCCAGGGTAATGCCTCTCTTTCCAGATCTTCTGGGAGTTCTGGGCTGTGCTAAGATATCAGTGGCAACAGACGGTTGCTAATGAAGGCTCAGACTCCGAAGGCAGACATACGGACAGATTTCAGCTCGCCATTTTGAGTAGGTAACTGAAGCTCTCTAGGCTTTAGTGTGCTCCCCCTGAAACGCTGATCTGGGTTAAATGACACAACGTATGGAAAGTCTCAGCCCATCCCCAGTAAGCCCTAACGTACAGGAGAGAGGAGGAACAGAACTAGGGGAGTCCTAGACTACTAGTAATAACAGTAGTATCTTTTTTGCCTTATTATTTTTTTTGCTTTTTTGGGTCACACCCGGCAATGCTCAGGGGTTTCTCCTGGCTCTGCACTCAGGAATTACTCCTGGTGGTGCTCGGGGACCATATGGGATGCCGGGATCGAACCCGGGCCAGCATGGGCCGGCGTGCAAGGCAAGCGCCCTACCCGCTGGGCTATCGCTCCGGCCCCTCTTTTACCTTATTACTAGTGAGCGTTCCCATTACATAACTGATTTGTAATGAATATTGAAGATTTTCTAATGGATTATATTAGGACTTGAAGCAATATATCCTGACCAAATAATTACAACTCACAACACCCTGTGATCTTGTCAAATTATTTCTCATCTGCCACCCTACTTTCACTTCTGTAGAAAGTCTGGAAAGATGCACCCGGGGATTTCCCCAACATCCTCCTTGTATTTGAATTAGCTGCTACCCCTAATTAGAGGTCAAACTTAACTTCTCCGCTTTTAGTCCTGTTGGCCTTGACATTTGCCCAAACAGTGCAAAGTCGTCAAAGAGGTTGACCAGGAAATGGGCTAGGCAAGTCACTCGGATTCTTCTCACCGGAAGTGGTTCTGTGCAAAGAAATTTGTACCTTCCACAAAGGCAAGATACCACCTGGTGAGGCACACATAGAAAAGAGCCAGCCTAGCCAGCTCACAGAGTCACTTTCTCACACCATCTGACACTTATGGTGCATAAATTCCCATAAGTCTTGAAGGAGAGCTGTTCCATTGTAGGTTGGCACATTGCCATATCCAATTTAAAAATCCAGCTCAAGCGGGAGAGCACACAAATAGCGTGTACAAGGACAAGAACTCAATTTCAGGCATTACATGGGTATGGCCCCTGATGAAAAAACAAAGTAAATGTAGGCACTAATTATATATATATTTTTAATTTTTTATTATACCACCGTGAAACATACAATTACAAAGGTGTTCATAATTGGTTCTTGGTAATACAGTATTCCAGCACCATCCCTCCACCAGTGCCCCATTTCCACCACCAATGTACCCCTCCCCCTCCCGTCCCCCACCCACCTTAATAGCAGGTACCCCAGTTTCCTCTCTTTCTCTCTATATCTCTCTCTCTGTCTCTGCATCTCTCTCCCTCTTATTTTACACATTGTGGCTAGCCCTGCAGATATTTAGAGTTTATCACTTAAGTCTCTTTGTGTATATTCAGTGGTGAGTTTTAATCTGCCATTACCATTTCCCCTATTTATTAAAACACTGGTATCTATATCCTGTTAATGAATGCAGTCATTCTATATCTGTCCTTTTCCTTCTGACTAATTTCACTCAGCATGATAGACTCCATGTCCATCCATTTGCAGGTAAATTTCATAATTTCATCCTTTCTGACAGCCGCATAGTATTCCATAGTGTAGATGAACCACTAATTATATTTTTAATCCATTAAGTCTCAGGTGATTGGTTCTGTAGGAACAGTTGATACAATTCTGCCTCCAGCACATTCTGCACCTCCCCACAATTTCTCAACCTCTACAGGCTTTATCCAAATACAGTCTCTGTGTTCTGGATGTTCCGTCTCTCTGTAGTGCAATTCTGGAGGCCTTTGGTAGGTTATGCTTGTGTTCTTTTTTTTTTTTTAATTTTAATTTTTTTTATTTTTAAAATTACAAAGATATACAATTAAAAAGTTCATATTTGGGTTTTGGTCAAACAGTGTTGCAGCACCCATCCCGCCACCAGTGCCCATCTCCCACCACCAACATCCCCGGTTCCCTCCCCCTCCCCCAGCCCTGCTCCATGGCAGGTTCTTGATTTCTTTCCATTTCTCTCTCTTTCTCTTTTCCTTCCCCTCAGACTATGAATTACAGAACATACATTAAAGGGTTGTCATGTGTATCTTTTTGCCTCTATTTAATGCTCAGTTCTAGGTTGGCATTAGTACCCTCAACAATTGTCAGCACACAGTTCCATTTCTGTCTTACCTAGCCTCTGAATCCCACACGTTTGTGATAATTTCCACCTTTGACAGGACCTCCTGATATATGTTTCACTTGATCTTGGATATTGGTATCATAATATGTACCTATATATTTATGTTATGCAGATAAATGCAGTCATTCTGTATCTGTCTCTCTCTCCTTCTGGCTAATTTCGCTCAACATAATCTTCTCCATGTCCATCCATTTATAGGCAAATTTTATAACTTCATTTTTCCTAACAGCTGCATAGTATTCCATTGTGTAGATGTACCAAAGCTTTTTATCCAGTCATCGATTTTCGGGCACTCTTGTTGCTTCCAGATTTTGGCTATTGTGAATAATGCTGCTATGAACATAAAAGTAGGGATGGTGTTTCCGCTGCGTATTTTTGGCTTCCCAGAGTAGATTCCCAGGAGTGGTATGGCTGGGTCAAATGGGAGTTCAATTTCTAGTCTTTGGAGGAAAGTCCATATTGTTTTCCAGAAAGGCTGTACCAGCCGGCATTCCCACCAACAATGGATGAGTGTCCCCTTTTCCCCACACCCACGCCAGCACTTGTTGTTCTTGTTCTTTTGAATATGTGCCAGTCTCTGTGGTGTAAAGTGGTATCTCATTGTTGTTTTGATTTGCATCTCTCTGATGATTAGTGATGATGAGCATTTTTTCATATGTTTTTTGGCCATTCGAATTTCTTCCCTTGCTGAAGTTTCTGTTCATTTCTTCTCCCCATTTTTTGATGGGGTTGTTTGTTTTCTTCTTGTAAAGTTCTACCAGTGCCTGATATATCCTGGATATTAACCCCTTATCGGATGTGTATTGGGTGAATATTCTTTCCCATTCTGTGGACTGCTTTTGTATCTTAGTCACTGTTTCTTTTGAGGTGCAGAAGCTTTTTAGTTTCATGTAGTCCCATATGTTTATCTTTTCTTCTAGTTGCTTTGTTAGTGATGTTTCATCTTTGAAGATGCCTTTAGCTTCAATGTCATGGAGGGTTTTTCCTATATTTTCTTCAATGTACTTTATGGATTCAAGTCTGATATTGAGATCTTTAATCCATTTTGATCTGATTTTTGTGCATGGTGTTAGACACAGGTCCAAATTCATTCTTTTACATGTCGCTGCCCAGTTTTCCCAACACCACTTATTGAAGAGGCTTTCCTTACTCCATTTTAAACTCGTTGCACCTTTATCAAAGATTAAATGATCATACGTTTGAGGTTGGGTGTCAGGATACTCAATTCTATTCCATAGGTCCACGGGTCTGTTTTTATTCCAATACCATGCTGTTTTAATTATTACTGCCTTGTAGTAGTTTAACTATCTACTCAAATCTCTTTTCCTTCCTTACACATTGACCCTGGTGTGATTACCTGAGAGTATTTATTTAATTATTTGGGGGTTGGGGGGGTTCAGAGTGGGATTCTGCAGAACAAGCTCCATGAGAGCAATCTTCCTTGCTATGGTCCTAGAACTGTACAGGCACTTAAGCTGTGTTAACTTGGGTAAGTGTGGCTGCTTGAACAATGTGACTAAATGACAACTAATAACTTAAAGCACATAAGTAGTTATTTCTTTAAGATCTGAGGCAAGATTTCTAGGCAAACAGCATCTCTGTTCCACAACACCCTTCAGAAACATAAATTGCTGCGTCTGAATTCCCCACCATTGTCTGCATAGTACCATACGGATGTAAGGTATCTGTATCACAACTAAAAAGGAAGGGAAAATTAGTCTACTTGCAATTCTAAGTTTCAGATTTTAAGGTAGCACAAATGTCATTTGCTCACACAACCATTCCTACTTCCTCAGGAAGCTAATGCCTGTGTCTAGTATAGCCTTGTACGTAGCCACAAACAGAATAATGGAAGTAAAATGAGACTATTCAGTACCAACAATAGATTTGACTGTCATTTCTTTGTAAATTGATGGCTTTCCCAGGAACTTGAAAACTTGTACAAAAAATATTGTCGAAATTAATAGCATTTAATAAAATATTAAGTCAAATGCATGTTTAACTCTCTTTGAGACCTCACGTTTACTTAAGAATTGAGGGGCCGAAGAGATAGCACATCAGGTAGGGCATTTGCCTCGAATATGGCCAACACAGGTTCAATCCCGGCATACTATATGGTCCCCTAACCACTGCCAGGAGCAATTGCTGAGTGAAGAGCCAGGAGTAAACCCTGAGCATTGCCAAGCAAAAAAAAATTGCGGCAAGTTAGCTAATGCCATGCAGAAAAGAGGGAAGCAACTATCAAGTCTTGCATTAGACAAGAAAGCAATGGTTGCACAGCCACCCTTCTTAGTTAAAAACTAAATCTAATTCCTTAGGCTGGATCAATGAACCATTCTGATAATCAACTCTTCCCACAGAATACCAGGAAATACTTTAGGAGCATTATTGTTAAAGAAGAATAAAAGTTTGAATATGACAGCAGACTGGAGATCAGAAAGCTATAGTAATAATAAATATGATTTAAACGAGATGAAGAGAAATTGCAAGCCACCAACTTAGAACACATTTTCTCTGACAAGTTTGTATTTCTATAAATTAGCATATTCTCTTCTGATGAGCCGTCCATACATACATTTTAATATGTGGTGGTAAGAAAAAAAATGGGGCCAGTCAATTATTCCTGCTGGGAGGGCATTTGCCTTGATGCAACCAACTCTGTCACAATCCCAGACCCAATCTGGTGCTCAGAGTCCTGCCAAGAGTGACCTCAGAGCCAGGAGGAAGTCCTAATCACTGCTGTATGTGGCCCCCACCAACGCCATCCCTAAGGAAGAGAAAAAGAACTGTAGAACATTTTTTTAAACTACTACATTTATTTAGTAGTTTCTTTTCCTTCTAATGCTGCAGGAAATGAAAAAACTGGCACTACCAACACATATCTAATGCCTTCCTCATAGGCCAGGCATCCTAAGAGAGAAATTGAAGAGTCTGTGAACTTTAGAGAACAGAGAACATATCCAAGTTGTCTTATCCAGATGATGACCCAATAATCAGAGGTGGCTCAGGAAGAGCGAGTACCTACAATGTTTGACCTACTGTCTACAGTGCTGTGACAAAAAGGAAATTCTGAGAACTCGCAGAGCCAGCTGGATTATGGATTTCATGAAAGTTTAGATTGGCCTTTGGGGTTCTCATTAAATAAAATATTTTCATTAACTGAAAGTACTTAAAAATATATTTGTTTATGAAATTCACAATTCATCTGCTAGAGCCGCACTGTCGTTTAAAGAAAAGCCTTACATAAGCTATTACACTAAGTCCAGAGTAGGGAAGGGAGTTCTGTAACCATGCGCTGCTCTCGTGCATCACAAAGGGCTTCTGTATATTACTCTCTGAGTTTATTTGTCCATTATCCAAAACTCTCTGAGTTTATTTGTACATTATCCAAAACTTTGCAGTAGAAAGGAAAATTGAAATAAGTAACTCTTTTAAAATTTAAATAAGGAATGACTTTAAACCCTAATGCCTGGGTATAGTGATATATACATACAGAATGAAAAATAATTTTGATATGTAAATGACCTACATAAGCAAGTCGAACAAAATTCTTTGAAAAAAAAGACTTCTAAAATCTTGAAATGCAGAACAAGAAGAAACACTTAAGAATCTACATGAAAGGCTCTGAATCACTGGCTTAAATTTTACTTAAATGCATGAACTTTCTCTAATCACTAAAGAGACAATTTCTCTCTTTGGTTGAATTTGTAATTACAGAATTCCCCAGTAATCTCTTACTGTTACAGATCAATCAGCATGAGCCACTTTCTTAATCAGCCCTAGATTTCTACAGTTAAACTTTTTATTGAATCATTTTCTCTTTACTTTGATTGACCGATCTCTAACTGTGAAGTATCTTTTTCATGGAATTCCCTAAAGTTAACAACACAGACATTCCCAGCTACAACTTCTTTAATGTATTATTTCCATCTGCAAAAAAGAGAATGGGTCAATGCCTTAATGACGTTAAAATGTTACTGAGCTATAGAAGAAGAAAACAGCCAACCCCATAAAAAAATGGGGAGAAACTTTGACAAGGAAGAAATTCGAAGAAATTCGAATGGCCAAAAAGCATATGAAAAAAATGCTCCTCATCACTAATCATCAGAGAGATGCACAGAGACTGGCCCATATGCAAAAGGGTAAAAGCAACAAGTGCTGGCGTGGATGTAGGGAAAAGGGGACTCTCATACATTGTTGGTGGGAATGTCGAGCTTGTACAACCTTTCTGGAAAACAATATGGACATTCCTCCAAAGACTAGAAATTGAGCTCCCTTTTGACCCAGTCATACCACTCCTGGGAATATACCCTGGGAATCCAAAAACACACAGCGGAAACACAATCCACACTTTTATTTTCATAGCAGCACTATTCACAATAGCCAGAACCTGGAAACAATCAGGATGCCCGAGAACTGGTGACTGGATAAAGAAACTGTGGTACATCTACACAATGGAATACTATGCAGCTGTTAGGAAAAATGAAGTTATAATATTTGCCTATAAATGGATGGACATGGAAAGGATCATGTTGAGTGAAATTAGTCAGAAGGAAAGAAAGAGATATAGAATGACTGCATTTATTTGCATGACATAAATATATCAGGTGGTCTTACCAAAAGTGGAAATTACCGCAAACGTGAGGGAGTCAGAGATTAGGTAAGACAGAGAAGGGAACATGTGTGAATAAATGTCAAAAGGGCTGATACCAACATAGAACTGAGCATTAAATACAGGCAAAAAATTGCACGTGATGGCTTCCAAGTGTATGTAGTGCAACCCACAATGTGTAAGAGAAGGAAAAGAGAGAGAGGGAGAGAGAGAAGAGATAAAGAATCTGTCATTTAGGTAGGCTATGGGAGGGAGAGGGAATTGGGGACATTGGTGGTGGGAAATGGGCACTGGTGGAGGGCGGGTGCTGGAACACTATGTGATCGAAACCTCCAAACATGAACCACGTTATAATTGTATTTTTCACGGTGGTATAATAAACTGTTTAATTAAAAAATGTTGCTCTCTTGTCAGCTACTTAGATATTCTCCCTAAGTAATCAATCACAGCTGTCTTGTAAGCTATAAATTTTATTAACTGTGTGAGTCACACTTAAATCCGAATTTAGTGGTTCTGCTTCAGGAAAATAAAACAACAAAAAGAATCAATTAGGAAGTTTTACTGACCCAATATCAGTTGACAAAAATTCCCATGAGCTGGATATTTTGGAGAAAATAAGCAGCAAAATCATCCCTTGACCTCTTGCCTACTGTGGTTCATGAAGTCATGTGCACACTCTCAGAGCTTTAATAAGAAAGTCCTATATTTGCCAAAGAAAAATTTGACCTCAATCAAGGATTGATTTCACCATGAATAAATAAAGAAAAGGAAACCTACATGTCACGCCTTCTAAGTTCTCCCTAAATAAAGTTAAGTAAACTGTACAAAATAAGAGTTATAAAATAAGAATCTCTTGGTTCTAAGTCTTTCAAGTATAACTAAACTGTATGTATGGCTAAAAGAAATTCAAAGGCTAAAAATATTTTTATACTCATAAATTGTGTAGACAAATAAATCTAGGTGATTCTGAAGCTACATAATAAAGATGAATAGGGACAAAATTGTAGGAAACTAATTATCTACAACTTCAAATCAAACTTTGACATGTCAGATGACATCATTTTAACTAAAGCACTAGTTGGAACTTCTTATTGTTAAACTTTATATCTCTTTAGCACAGGACATGATATCACCTAACAGAATACAATACAGTTCCAGATAGGCAGATGCTCACAAACAATAGATTTAAAAAAATAACCAATTTCCAAGGTTTCAATGATAACACTAAAAAGTTGAATATTAACTTTAAAAGACTAAAAGAAATTTGATGTGCTTTTTAAAAACACCATTAAAATTCTCTATCAGGGAGTAAACACTTCTAGCCTGATATTGGAAGGAAAGGCAGATTAATAACCAGGAATTTGTTTAAAAAATAGGTGACACTTAGATGCTTCATATATATTGAAGTATATTCTCTGTTTACAGTAGTGAGCAGAGTTATACACTCAGGGTATGACATATGCACAGTATTGTGGGAACAAACACAGAAATGGGTTTCGATGTTGAGAGAATTCCTCTTTACCATGATTTATTAAATTAGATAGATGATGTATTTAAAGCTTTAAGTGTATTCTAAGGCTTATTGTCAAAATAATACTTTCTCCTGTTTACTTAGTAGTCACGTGAAAATTGTAAGACCAGATTCTAAGAAATTTGAGGGTGGTTCATGAGGTGGATTTATATACAAAATGCATTAATATGAGTCAGAATGTCATGATGGGTATTTCAGTAAAGAAGTTGTGGATTTGGTAGATTTATGGATTAAATGATTTAGTTTTACTTAGACCAGCCCAGCAAAAGAAGGACATCTTATGAAACTGTTCCTTCAAAGGGAAGCCCAGGTACAGGATAAACACAGAGGCACATGTTTACAATGAGAAAATGACAAAACTGCCCCTTCTCCCATTAGGTTCAACATCAATAATGGGATGAATTATAGTTAATGATGATCTAGGTAAATCTCCTAAAATTTGGCAAAAAAAATCTAACCAGCTTCATTAATTAGAAAAGGTCATTTATGGGTAATCAAAAATCATTGAAGTGCAACTTAGGAAATAAGTATGCATTGAGATTTAAATTATGAAGTTAAAAAAAGCATGATCTCTGAGATAGTATAAAATATTAATTAAAAAGTTATGATTTTTAAAAGTGGTTTATGCATAATATATAAACATACTTACAAATTAATATAATATGGGGGTTAAGACGCTTACCAACAGAACAATTTGTATTTTGTAATAAAATGAATCACAAATATTTATAGTTTTGGTATATTCCTCAGGCATATTTATTTTTAAAGGGGAAAGTCCAGTTTTAGGGAAATATTTATATGCACTTCTATTGTGAAAAGGTTGAAATAACACTTGAAAAAAATATCAAAATACATGGGTAACTAATTCTTCAACAAGAATCATTGAAAGATTTATAGAAAAAAATTACACAAAATAGTTATATTTACTTAAAGCATTATAGAAGGGAGTGAATTCTGCTACCTCACTGGAAGTTTTGCTATATTTTGCTACATAAATATCTATCAATTAAGATAAATAATTTGAAATACACAACCCCAGATCCCATTGTTCCAAAAGTAAGTCAATGGCCACTGAACCTCCACTGGAGCAGAGAACTTTCCCGAGTATCTGTCCTCCAAAGGTAAACCATGGATACTCAGTTACCTACAGTTATAGTGTAGCATCCTTTGCTTACCAGAAAGTAGTCTTCATATGATTAGAGGGTATGAAACATGCTTTGCTTCCAATTCTGAAAAGGGAAAATTAAACAAATTAACTAGAGAGATAAGGCCAGGCTAGATGTGAATCCTCTTTTGCCCATGGCTCCAAATCCAATAATGTACTCCATATTATGCAAATGGATTAAAAAGTATAAGCTCTCTACCTAACTAGGAATAACTTTAAAAGTGTTTTCAAAGGCCATAGCATTTTTAAACCGGCTGAGCTTAAGAAACATGATCAAATCTACTTCAGTCATGAAATTCTACAGGCTTCTAAAGAACAGATATCACTTGATCACTTGACATCCCGTTATTCGTCGATTTGCTCCAGCCAGCAACAGTAACATTTCCATTTGACCCTATCAAGTACCAGGGTAGCCCAATGGCATCTGGTTGCTTCAGGGATACGAAGAGCCTCAAACCATCCGTTCAGGGTCTTGACGAAGAAGTCTGACCATCTTGTAGGTGGGCGGCAACGTGAACTTTTGACGTCCCGTGGGATCCAGTCGGTAATGGCTCTAGTCCAACGATTGTCTCCATACACATTACAAGTCCAGCCCATCTGATTTTCGATGCCTTGGCAAATGGGACAGCGTCCCTGACTGTGGAACGGTGACAGAGGTCGGAACTCAGGATTCCTTCTCTCACTTGAGTGAGAGAACAGAACAGATATGCCAAAAAAAAAAAAGTCAAATGCTAAGAGATGGAGGAAATGAAAGTAGCAATTAATTGGAAATCTTTGAAGTGTTGATGAAAATGAAAGGCGGAAAAAAAAATTCCGAAAATCCAACGCCTCTTATCATACCACCCCACCACTGCAACTAGAGACATCACCAGATATCAAATTAATCTAATTCATATTTTTCATGCAAATTACTTCAAAGCTGAATAAAATTCTAAAAGCAAGCAGAGCCAATGATATAGTCAATTTTATGAAACAAGAGAGTTATTATAAAACGTTTTGCTACACGGATACGTTATGATCTGAACAATGGAGTAGATAAAGGCTGTCAAAATTAGAAGTTATGAATTTGACTAAAAAAATGAATGTAGCTAACACAGGTAAATCCCTTGCCTTGACTGTGGCCATCCAGATTCAGTCCATGCACCTCAGATGGTCCTCAGAGCACCACCATAAGTGATCCCTGAGTCCAGGACCAGTAGTAAGCCAGTAGTAGTACTAGCATACTACTTTTTGGGGGTGGGGTGTGGTATGCAAACAAAATAAACAATGGTTCCAGATTTGGTATTTTCTTTAATATGTGACTCTTAACCACACATTTCTGCCTCCCGCTGCAACAACGCACAAGCATTAAAAAATTCCAGCGGCATAAATGGTAAAACATAACTTGTAGGATATTCCTATTCATGAAAAATCTATAGGTAACATCTTGCTTAAAGGATAAATATTAGCTGTATTCCCTTCAACAAAGGAACAAAACAAAGATTTCTGTTTTTACCATTTCAACATTATGCTGAAAGGTAAAAGCATAAATCCTTACATTATTTTCTGTGTTTCAGGGATGTAAAAAATATTCCAATTTTAAACGGAAAAATATTAATGTTTATAGATTGAGAAGATAATAAGGGTGCCTGATTTGAAAATATGCTAATTATTGATGCAAAAAATATGTAATTCACAAAAAATAATTTAAAATGTGTATCTTTAACACAGTTTTAGAACACATTAGCTATATTTTTATGTAAAATAAAAATTGCAATATTGAACAGTGTTCATATTAGCATAAAGAACATGAATGAATACATGTAACAGGAGCTGTTTATCTATGTGTACATAAAACATAAGGAAAATATTGAGATGAACTAAGATAGTTAAAAAATATTAAAAGTTGGGGCCAGAGCAATAGCCCAGCAGGTAGGGCATTTGCCTTGCATGCGGCTGGCCTTTGCCGGCCCAGGTTCAATCCCTGGCACCCCATATGGTCCCCTGAGCACCGCCAGGAGTAATTCTTGAGTGCAGAGGCTAGAGTAACATCTGAGCATTGCCGGGTGTGACCCAAAAAGCAAAAAAAAAAAAAAAAAATAAATGTAATACCATATCCATTGATCTGAAAATAGTATACTTAGGATACCAATTCTATCTAAATTGTTATATAGGCATGATGCAATTACAATCAAAATCTCTACAGATATTTTAGATAATGATGTTTAAGATAATAAAATTAGAAACAGTTTCATTAATCAAAACATTCATTAATAAATACTTTCTTTGGTCAACACCACTTTTGAAAATAATATTAAGTATGATTGCTATATTAAAGATTTACTCTAAAACTATAAAAAGCTGTGTTTCTGTTTTTTATATATGTCAGTCTAATGGATATTGGGTAATATCTCATTGTTTTGATTTTCATTTCCCTACTAATAAATTATAGAAACAATTTTTTCAATATTGGTCATTTCTATGTTTTTTTAATGAAGTGTTTGTTTATATCTTCTCATTTTATGAGGTTCTTTGGGAGTTTTAAAAGTTTTAACATTTAAAACCATGTATGTTAACTATTACCGCTTTGTCAGATGAGTGGTAAGAAAATACTTCCTGGAGGTTTGGGGTGTGCCTTTTATAATAATCAGTTATTTATAATAATCAGTTAATTCATGTTGCACAGCTTCTTGATTTGATGTAGTTTCATTTATCTTCACTTTCATTATCTTGGTCTTAAAAAAGAGTCACTAAAGATGGTTCTAGATTCATGTCATGAATGATTTTGTCTGTTTTTCTCAATATAATTTATATATGTAGTTATAATATCAAGATATTAAATTCATTTTGAATTGACTTTTATTCCAGTGTGAAATGGAGTCTGAAATTATTTTTCTACATGTGATAGGTCAGTTTTCAGAACCATTTGTTAAAGAGACTTCTTATATTTTGTTGCACGTCATACACTGCTTCCTTGTCAAAAATTAAATTACTATATATTTTAGGATCTGTCTCTGAGCTCTCAATTCTATTCATTGGTCTGAGAGCCTTTCTTTATTCTGGTACCACAATATTACTATCATTGTCACCTGATCACTTGATCACTTGACATCCCATAATTCATTGATTTGCTAGACCAGGTGCCAGTAAAAGTCCATTTGACCATGTCAAGTGCCAGTGTAGCCCAATGGCATCTGCTTGCTTCAGAAATACAAAGAGCCTCAAACCATTCATTCAGGGTCTTGATGAAGAAGTCTGACCATCTTGTAGGTGGGAGACAATGTGATCTTTTTAAAGTCCAGTGGGATCCAGTCGGTAATGGCTCTAGTCCAAGGGACATCTCCAAATCACATTACATGTCCAGCCCATCTGATTTTTGACAACTTGGCAAACGAGACACTGTCCCGGACTATGGAATAGCAACAGAGCTCAGAAATCCATATTCCTTCTCTCACTTGAGTGAGGCGTAATATTCCAAGCATAGCTCTTTCAATTCTTCTTTGGGAGACCCGAATAGCATTCTCATCCTGCTTAGTAGAGCCCAGGTCTCTGAGGTGTATGTTAATGCAGGGAGTACTGTGGAGTTGACGTTTTATGCCCGGAGCCGGAGGTTCTTTGTCCTTTTGCTATTTCTTTGATGCTCTTGAAGCCATTCCATGACACTCTCTTCCTCCTGTACAGCTCAGATATTAGGTCGTTCATCATGTTGACTTCTCGACCTAGGTGCACATAACTGCTGCATTCAGAGATGTTATTCCAGTGAGAGTGAATGGGGCCTCTGGAACTAGTTCAATTTTCATGAACATAGTTTTGTTGAGATTCAGCTGTAGACCTATCTTTCTACATTCTCGGTCAAAGTCAGCCAGCATATGTGCCGCTTGGCTAATGTTTGGTGTTATGAGAACGATGTCATCAGTGAAGTGGAGGTGGTATAGTTTCCGACCCCCTATCTTCACTCCCATTCCTTCCCATTCAAATTGTCGCATGATGTTCTCTAGGGTGGTGCTGAAGAGTTTCGGAGAAATAGTATCTCCCTGTCGAACCCTTCTTTTTAACATCCATGATAACCTCCTTGTAGAATGGTGAGATCCTGGTGGTGAATCTGTAATACAGCTCACGAAGGATCTTGATGTATTGGGTTTGAATGCCCTGTTTGGCTAGGGTTTTGTTGACCGCTTGAATCTCCACAGAATCAAAGGCTTTCTTAAATCAATGAACGTGAGACAGAGCAGCATCTTGAACTCCCTACAAGCCTTAAGGAACTTAGTTACCATGTGGATATGGTTGATTGTGCTGAATCCTTTTTGGAAGCCAGCTTGCTCATATGGTTTCGTTCATCTAAGGCTATGCCAATCCTGTTCAGGATGACTCGAGCGAAGAGCTTGTAGATGACAAATGACAGGCAGAGGGGCCGATAGTTGTCAATGCCATGGATGTCTCCCATATTGAACAGTAGAACTGTCCTGCTGGTTTTCCATTGGGAGAGCACCTTGCATACAGACAGTATCATGTGAAGAGCCGAGCCAGTGTATTGATGAGTACTGACGGCAGATTCTTGAGGTGTTCAGGTATGACTTTGCTGGGCCTGGTGCTGTTCACTTCTTACCGAAGAAATGGTATGTCGGATTTCGACATCACTTGATCACTAGAATCATGTTATTCATTGATTTGCTCTAGCGGGTGCCAGTAACATTTCCATTGGACCCTATCACGTGCCAATGTAGTCCAATGGCATCTGGTTGATTCAGGAATATGAAGAGCCTCAAACTGTTCGTTCCTTCAGGGTTTTGACAAAGAAGTCTGACCATCGTGTAGGTGGGTGGCCACATGATCTTTTGACATCCCGTGGGATCCAGTTGGTAACAGCTCTAGTCCAGTGGTCATCTCCAAATAGCATTACATGTCCAGCCAATCTGATTTTCAATGCCTTGGCAAATGAGACAGCGTCCCTGATTCTGGAATAGCGACGGAGGTCAGAACTCCGGATTCCTTCTCTCACTTGAGTGAGGCATGATATTCCAAGCATAGCTCTTTTGATTCCTCTCTGGGAGACCCGAATAGCATTCTCATCCTGCTTTCATAGAGCCCAAGTCTCTGAGGCGTATGTTAATGCAGGGAGAACGGTGGAGTCAAAGAGATGTGCCCAGAGCCGGAGATTCTTTGTCCTTTTACTATTTCTTTGATGCCTTTGAAGGCATTCCATGCCGCTCTCTTCCTCCTGCGCAGCTCAGGTATTAGGTTGTTCATCATGTTCACTTCTCTACCTAGGTACACATAACTGCTGCATTCAGAGATGTTTGTTCCACTGAGAGTGAATGGGGCCTCTGGAACTAGTTCATTTTTTATAATCATAGATTCAATCTTTAGATTCAGCTGTAGATCTATCTTTCCACATTCTCAAAGTCAGCCAGCATTTGTGCCACTTGGCTAATGTTTGGTGTTATTAAAATGATGTCATCAGCGAAGCGGAGGTGGTGTAGTTGCCGACCATCTATCTTCACTCCCATTCCTTCCCATTCAAATTGTCACATGATGGTGTCAAGGGTGCCTCTGAAGAGTTTTTGGAAATGGTATCACACTGTCGAACCCCTCTTTTGACATCAATGATCACTTCTTTGTAGAATGGTGAGATTCTGGTGGTGAATCCAGAATCAGCTCATGAAGGATCTTGATGTATTGGGTTTGAACACCCTGTTTGGCTAGGGCTTCGATGACTGCTTCAGTCACCACAGAATCAAAGGCTTTCTTTAAATCAATGAACGTGAGACAGAGCAGCATCTTGTACTCCCTACAAACCTCAATGAGCTTGGTTACTGTGTGGATATGGTATATTGTGCTGAATCCTTTCCGGAAGCCAGCTTGCACATGGTTGTCTTTCATCTAGTGTTCTGCCAATCCTGTTCAGGATGACTCGTGTAAACAGTTTGTAGATGACGGACAACAGGCAGATAGGGGGATAGTTGCCGATGTCGTGAATGTCTCCCTTCTTGAACAGTAGAACTGTCCTGCTGGTTTTCCATTGGGAGGGCACCTTGCATTCGGACACGTAGTGTGTGAAGAGCCGAGCTAGTGTATTGATAAGTACCGATGGCAGATTCTTCAGGTGTTCGGGTCTGACTTTGTTTGGGCCTGGTGTTGTTCCCTTCTGTACTGACGAAATGGCATGTCAGATTTCAGAAGGGAGAACGTTGGGAATTACATATCCATCCTGTGGAATTTGGTATGTGGGCAGGTGGATATGGCTATCAAAGAGATCTGAGTAGAAGTCATGGATAATCTTCTCCATTGCCTTTCTGGAAGATTCAACATGCCATGTATTATAATTTAAATTATAATATAATACTGTCATTGTATTATAATTTAAAGTTGGACAAAAGAGGCCTCATATTCTGGACCCCTAGCATAGCTTGGCTATTTGAATGGGGGGAAAGGGTCTTTATTAATCCATATCAACTTCAACAGAATTTGTCCTATGTCTCAAAATGCCATGATTACTTAAATATTGACCGCATAGAATCTGGACAGTGCTTTTGTTTGGATTTTCATTTAGACAATACTAATCCTTCCAATCCATGTTTAACTTTTTAAATGTTTAAACTTTCTGTGTCTTCTTTTCTTTCTTTCAGTAGTGAATTATAATTTTCTTTGTATAAAGAAATTTTCAAAAGTTTTTAGTATAAGGCTTCTTTGATTAACTTCCTTTGGTATGGCTGTGGGGAAAATCAAACTCTCTGTTGGTGAGAATGTTGAGTATTTTAGCCTCTTGGTAAAACAATATGGATACTTCTAAAAACACCTAAGAACTGAACCTCTATATTTCCTAACAATTATATTTCTTGGTATCTACATAGCCCAAAGCCCCAAAACACTATTTTGAAAGACATTTATTTGCATTTCAATAATTGAAGAAATATTTACTACAGCCAAAGTTTGGAAATAATCTGGGATTCAAAGAACATATAACTAGAAAGAGAAACTGTGGTATATATACATGAGCAGTGCTACAAGGCTCTAAATCAGGATGGAACAATTTTGATTGCCACTCTATGGCTGGAATAGAGGGTATCATGCATTTAGAAGTCAGTCAGAATGGGAATAGAACCTTAGATCTGCTTGAGAGATCTTAGCTCTCCAGGTATAGAAGTGGAGTCTGGAGACAGGGTGGATGGAAGAAAGCATCATGGCAGAGGGTATGGTGTTGGCTACTTGTGTGCATGAAACCTATCATAAATAGTGCTGTAAATAATGATACTGCAATTTTTTTTTAAGTTTTAAGAATTTTATGATTTAAAAAACTATATGAATTAACACTGATATTGCATACGGACAAATCATTGATGAGTGGAGAGCATAGATATTTCAAAACTAAACTCACCAAACTGCCAAGATAATTTAATGAAAAAATAAACTTTATATAAGCTTGCCATCCAAATGATAAAATAAACTTTATATAAGCTTGCCATCCAAATGATAAAATAAACTTTATATAAGCTTGATTTCTATCTCCGTTGTCTATGCCCCAACATCCACATACAAATAAGAATAAATTGAGAAATTCTACATAGAGTTCTATAAAACGATCACACCTTCTACAAAATCAGTCGGTGATTTCAATGCCAAGATAGGAACGAGAAGATAGACCGAAGAACTCCACATCGGGACCCATAGCCTAGAATGGAACGAAAAGGGTCAGAGGCTATCTGAGTTCATCATAACCACCAAGACCATTCACGGGAACTCACAGTTCCAAAAGGCTGAATTGAAACGTTGGACATGGGAATCTCCTGGAGGACAGTTCCACAATAAAATTGACCACATCATCTTCAATCAAAGGTTTTGCCTGACCGATGTTGCTGTCATCCCAAAATTCCAAGCAGTATCAGACAACCGTCTCCTTCATGCAAAAAATTCTCTTTGGCACAATTGCAGCAACATGGGAAGATGCTATCATTGACAACATCGATGAAGAATACAACTGACTGGTTCACCACCTCCATGATTGCACAAAGAATGCTAAGAGAGAGAAGGACACAAAAGGGACTCTTGTCTTCAAAAACCCTGGAGCTAATTCACAAACAAGGTAAGGTGCGAGCCTCAGGCGACCAGATGCCAATGTCCAAGCTTGCAAAGCAGTGCAGAGAAGCAATAAAGGAAGAACTCAAAGGAGAGAAGAGCAGAAATACTGGAAGATGCAGCAGAAGCTGGGAAAAGCATTTGTGCTGCCCGCCTGTCTTTTGCCAACTATAAGACAAAAATGATTACCCTCCGATGTCCTGATGAAACTATCACATCTTCCAGAAAGGAAATGAAAAGGATTATCCATGACTTCTACTCATATCTCTTAGATAGCCACCTCCACCTAAGCACATACCAAATTCCACAGGGTGGATATGTCGCGTTCCCAAAGTTCTCCCTGCTGAAATCCAACATGCCATTTTTTTTTTTACTTCCACTACATATTTTATTATTATTTTTTTTTAAGTATTTTATTATACCACCGTGAGATATACAAATAAAAAGATATACAATTAAAAAGTTCATGTTTGGGTTTTGGTCATACAGTGTTTCAGCACCCGTCCCTCCACCAGTGCCCATCTCCCACCACCAACATCCCCGGTTCCCCCCCCTTCCCCAGCCCTGCTCCATGGCAGGTTCTTTATTTCTTTCCCTTTCTCTCTCTTTCTCTTTTCCTTCCCTTCCAGACTATGGATTACAGAACATACATTAAAAGGTTGTCATTTGTATCCTTTTGCCTCTATTTAATGCTCAGTTCTAGGTTGGCATTAGTACCCTCGACTATTGTTAGCCCCCTGTTCCATTTTCTGTCTTACCTAAACTCTGACTCCCACACGTTTGTGATAATCTCCACCTTTGACAAGACCTCCTGATATATGTTTCACTTGACCTTGGATATTGGTATCATAATATGTACATATATATTTATGCCATGCAAATAAATGCAGTCATTCTGTATCTGTCTCTCTCCTTCTGGCTAATTTCACTCAACATAATCTTCTCCATGTCCATCCATTTATAGGCAAATTTTATAACTTCATTTTTCCTAACAGCTGCATAGTATTCCATTGTGTAGATGTACCAAAGCTTCTTTATCCAGTCATCGATTTTCGGGCACTCTGGTTGCTTCCAGATTCTGGCTATTGTGAATAATGCTGCTATGAACATAAAAGTAGGGATGGTGTTTCCGCTGCGTATTTTTGGTTTCCCAGAGTAGATTCCCAGGAGTGGTATGGCTGGGTCAAATGGGAGTTCAATTTCTAGTCTTTGGAGGAAAGTCCATATTGTTTTCCAGAAAGGCTGTACCAGCCGGCATTCCCACCAACAATGGATGAGTGTCCCCTTTTCCCCACATCCACGCCAGCACTTGTTGTTCTTGCTCTTTTGAATATGTGCCAGTCTCTGTGGTGTAAAGTGGTATCTCATTGTTGTTTTGATTTGCATCTCTCTGATGATTAGTGATGATGAGCATTTTTTCATATGTTTTTTGGCCATTCGAATTTCTTCCTTGCTGAAGTTTCTGTTCATTTCTTGTCCCCATTTTTTGATGGGGTTGTTTGTTTTCTTCTTGTAAAGTTCTACCAGTGCCTGATATATCCTGGATATTAACCCCTTATCAGATGGGTATTGGGTGAATATTCTTTCCCATTCTGTGGACTGCTTTTGTATCTTAGTCACTGTTTCTTTTGAGGTGCAGAAGCTTTTCAGTTTCATGTAGTCCCATATCCAACATGCCATTTTATCGGTTAAGAAAGAAACAGCATCAGGCCTAGACAAGATCAAACCTGAGCACCTGAAGAATCTGGCCGCCAGTGCTCATCAATACACTGGCTTGACTCTTCACACGCTACCTGTCCGAATGTAAGGTGCCCTCCCAATGGAAAACCAGCAGGACAGTTCTACTGTTCAAGAAGGGAGACATTCACGACATTGGCAACTATTGCCCCATCTGCCTGTTGTCCGTCATCTACAAACTGTTCACTCGAGTTATCCTGAACAGGATTGGCAGAACACTAGATGAAAGACAACCATGTGAGTAAGCTGGCTTCTGAAAAGGATTCAGCACAATCGACCATATCCACACAATAACCAAACTCACTGGAAGTCTACAGAGAATTGAAGATGCCTCTCTGTCTCATATTCATTGATTTAAATAAAAGCCTTTGATTCTGGGGAGTCTGAAGCGATCATAGAAGCCCCTAGCCAAACAGAGTGTTCAAACCTAATGCATAAAGATTCTTCATGAACTATATTACATTTTCAGGATTTCACCATTCTACAGGGAAGTGATCATTGATGTCAAAAGAGGGGTTCGGCAGGGTGATACCATTTCACCAAAACTCTTCAGCGCCACCCTCAAAAATATCATGCAACAATTAGAATGGGAAGGAATGGAAGTGAAGATAGACAGCCGGCAACTGCACAACCCACACTTCGCTGATGACATTGTTCTAATTAACAACAAACATCAGTCAAGCAGCACAAATGCTGATTTCGACCGAGAATGTGGAAAGATAGGTCTACAGCTTAATCTCAACAAAACTATGTTCATGAGAAATGAACTAGTTCCAGAGGCCCCATTCACTCTCAATGGAACAAACATCTCTGGATGTAACAGCTATATGTACCTAGGTTAAGAAGTTAACATGATGAACGACCTAAAACCTGAGTTGCGCAGGAGGAAAAGAGAAGCATGGACTGCCTTCAAAAACATCGAAACAATAGCTAAAAGAACAAAGAACCTCCGACTCCACGCACATCTCTTTGAATCCACCGTTTTCCCTGCATTAGCATACGCCTCAGAGACCTGGGCCCTATGAAAGCAGGATGAGAATACCATTCGGGTCTCCCAAGAGGAATCAAAACAGCCATGCTTGGAATATCACGCCTCACTCAAGTGAGAGAAGGAATCCGGAGTTCTTACCTCCATCGCTATTTTAAAATCAAGGACACTGTCTCATCTGCCAGGACATCAAAAATCAGATGGGCTGGTCATATAATGGCGATCGGGAGACAACCATTGGACTAGAGCCATTATTGATTGGATCCCACATGACATCAAAAGATCGTGGTGGCTGCCCACCTGCAAGATGGTCAGACTTCCTTATCAAGACCCTAAACAAACAGTTTGAGGCTCTTAATATCCCCGAAACAAACAGATGCCATTGGGCTACACTGGCATGCGATAGGGTCAAATGGAAACATTACTGGCACGCCCTAGAGCAAATCGATAAATAACGGGATATCAAGTGATCAAGTGATAAGCTTGATATCCATATGAAAAATAATTAACATCAATTCTTTTTATCACACATAGATGAAATTTAGTTGGAAGGACCAGATATCCAAACATAAGAGATATAACCATAAATCACATAAAAATAAAAGAAAATAATTGAGGCATTAAGAGATTTTTATTGTTTGGCATCACATTAACATATAAGCCATACAATTAAATTTAACTAATATATTTTCTTAATAATAATTAAAAACTCTTGCTAACCAAAAGTCATATCAGAGAAAATATGATAAAATTATTCCACTGATAAATATAAAGAATACTTAGCCCATTATTAAAAAGAAATACAACTCACTACTTAATAGAGAAATGCAAGTTAAAACCACAATGAGATACTACCACACAGTAATTAAATTGGCTAAACATAAGGAATTGTCAATATTTAGTATTTAATAGAGAGTTTAGGGTTCTCTAGGTATAATATGTCATCTGCAAATAATGATAGTTTGACTTCTTCCTTGCCTATCTGGATGCCCTTGATGTCCTTTTCTTCTCTGATTGCTATGGCAAGTACTTCCAGTACTATATTGAGTAAAAGATGTGAGAGCGGGCAACCTTGTTTTGTCCCTGATCTCAGGGGAAAGGCTTTCAACTTTTCCCCATTGAGAATGATGCTCGCTGTGGGCTTTTGGTAGATGGCTGTAACTATCCTGAGGAAAGTCCCTTCAATTCCCATTTTCTGGAGGGTTTTAATCATGAACGGGTGCTGGATCTTGTCAAATGCTTTCTCTGCGTTTATTGATAGGATAACATGGTTTTTATTTTTTCTCTTGTTGATATTGATATTTTATTTTTTCTCTTATTCTTATTGATGTATTATGTTGATTGACTTGCAAATGTTGGCGTGCATTCCCGGGATGAATCCTACTTGGTCATGATGTATAATCTTCTTTATGAGTCTTTGGATTCTGTTTGCTAGTATTTGGTAGAGTGGCAGGATACAAAATCAACACCCCAAAAAGTCGGTGGCTTTCCTATATACAAATAACGAAAAGAGAAGAAAGGGATATTAAGGAAACAATTCCATTCACAATTGTGCCACAGAAAATCAAATACCTAGGAATCAACTTACCCCAAGTGTGTAAAGGACCTGTACAAAGAAAATTACAAGACACTGCTCCAAGAGATAAAAGAGGACACAAGGAAATGGAAACATATTCCCTGCTCATGGATGGGGAGAATCAACATTGTCAAAATGGTAATAATCCCTAGAGCTCTGTACAGATTCAATGCAGTCCCTATAAGGATACCCATGACATTCTTCAAAGAAATTGACCAAACACTCCTGAAATTTGTATGGAACAATAAACCCCCCAAGGATAGCTAAAGCAATCCTTGGGAAAAAGAAAGATGGGGAGGCATCACCTTTCCCAACTTCAAAAAAACAGACCTGTGGACCTATGGAATAGAATTGAGTATCCTGACACCCAACCTCAAACACATGATCATTTAATCTTTGATAAAGGTGAAACAAGTCTAAAATGGAGTAAGGGAAAGCCTCTTCAACAAGTGGTGTTGGGAAAACTGGGCAGCGACATGTAAAAAATGAATTTGGACCTGACTCTAACACCATGCACAAAAATCAAATCAAAATTGATTAAAGATCTCAATATCAGTCTTTAATCCATAAAGTACATTGAAGAAAATATAGGAAAACCCTCCACGATATTGAAGCTAAAGGCATCTTCAAAGGTGAAACATCACTAACAAAGCAACTAGAAGAAAAGATAAACATATGGGACTACATGAAACTAAAAAGCTTCTGCACCCTCAAAAGAAACAGTGACTAAGATACAAAAGCAGTCCACAGAATGGGAAAGAATATTCACCCAATACCCATATGATAAGGGGTTAATATCCAGGATATATCAGGCACTGGTAGAAATTTACAAGAAGAAAACAACCCCATCAAAAAATGGGGAGAAGAAATGAACAGAAACTTCAGCAAGGTAGAAATTCGAATGGCCAAAAAACATATGAAAAAATGCTCATCATCACTAATCATCAGAGAGATGCAAATCAAAACAACAATGAGATACCACTTTATACCACAGAGACTGGCACATATTCAAAAGACCAAGAACAACAAGTGCTGGCGTGGATGTGGGGAAAAGGGGACACTCATCCATTGTTGGTGGGAATGCCGGTTGGTACAGCCTTTCTGGAAAACAATATGGACATTCCTCCAAAGACTAGAAATTGAACTCCCATTTGACCCAGCCATACCACTCCTGGGAATCTACTCTGGGAAACCAAAAATATGCAGCAGAAACACCATCCCTACTTTTATGTTCATAGCAGCATTATTCACAATAGCCAGAATCTGGAAGCAACCAGAGTGCCCGAAAATCGATGACTGGATAAAAGAAGCTTTGGTACATCTACACAATGGAATACTATACAGTTGTTAGGAAAAATGAAGTTATAAAATTTGCCTATATATGGATGGACATGGGGAAGATTATGTTGAGCGAAATTAGCCAGAAGGAGAGAGACATTTATCTCTCCTTCAGATAATGACTGAATTTATAATGACTGCATTATAAATTGACTGCATTTATCTGCATAACATAAATATATATGTACATAATATGATACCAATATCCAAGGTCAAGTGAAACATATATCAGGAGGTCTTGTCAAAGGTGGAAATTATCACAAATGTGTGGGAGTCAGAGACTAGGTAAGACAGAAAATGGAACAGTGTGCTAACAATTGTCAAGGGTACTAATGCCATCCTAGAACTGAGCATTAAATAGAGGCAAAAAGATACACATGACAACCCTTTAATATATGTTCTGTAATCCCTAGTCTGGAGGGGAAGGAAAAGAGAAAGAGAGAGAAATGGAAAGAAATAAAGAACCTGCCATGGAGGAGGGCTGGGGGAGGGGGGAGCGAACTGGGGACGTTGGTGGTGGGAGATGGGCACTGGTGGTGGGATTGGTGCTGTAACACTGTATGACCAAAACCCAAATATGAACTTTTTAATTGTATATCTTTGTAATGTCAAGATAAAAAAAATTTAAAAAATAAAAGAAAAAAAATTCAAAAAAAAATTAGTATTTAAATCAAATAGACATAGTACTATTTATAGTACCTTGCCTGGATCCACTTGGCCTTGGCCCCCATCCTGGAGGGCACAGCTGCATGCCCCTGCGGCCATCTTGCTTCCCTCTTCCCAAATGGAGCTGGGACTCCTGAGTGCTACGTTGGTGGTGCTTGCTGTCGTGTACTCAGAATTCTCCTCGTTCTTGGAAGGGATTCGGCGTGGACCTTTGCCCAAACAGGCCCTTCATTCCCGCTATGCTCAGGAAAAGAAGAAACTGGACACAGAGGGGGAGTTTGTAGGGGGTTCTAACCCTGGCATGCCACCCCATCAGAGCCTCACAACAAGCCAGACAACTCCCCGACTCCATGGGGGCCACCATCTTCCACATCCAGACTTCCCTCTCATCACAACTCCACCCAGCAGCCCATACTATCACAGCCTGGATCATCCACACCCACCCTGCAGCAGTTTTTTTTTCAATCCAGCCCAGGTATGCTGAACCAGAGACTCTCAGACATGGGGCAGAGCTGCTCCTTGCTCTCCCTCTGCCCAGCTGCTCATGAGGCGCCAGGATGGCATGGCAGGTTCTAGCCCTGGCATGCCACCTCAGAAGAGCCTCACAACAAGCCAGACAACCCCCCGACTATATGGGGCTGCCATCTTCCACATCCGGACTTCCCTCTCATCACAACTCCACCCAGCAGACCAGAATATCACAGCACAGCTCGTGCGTGGTTCATCAATAAATGCTTTATTCAGAGGTGACTACAAGAGTATGCCACCCGCATGGCAAGCCTGGCAAGCTGCTCGTGGTCGTATTTGATATGCCAAATACCAGTAACATTTATATTAGGTCATTCTCATGACCTAATATAATGGTTTGAGGCTCATTATGTTCCCGAGCAAGCGGATGCCTTTGGGTTCTACTAGCATGAGACAGGACATATGGAGATATTACTGGTGCCCGCTCTAGCAAATAGATGATAAACGGGAAGATAGTGATAGTGATAGTGATAGACATAGTACATGGGATAAGATTGTTACCTTGAATGCAACCAACCCTGACACCATTTCCAGCATTATATGTGCTCTCCTGAGCACCAACAGGAAGTGATCCCTGAGTACAGAGGCAGGAGGAAGCCCTGAACACTGACAAGTATGCCCAAATATTACCAAACAAGCAAACAAATAAGATCCTTGTTCCTTGCTGGTTGGGTATAAAATGCCACTATGGAAAACAATTTAGTAGTTCTTTATATAGATAAATACATACTTATAGAACCAATAAGTCTCACCAAATTATTTACCTCAGAAAAATATACAGAATCTCAAAACTTGCACTTTAGTGTTCATCCCAGCTTTATTAATAAGAGCAAAATGAAATCTAGTAATATATATCCACCACTTATTAAATCACTGTGGTGTGACTGCAAATGGAACAGTGCAAAGCAATAAAACATACCACTCACATACACACACAAATATACATATAAATGCATATCCAAGCCATATGATGCTTTATCCTTGTCACTTTAGAAGGTGGCAATATGAACATGTTGTTTATGTGACTTATAGGGAGGTAGACTGGAGTTTGTTCACAAAGGGAAAGGGGGCGGAGCGATAGTCCAGCCGGTAGGGCATCCCCATATGGTCCCCCGAGCATCGCCAGTAGTAATTCCTGAGTGCAGAGCCAGGAGAAACCCCTGCGCATTACAGGGTATGACCCCCCCAAATAAATAAAATAAAATGAATATAAAACCTTTAAAAAAAAGAAAAGAAGGACTCTGTGGAGTGAAAGAGCTTCCTTCCTTGCTTCCTCCCTCCCTTCCTCCCTCCTTCCTTTTTCCTTCTTTCCTATCTTCCTTCCTTCCTTCCACTTTGGACTATACCTGGATGTGCTCAGGACTTGCTCATGGGTCTGCGCTCAGGGATCTGTGAGAGTGGGGTTGGGGGCATAGTGATTCCGGCGATCATCTGTCCATATGTGGTACCAGGAATTGAACCTGTATTGGCTTCAGCTAAGACAAAGGTTTAACCCACTGTTTATCTCTCAAGCCCCATGATGAAGCTCTCCATAGCATGGTATTGCGATTGCTCAGAATGAATGCATCCATTTTAAAAATCATCAAATCATACACTTCAAACCTTTTGTCTTTATATATAAAATATTTCAAAAGAATGTTTTCTTCATTTGGATGACTAGGGTAATTATAATGATATTTATAATGCCTGTTGCAATTTAAAAAATCAGAAATGATATACATTATTTTCTATTGTCCTTATGAAGGGGTTCCTCTGGCTTCTTTTGAGACTCTTTTTGAGATGGTGGGCCAGGGCCAAACTGCGCCCTCCCTCCCGGACACCTTATGATCAGTGGAGCACAGGGACAGCAGGGAGCAGCTCTGCCCAGTGTATCTGAGGAACCCCCGCACCATGATGGCAGCCATTTTCAACATCTGGACTCCACAGCTCATTAGAGCTCCATCCAAGAGAAAAGCCGATCTCAAGTCTGGCTCATCAGAGTGCCATGCTATAGAGAAGCCTATTTCAAGCCCAGGTATGCTTGAACCAGAGACACAGATACACTGGGCAGATCTGCTACCGGCTCTCCCTGTTGCACATGGCCACTTAATCGCCTTGCGATTCATCAGTAAATGAATGAACTGACAGCCTGCCTACTACCAAGAGTATTCCACCCACATGGAAGAGCTTGGCAAGCTATCCATATCATATTCAATATGCCAAGAATAGTAATGATGATGGACCACGTTCCCATAACCTGAACCAATGGTTTGAGCCTCTTCCTCCTGTAGTGAGCATATGCGCTAGGGGCTACACTAGCACATGACAGAGACGAACGGAGGAGCGTTACTGGTTCCCACAGAGCAAATTGATGAACAACGGAAAGACAAGTGATGCAAGTACTGCAAGTGTCCTTAAGAAATTCACCAAGCTTAGAACAGTTCTGGTGTACCTGCTTTGGTGTATTCTTTCTCAGTCATCTGGGGGTGGCTTCCAGAGATTCCTTCTGAACCCATTCAAGTTGCTGGAAGCATTCATTTCCTTGTGGTTATAAGACTGGCAACTTCATTTTCCTCATATGGAGCCCATCCACTGGCCTAGGCAAACATTCTTATACTTTACATTTATGCTTTCTCTTCAACCTTCCTCTTCTCCTTTTCCGAAAAAATAGGATTACATAGGTCCTACCTGTATGACACAGGTTATTAAGCTCTATTGATTAATAAACTTAATGACACAATGCTCCTTTCTCAATTTAAGACAACATATGTACTGTTAGGGGATTGGGGTACAAATTGAGGGGTCACGATGGCACTGTACCAGACAATACATTCACTGAAAATGAAAACAACTATGGAACATCAAGTGAAAGTTTCTGTACAGGCAAAATGTTTGAATCATTGCTAGAGTTTTATCTTCCCAGCTGCCTTGCAAAAGTAGCTACTGTTTCTTTGGACATAACTCCGTCTGGTAATATAAAGGACTTTGAGAATATAAAGGACTGTATGTTGCAAGGATATCTTGCTAGCTAACAACAGTAAAATATTAGATTTGAATCTGATAATTGTTATTGGCAGGAATGTTATTTGTTAGCTAGTCCTTAATACTACTTTGATATAAAATATCAATAGTACCTTATTTAGAATTGCTTGTATATTTTCCTTCATAAAATTTTTCACAATTTAGAGTTATCTTTATTCCTTCACTTATATAATCATTATTGTGTCTGTGTTTTCAATAGGTGATTAATATCCCAAGGGAGACTCCCTTTCCCTGCTCGGTATCGCATCTACAAGGTCTGGCTAATGCTTAGTTCACAGTGAGGTTCAGTAGGTATCTAAGACTGATGGAAAGAATGAACAAGTTAATAGTATATGAGTACAACTTTTGTTATTCTCTTTAAATATTGACCATTGCTTGGGCAATAGAGAAAGTATAGGTACTTCTTCTACACTGTCAACCCTTGTCAGTCTCCAGCCTTGGTACATATGGTCCCCAAGCACTACAAGGGGTGATTTCTGAGTACAGAGCCAGGAGTAAGCCCTGGGTGTGGCCTGCTCGGTGTGGTCCACCCCAACCACAATCCTCTCCCCACTCTCTCTCCTTTAGGAACTAGCATAAACCAATACTGATCATTACCCTTGCCTTGAGGAACATTCAAGGGAAACAATGAGACCATAAAGAATGCTAAAGGCACACATATTTCCTAGGCCAGTTCCTTAATAGGCTAATTGCAACGTACTTCCAATGTCCCTTTGGAAAAGATTACTCATACTCACTATGTTCTTACTTTGGGGGGTGCCATTCATCATATTTGAGCAAACGAATGAACTGAGCCTCTTCAGCTCCAGATTTCATGAAGAACTGTCCAGGCCAGCATATTCTCACCACTAGACTCTTCTGAGTTTAACACACTCAGATTAACACAAACATACTTCCTTACTCTGAAACCTTGTGCCACAGGCTGTCAGAGCTCAACATACAGTCAGTAATACACTGGACACAAACATGAATTTCATGAATGACTGCAGTAAGTGTGCCATGTGCAATCGAATATAAGTGTGCTTTGTGTCATTACAAAAGACTCTTCCTTCCTGAAACAGAATGAGGACATATCTATAACTTAAAAATAACAATGATTGCCTCCTAACACAGTAAATGTGAAAGCTACATTTCTTAATTAGCATGTCTCTGGAACCACAAACACTGTTGTTAATACTCCCAAGAAAATCCATGTTAAAGGTTAGATCAGAGAGGAATGAAGCATCATAAAACGCATCACCAGAGTTTTCCTGCCAGTCATCTTCAAGCAGAGAGAATAGTGCAGCCCCAGTAGAGTCTTTTCTGGCTTGGCCATTTGGAATATTCCCCACCAAGACAGGAGACAAGTTGAAAGAAAAGTATCACAAAATTTCTTCTACAGCAGAGTAAACATACCACATAGAAGTAAGGGAGTTAAATGACTGAATGATAGCTACTTTGAGTTTGCATATGAAATCTTAACTTCTTTTAGATCATTTAAATAATTTAAAATATTAAGAAAATATGAATGGCATGTTAGGTTCATATGAGAATTCATTATTATTTTTGTAACTAAAAATGTTTGACATTTTTAGATTTTATAAATAAATGAAGTAGCAATGAGGGTCGATAGATTTCTTTCAGTTTTTCTTTCAAGAATAACAAAATTCAATGGTACTGGTGAGACAATACAGCAGTTTGCCTTGCAAGAGGCAGACACACGTTTGATCTCTGTCATCACACACGGTCCTGCAGGAAATGATGTCTAAGCACAAAATCAGAAATAAGTCCAGAGCACTTCCAGTTATGCCCTCCCTCAAAAAAGGAATCACAAAATCCCAAATCCTGTTAAATGAATTGCAAGACACCATAGGTCTGGGTTAAGTGATTGAATACATGCTTCCATGTGTAAGCGTGTGTGATCCTCAGCTCTCTAGAATCCCTATCCACTACCAGGGGCAGTTCTAGAGGTGCCTATTACTGGTATGCATATACTCCAACAATACAAAAGATAAAATTATGGACAAAACTCATTTTAAAGCTGGGTTTGTAAGAATCAGAAAGCACAAATTTCAACCACTTGAAAGCACAAATTTCAATGTTATAAATGAGGCAACAGTTAATGTCATATACTTCGTGGGTAGTGCACACAAGGCACAGAACAATTCCTTTCCACTCTATGGCTCCAAGTTCCCAGTAAACCCTAGGGTCCCTAATGGCTGCTTCACCTCCAGCCATTATATGTGCAGGTGTTTTCCTTAAAAGAAAGGCAGAAGTCATGTTTTTGGAAAACCAAGCAAACCACACTATGGTTACATCGACACAATCTAAGAAAAAAGATATGGTTGCATGGCATTTTAGTTTAATCATTCTACTAACCCTGTGGGAATAATAAAGCATGAGATGGAAGGCAGCAGTTTAATGCAAGACACAGGCAGGAGCAGACAGGACGGCTTACCAGTGACATGCAACAGTGGAGCTGGTGAACATAGCCAGCAGTTTCGAGATGGGAGATGAAAGGATGGCTAATATGATAATCATATGATGATGCAAAGTCATAAGGATTTTGGCTTCCTCCGGAGAGTGAGTAAGTAAGTATGATTAAATGCTGTCTTTTCTTGGGTAACATCATTATAAGAGGGAAACAGGTTCAGAGAAAGACAGAGAAGCCCCTTGAAAAGATGAATCCTGTGTCCTGTGAGGTGTAAGCTGTAACCTTCAAGAGCTAAAGAAGTTTGTTGGATATAGTTGAAAGGGGAGAGAGAAAGAGGGGGATAGAGAGATGAGAAAAGAAAAATAGAGATATATAGATGAGTCTTCACGAGGAGCATATTATTTACATAGGCAAATCTGGGACCTTCCTCTTTTCTGTGTAGTCAAGAACTGGAGGTGGAAGTGTGGTAAGAAGTGCCTGCTCTGTCTCCGCTCTCAGGACCAGAACTCGCACAGAACAAGGGGTTCTCCAGGGCTTCTGCAAACTTCATAAATTACATATGATATAAAACCCCTATTTTTAGAAAACTTTAGGCATTTGCTCACCGGTACCTTTATTATGGCTGTTAAATGTTATGGAGAAATGTTCTAACACCCATGCATTTGGATATATCTTGGGAAAACTCTTCACAGACCTCCTTAACAGAGACTCTTCAGAATGGGTTGCAAAAGGGAACTTGAGGTTCATCCTTTATCAGATCAATTCTTTTTAAATATTTTTATTTTTTTATTTTTACAATTACAAAGATATACAATTAAAAAGTTCATATTTGGGTTTTGGTCATACAGTGTTCCAGCACCCATCCCGCCACCAGTGCCCATTTCCCACCACCAACATCCCAGGTTCCCTCCCCCTCCCCTAGCCCTCCTCCATGGCAGGTTCTTTATTTCTTTCCCTTTCTCTTTCTTTCTCTTTTCCTTCCCTTCCAGACTATGGATTACAGAACATACATTAAAGGATTGTCATGTGTATCTTTTTGCCTCTATTTATGCTCAGTTCTAGGTTGGCATTAGTACCCTCGACAATTGTTAGCACACTGTTCCATTTTTTTGTCGTACCTAGCCTCTGACTCCCACACGTTTGTGATAATTTCCACCTTTGACAAGACCTCCTGATATAAGTTTCACTTGACCTTGGATATTGGTATCATACTATGTACATATATATTTATATTATGCAAATAAATGCAGTCTGTATCTGTTTCTCTCCTTCTGGCTAATTTCGCTCAACATAATCTTCTCCATGTCCATCCATTTATAGGCAAATTTTATAACTTCATTTTTCCTAACAGCTGCATAGTATTCCATTGTGTAGATGTACCAAAACTTCTTTATCCAGTCATCGATTTTCGGGCACTCTGGTTGCTTCCAGATTCTGGCTATTGTGAATAATGCTGCTATGAACATAAAAGTAGGGATGGTGTTTCCGCTGCATATTTTTGGTTTCCCAGAGTAGATTCCCCAGGAGTGGTATGGCTGGGTCAAATGGGAGTTCAATTTCTAGTCTTTGGAGGAATGTCCATATTGTTTTCCGAGAAAGGCTGTACCAGCTGGCATTCCTACCAACAATGGATGAGTGTCCCCTTTTCCCCACATCCATGCCAGCACTTGTTGTTCTTGGTCTTTTGAATATGTGCCAGTCTCTGTGGTGTAAAGTGGTATCTCATTGTTGTTTTTTTATTTGCCTCTCTCTGATGATTAGTGATGATGAGCATTTTTTCATATGTTTTTTGGCCATTCAAATTTCTTCCTTGCTGAAGTTTCTGTTCATTTCTTCTCCCCATTTTTTGATGGGATTGTTAGTTTTCTTCTTGTAAAGTTCTACCAGTGCCTGATATATCCTGGATATTAACCCCTTATCAGATGGGTATTGGGTGAATATTCTTTCCCATTCTATCAGATCAATTCTTTTACTCCTCTCTCTCCCCTTAAAATAGACATTAAAACATGGATTGTGTGGTCAAATGTGACAGTTACAGACAAACAGATATAGGAGAAAATAATCATAATATAGTTAGTGGTAATTTAAAGTTTAGTGTGGAAAAGAGATTTAAATTGAATTAAGTTACCTCTGCAAGGGCTAAGAAAATTGGCCCTGAGGCAAGAACGACTATGGAAAATGGAGGGATTCGCTTTGTACAGACCTTAAGTTTCAATTGGGTTGCATCCTAATCCGATGAAAACATCACAAGTTGAAATAAGTGTGAGTTTAAAATATTTCCGATACTCCTGATTCTCAATACCTCTGATGTTAGTAATAACTTATCTTTAAAAACCTGTACTGGCCTACTGTTGAGGAAATAACACAGCATCTATTTTACTTATAAAATAAATGGCCAACTACCTCATAGAATTTATTAAAAATTGTTCTAAAAGTACTATCATGGCATAGGAAAATAAAAATCACAATATCCAAAAGCTCTGGGTAACAGGTACGATGGAGAGTTTGGTTTTCATCCTGGTCAGTCATGGGGCCAAGTCAGACCCCATGACTGACCAGGAGTCACTTCTGATCAGCATCACTGGTCTTAGTGGTATCACTAGCCTGGGAATTGATCCAAATCCAAAATTTGAATTTATTTTTTATTTTCCAGAAACAATAAAACAGTTTGCCCTCTAACTATTCACTGTATCACTGTCTTCCCGTTCATCATCGATTTCCTCGAGCAGGCACCAGTAACATCTCCATATGTCCTGTCTCATGCAAGTAGAGCCCAAGGGCACCTGCTTGCTCCAGGAACATAAAGAGCCTCAAACCATTCCATCAGGTCATGGGAATGAGGTCTATAATTGTTACTGGTATCTGGCATATCAAATATGACATGAGTAGCTTGCCAGGCTCTGCTGTGCGGGTAGCATATCTTGTAGTCATTTCTAAATCCAACATTTATTGATGAACCGTGATGCCGCTTGCAGCCGCGCGAGCCAGGCTGTGATAGGCTGGTCTGCTAGGTGGAGTTCTGATGAGGGGGAAGTCTGGATGTGGAAAATGGAGGCCCTCATGGAGTGGGGGTCATCTGGCTTTGTGCAAGGCTCTGCTGGGGTGGCAGGCCAGGGTTAGAACCTGCCATCCCTCCTGGGAGCCTTGTGAGCAGCTGGGCACAGGGAGAGCCAGTTGCAGCTCTGCCCCATGTCTGTGAGTCTCTGGATCAGCATACCTGGGCCGGATTTAAAAAAGACTGCTGCAGGGTGGATCTCGATGAGCCGGGCTGTGATAGGCTGGTCTGCTGGGTGGAGTTCTGACGGGGGGTGGGGTGGGGGGAGTCCTGATGTGGTAATGGAGGCCTTCATGGAGTGGGGGTCATCTGGCTTGTTGCGAGGCTCTGCTGGGGTGGCGGGCCAGGGCTAGATCCCGCCATCACTCCCAGGTGCCTTGTGAGCAGCTGGGCACAGGGAGAGCCAGTAGCAGCTCTGCCCCATGTCTGTGAGCCCTGGCCGGAAATGCTCCAGCCCTACATGGCCTGACCCTAGCTATTAATGTGCTGATATTTATTTTTTACAAAAAAGTAAATTTATCTTATTTTTCAAATGTTATTATACTATGAGAAGATATACAAAACTGTTCATGATTCAGTATCAGTCATACAGTGTTTCAGCACCCATCCCTCCACCAGTGCACCCTTCCCAAAACCAATATCATTGCCCCCAGATTTCCTCTCCTCTCCCCCAATCTGCCTGTATAGCTTTTCCCCTTCTGTATTTGTGGGCTCCACCCTGAACTAAATCATCTTAGCGTTATTATTTCAAGAGGGCGTCCCATGAAATTAAGAGGAGCAGAAGGAATGCACACTCTAAATTTTCAAGGACTCTCTTTATTTTTTTAATTATACCATTGTGAGATATACAATTACAAAGATGTTCATAATTTGGTCTCAGTCATACAGTGTTCCAGCACCCATCCCTCCACCAGTGCCCCCATTCCCACCACCAATGTCCCCACATTCCCTCCCACCCACTCCCAGGGCACCTTTTCTTTTCCATTTTCTCCTCTCTCTCTCTCTCTCTCTCTCTCTCTCTCTCTCTCTCTCTCTCTCTCTTCTCTTACACATTATGGCTTGCCCTACAGACATTTAGGGTTTATCATGTAAGTCTCCTTGTATATATTCAATGGCGAGTTCTAGTCTGACATTACCATTCCCCATTAACCGTCAGTGCCTCCTCCCCGTATACATGGACAAGATCCTGGGGAGGACCTAGTCAGGACTCGTTTTCATCCTTAGAAACTGTATTTTAATTAAACAAAGGGTCCATTTTATTGGAATATTTTTCCAGTAAAGTAAATTTGAGATACTTTAATTATCCCAAGTTTGGTGACAGTTGTCAGCCTGTCTCTCTCTTTCTCTAGACAAGTTTAGGAGACATGTCCCTAAGCTTAAATTTAAAATTTGCCCTGGATTTCTGGAAGGAGAAAAGAGTGGGGAGAGCAATACTTTGCACACAGTAGCATAACGGAGCCCCTTTCAGATACCTGGTTCCAGATGACTCCTGTCCTCAGGAAAAGCACTGGGAGCTCTGAGACTGCCCCAGTCTTTTGCACCCCGTGGAAGGACCCTCTGGTGAGTCTGCCGGCTCATTCCTGGAGACTCCCCAATTCCGCGCAGACCTCCCCTGCATAACACCGCCCTCACGGAACACGCAACGTATTTTCAATGATGATTCACGGTGTAGTGAATAACTGATTCTATGAACCCCAGGGACGACAACAACAACAAAAAGGGAAAAAGAAACGCCGGGGCCAACAATCCCGAGGTCCCAAGCTCTCCGGCCAGCATCGCCCGCAAGGGCCCGCCCGCCGTTGCCAAGGTCACGTTGTGTGTTAGGACGGCGCCCGCGCGCAGGCCGAGAGCCAATCCGCGGGTGCGGACGGTTGCCATGGCGACTGCGTGTTGGGCTGCGCGCGCCCGCGATGAGACCCGGCTCCGCCGCCCCGGGAAGCCGCGCGCCGCCGGACACGGGTCCGGGTGGAATTTCCTGGGCTGCCGGCATGAACCGCAAGAAGCTGCAGAAGCTGACAGACACCTTAACCAAGAACAGCAAGCACTGTGAGTAGCCGAAAGGGCGGCCGCGAGGGGGAGCCCCCGGGCGGCCACACTGGCCTGCCCCAGCTGAGGGACTCGGACCCAGGCTTGTGCGCCCCGGCCTGCTCCGCCCTTCCACTGGCATCTGGGTCGCGCGGTGCAAACCCTGAGACGCGGGTGGATTCAGACCAGATGGATCTCGGGTGGCTCGGAAGAAAGCCTACACCTGCTGGCCAGCTCCTTTTCCACCCACGCAGTCCGGCTCTGGATTTACCAGGAGCTCTCCCAGGGTGTAAACGGTTATCAGCGGCCTGGGTTGCATCGAGGACAACTGACCGGCAGTAGCATGAGCCGTTAGCGTTCAAGCTAGTCCGAGGTGCCGGGATGACCCAGTGGGCCGCAGCTCTTGGTGCCTGCAGGGTCCGCGTCCATCTCAGCACCCGGACAGCCCCAAGCACCCCCTCTGCCCTGCCCGGGACTAGCATCGGGTCGCCGGCTATGGCCTAAGTGACCAAAGAGTTCAGTTGCTCATTCTCAAATGTGATCACCGGAGGTCAAATGCCCCTCCCCACATGAGCGTTCTCCTTCCTGAACAGTGCAGCGTTCTTCATGAAGGTTGGACAGGAGAGAGGACTCCGCAGGACGCACAGAGGTGTTCCCTGCAGGAGTCTGGCACCATACTGTCTCCCAGGGGAGACCACCAACATGTAGCCAGGAATAGCCCCAAACAGTCCCCTAAATAGTCCCGAAACCCCAAAATCAAAAGAAAAACGTGCTCTTCCTTCTTTCCTTACATTAGCGTTTTCTCATTTTTAAGTAATTTTATTTTATAAGTTTAAAAGTGTATTTTTTAGTGTTTTAAATACATGGCTCTGTCACATTAAATACGTTCACATCGTTCCCTCACCATCTTCCGTCTTCACAGTATCTTCATCTTTCTCCATGGAAGCTTACACCCGCCAAACTGTAACTCCTTTTCCTCTCTTTCCTCTAAGCCCCTGATAACCAACATTTTACTCTATGTCTCTGGATTTTGTCACACTCAGCTTATCATATAAATGAAATCACACACTTTCTTCTGTTTTGGGTCTGGGTTATTCTTATGTCTTTAAGGTCCATCCATCTGTGTCGTGTATCATAAATTTCCTTTTTAAGGATGGACAATATTCTACTGTATCATATAATTATTGTCTTGAAATCCATGCGTTGATGAACACTTTCAAGTTTTTGGTTAATAATGTTACTCTGAATTTTGTTGTATGAGCATCTAAGTCCTTGATTTCAAGTCCTCTGGCTATGTGCCTAGTACAGTAACTGAATCTATGTGTGTCTATATTTAAATTTTTGTATGTTTCTAGTAAAGTAAGCAGATCTATGTTTAATTTTTTGAGGAGCTCACATACCTACCACTTTCTACAGAAATTAATAGTTTTAAATACATAAATATTTTACTGTTACACAAATTTTTTACTACATTTTCTAAGATTTTCAATATTTCTCTTAAATTTACCTTAGACTAGAAATCACACACAAGCCTTTTCTAAACCTATAATATGAACAACATCTGGACTCCACAGCTTGTCAGAGCTCCACCCACGGGAAAAGCTGATCTCAAGCCCTGCTCCTCAGAGTCCTACCCTACAGCGAAGACTGTTTCATGTCCAGGTATGCCTGATCCAGAGACTCAGACACACAGGGCAGAGCTGCTACCAGCTATCCCTGTGCTCAGCTGACCATGAGGCACCCAAAAGGGAAGGCGAGTTCTAGCCCTGGCCTACCATCCCAATAGAGCCTCACAAGAAGCTAGAGAAACCCCTACACCATAAGGGCCGCCATTTTCAACATCTGGACTCCACAGCTCGTCAGAGCCCCACCCAAGAAAAAAGCCGATCTCTCCTGGTTGTGGTTCATCAGTAAATGCACGAGATGAGAGCCTACTACTGAGAAGTATACCACCCACACAGCAGAGCCTGGCAAGCTACCTATGTCGTATTTGATATGCCAAGAACTAGTAACAATTATGGACCTCATTCCCATGATCTGAACAAATGGTCTGAGGCTCTTCATGTTCCTGGAGTGAGCAGATGCCCTTGGGCTACACTAGCATGTGACAGGACATAAGGAGATGTTACTGGTGCCCGCTTGAGCAAATCAATGAACAATGATTTGTTCAATGAAGACAAGTGATACAAGTGATAATATGAACAATAATTTCCCTATTCCTGTAATGTCTTCTTTTGAAGGCCCATAGATTTTCTTTTACTTTTTTGAAATATGTGACTGTGAGTTAGTATTGTTTTGAAATAAAATATTTCTGTCATCTACTAAACTTACTTTCATATCAGACAGTAACCTTCCCACCTACAATGAATGTCAAATGAAAATCAAAATACAAATAATTTGCTCTTTTATGAATATCACTTTCATTTGATTATTCATATAGGCAAGTTTGTGTGTATATGTATACCTTAACTAAAATTAATTTTTTTCTTGCTTATAAAATATCACTGAGTAGCCATGGGTTTATCCACAGCTCTCTTACTACATGGTGCCCTGGAGACTGCTGAGGGGCTGTCAAGCATCAACACACGTGGCCCATATAAAGCAAGTAACCATCATGAAATATTAAATAGCAACATAATAATGATCACATTATCTAAAGTAACAAGTATGTAAACCTTCTAATATGCTTAAACACTTTAATGAAAAGTAGGTGACTCTGATATCTGAAATAATGCTTATAAATTCTAATGTGAAATGAAAGTCTTGTATTCCAGAAACCAAATGTCTATTTCTACAGGAAAGTTGATTTGGAAATCTCTTGAATGTCTATCATCAAAATGCTGGAGAAATTTACTATTATTAAACATCACCATGCTACTTTGAATCACACATCACCTGCCTTACAAAGCTTCAGACTTGACTCCACAAATTTTATTCAATAACTTGGCTAATGTATTTAATAAATATGAATGATATGCATCTGTTCAATAGTCAACTCATAAGGAAGGAAAGCAGTTACTCTTACTTTAATAGAGCATTTAAAGAGGTGGACCTTTACTCACTTTAGGGTTATTAACAAGAATGCAGTTCATAACTTTGTTGTTTGTCTATAAACACATTTGTGCATAATATGTTATAAATATTGAAATTCATTATTATATCAATTTTTTCTTTACAGTTAGTAAATTTGAAGTGAAATGTCTTATAAATCTTTTTCACAATCTGGTGGGAGATGGGACGGAAAGGCCAGGTGTGGGAGCCGGATTAGATCGTAACGCATTCCGAAACATCCTGCATATGACATTTGGAATGACAGATGACATGATTATGGACAGAGGTAATGGACCGAGAGATTCAGATTGCCCAAGTACAGCCATAGAATGTTAAAGTCTTGCACCTTGACATATTCTTGGTAGGATGCTTAATGCTGTACCCTCTGAATTTCACTTGAATGCAATTTAAGTTTCTCATTTATTGAAAAGTGATAGTATCCTTTTTATATTGTGTATTTAATAAAAGAATGAAGTCAGTTTGAAGAGCTAAATGTCTCATAACAAAACTCACACTATGCTTACACAATACAGTGATAAAATGTATTTAAAGGGCTAGTTTTTGGTAGTTTTGAAATATAAATTTTATGTCAAAATCATACACTGTTTATATAAAATTACTAACTTAGATATTCACAATTTGATGTTTCACAAAATATGAAAGAAAACTGTAATAGTTTATCCAGAACTTAAAATATGCTTGTGAAGGAGTCACGCTGGAGTGGGAGGAGCCCAGGAGCATGTTGGCGGAGTGGGAGCGGGTGAGAGTTTGGTGCGGGTTGTGTGCACCTGAAGCATTGCCGTCAGGGGCTTTGCAAGGGATGGGGCCTAATAAAGTCTTCACAAGGGTGAAAAGAAAAGTTTCCCAGTATTATGTTGTTTTAGTTTATTTCTATGTCGATTGGGGATACTTATTCCTAGGATCCTGACATTTTTCTAAATCTTAAATTAGTAGTTTACCATCAGGGGTTCATTGTCGATCATAAAATATGAAATAAATAGTACATTGTGCTTTTATTTTCTAGTTTTTCGAGCTTTTGATAAAGACAATGATGGCTCTGTAAGTGTATCAGAGTGGATTTATGGATTATCAGTGTTTCTTCGAGGAACTTTAGAAGAAAAAATGAAATGTAAGATTTCAGCCTCTCTTAATGATTTGTACATAATGATTAACATATCAAAAGTATTTTATTTTTGTTTTTTGGGGTCACACCCGGCGATGCTCAGGGGTTACTCCTGACTCTTCACTCAGGAATTATTCCTGGCGGTGCTCGGGGACCATATGGGATGCTGGAGATCAAACCGGGTCATCCGAGTGCCAGGCAAACGCCCTACCGCTGGACTATCACCCAGCCCCCATATCAAAAGTATTTAAATTGGTATTCTCTAACACAGCCTAGGAGATGGGTCTGTGTCTGCTGTTTGGCTAGTTTCAATCTATATTAATCTCTTTTATGGAGTAAATTCAAGTGATCTGTAAGTTTGAAAAACTAAAAACTAAAATAAGAGTATAAAAAACATTTAATGCCAAATAAGACTGCATAGGCTAGATATGTGTACAATAATTTTTTACATATGTTCATTTTTTTGCATTATAGCTAATACAGAACAATGCCCAAAGTGCTCTGATTATTTTTAAGTTATTAATCGAATATTATAAAGTAAGATATTTTAATAATTTTTCTAAGAATTCCAAGGTGCTGGAGTGATAGTATAGGAGGACTTGCCTTGCATGTGGTTTCAGTCCAGTATAGTCCCTTCAGCCCGGTCAGGAGTAACTCCTGTGCACAGAGCCAGGAGGTAGTCCCCAGAACCCAGGATGTGACCAAAAAAAAAACTTTTTTGAGATTAAAGTTGTTCAGGTTATTGTTTCTAGGCATGCTGTGTAAGGAAACATCTTCTAAAATCTATTAAATTTTTTGAAGTAAACAGTTAACTTTTAGCTAAAAGAAATTTGGTTGTAATATGGACTGCGGAGTTGCTAAAAGTATCAATAGCAGACTCTGGTTAGAAAAACTATCAGAGTAAAAGTTTAGTTAGTGATAGTATCAAATGCATTTGTTACTTTCTTTAAAGATTGCTTTGAAGTATTTGATTTGAATGGTGATGGATTTATTTCCAAAGAGGAAATGTTCCACATGTTGAAAAACAGCCTTCTTAAGCAGCCTTCTGAAGAAGATCCTGATGAAGGAATCAAAGATTTGGTTGAAATAACACTTAAGAAAATGGTAAAAAAAATGGAGGGGGCATTATATCTGTTTTATTTATATTGAAACTTATAGACCAGGAATGGGATGTAAAAAATAATTCAAATCATAAAAAGTTGTTTCCTGCTTAGTGGAATAAATACTTGGATTGTGCTCTTTTATTATAATATTATGAGTTCATTTCAGTTTCATGGTTTGGTATCATAGCTTTCTAAGAAATTACTTCCATGAACACCAGACCATTAAAGCATTTGCAATTAGTATTTACATGTTGGCTGACACAGCTTGGTCGCTGTGTAGGACCGTGACCATGATGGGAAGTTGTCTTTCGCTGACTACGAAGGAGCTGTACGGGAAGAGACCCTTCTACTGGAAGCTTTCGACCATGTCTGCCCGATCCAAAGGTAACATTAATATGACAGAAGCGTGACCATAATATAATTTAATAAGCAACACCCAGAAGGTCATAGTTAGGTAAATAATGAACATGTTTGGCTACAGAGAATCATTTCTAAATAAAGTCCACTAGAGAATGTACCTAGGAATGTCCAATTTATAGAGCACAATACGACAGTGCTAGTTTGTTTCTTTTATTCATTCATTTATATAAGAAACGATTAGTCAGGCTTAAGTGTGTCAGAAACAAAGATGAAAGGCTCAACAACTGCACTCAAGGGCTAATATTTTCTTGGAAAATAAACCAGCATGAAAATAATTACACAATAATATGATAAGTTTTATTATTATAGTAGTAATGACATAGAGTGATTCATCTGTACCAAACAATGCCATGCACAGTGTGCCTAATCGCACCTTATTTAAGCTGCCTAAGTATATAAAGTAGATAGTATAGTTACCCTTATTTTCACAAAAATGCTAATAAGGAAACTGAGGCTCTGACTATATGCAACTTGTCCAGGCCTACTCATCAATTATAGAATGCCCTTTATGTCCCCAGAAATATTCATCAAATATTGTGATCTAGAAGAAAAAAATTATTTAATTTTTGTATTTTGGGGGCACACTCACAGTAACTTACTCCTAGCTCTCTTCTCCTAAACTTTGGCACTCTCTAATCCTGAAGAGGACTTTTTTATTTTTGCTTTTTTGGGTAACATCCAGCAATGCTCAGGGGTTTCTCCTGGCTCTGCACTCAGGAGTTACTCCTGGCGGTGCTCGGGACCATATGGGATGCCAGGGATCGAACCCTGCTGGCACAGGTCTGCAGCGTGCAAGGCAAATGCTCTACCCACTGGAATATCGCTACAGTCCCCCTGAAGAGAACATTTAAACCAGCAGATTGAAAGGACTTGTAAATGGCTTATGGCACAAGGATGACTTAACTAGAGTTTTTGAGGACACATTAACTAGCCAGGTCAAAATGAAGATAAACAAACTACTCAAAGGCTAGACATACAGATGAAAGAGATGAAGAATAGAACAAAGACACCATCTAACAACATCTATTAGATGCTTTATGATATTGACGATGAGACTATAGAGATAGACAAGATACATAGGCCCAAGTTTTATGGAACTTGTGGATTATTTTCATCTAGAGAGTCGCAAATAGTCACTGAAAGAGACTATTCTCGAGGAGATGTAAACTTTTCTATATGCCCAAGTCCTTTTTCCCTTGTACCACCTACACACCATATCTAGAGGGCTGTCTCAGTAAACTCTCATTTTATCCCAAAATTGCTTCTTCCCTACTTGTCCTGCGCTCAGTAAATGACACACCGATGTGCTCACACAGTTCTTCACTCACTTGATCACTTGATATCCCGTTATTCATCGATTTGCTCGAGTGGGAGCCAGTAACATTTTCATTGGACCCTATCACGTGCCAGTGTAGCCCAATGGCATCTGGTTGCTTCAGGAATACAAAGAGTCTCAAACCGTTCATTCAGGGTCTTGACAAGTCTGACCATCTTGTAGGTGGGCAGCCATGTGATCTTTTGACATCCCATGGGATCCAGTCGGTAACAGCTCTAGTCCCGCGGTCATCTCCAAATCGCATTACATGTCTGGCCCATCTGATTTTCGATGCCTTGGCAAACGAAAACAAGACAGCATCCCTGACTCTGGAACAGTGACAGAGGTCGGAGCTCCAGATTCCTTCTCTCACTTGAGTGAGGCATGATATTCCAAGCATACTCTTTCGATTCTTCTTTGGGAGACCCGAATGCATTCTCATCCTGCTTTTATAGGGCCCAGGTCTCTGAGGCGTATGTTAATGCAGGGAGAATGGTAGAGTCGAAGAGATGTGCCCGGAGCCGGAGGTTCTTTGTCTTTTTAGCTATTTCTTCGATGCCTTTGAAGGCATTCCATGCTGCTCTCTTCCTCCTGTGCATCTCAGGTTTTAGGTCATTCATCATGTTGACTTCTTGACCTAGGTACATATAACTGCTGCATTCAGAGATGTTTGTTCCATTGAGTGAATGGGGCCTCATGAATGATCAATGTTCATTTTTCATGAACATTGTTTTTCTGAGATTCAGCTGTAGACCTATCTTTCCACATTCTGTAGACCTATAGACCTATCTTTCCATATCCATATTTCTATTGATTTGTATTTATTTGTCATAACACTATTAGCCAGTCTCTCAGATGATCATATTTAAGGACTGGGATATGGAGCACAGGTGGTAAGGAGCTTGCTTTGCAATCACCTACAGTAGCCACTACCATGGCTTCAATCCGGGCGCCACATATGGTCCCTCGTGTACCTCAATAATCATTTCTAAGCACTGAGCCAGGATTAGGCCCCAGCATTGCCAGCTGTGGTCCTAAAATAAATAAATAGCCTTTTAAAAAACATATTCTTGGTCATAATATATTTACATACATCCTTTGACAACCAACCTAAATGAAGCCTCTTCTGTTTTCTCCTTACTAATCTCTACAATACCTAGAATAAATTAAAATACAGATCTTCTCTGACCTCTACTTTTTCTGAGAACTCTCAGTGAACTCTGAAATCTGTGAAGTGTTGCCCTTCCCCTCTCAAATCATGTTCCTACTGTCTTCCATTCTCTATTGTTGTGGAAATTACAGCTGCTTTGCTTTTCCTCCTTAAGTCATTTGCAAGTACTAAAGCCTTTCTCCAGAATGTAGCCTCTTTCTCTGGAATGTCCCCAGGCCTCAAACTGCTGCTCCAGGTTCCACTTAAGTGTCATTGACCATCTTAATGAATCCGCCCCTTTCACCTTCTAACTTTGCTTTTTTCTTCATAGTTCTTATTATCTATGACATATTTACTGCTATATTTACTGTGTCAGCATGTATATGTAAGGTTTCTCGTGGGAAGAGAACCAAAGGAATCTCGTTCTCTTTTTTGACATATTCTCCATGTATTATGAATAGCACATAGTGGGTTGGCGCCCAGTAACTGTTGGGCCGCTAGATGATGGATAGTTGATACATGTATATATGGATTAATTAATCTCAGAAGTGTTCAGTAAATTTCTGAGTATAACTCCTTCAACTCCTCAGAAACTTACATAATTGACCTTATCTCTACATTAGAGTTTCAACCTCTTCCCTCACTAGTAACTTTCTTCTTGAATATAAACAAACCTAAACTTGTCCATTCTGAAAACAAAAAATAAGTAAAGAATGATAAGAGAAAATAAGAAAAGAAAAAATAGAAGGGAATGAATGAGGGAAAAATGGAAAGGAAGGGAAGCTTAAAGAAGAATGAACTCAAATTTGCTTCTGTTTTCTGCCCAGTGGTTTTTCTTTTTAAAAGAAAAAATATAAAGCCACTGAACAGAAAACAGAAGCAATTTAGTTCATTTCTCAAGCCCAGTGTCTTGAGAAATAGTGACCTATACTATCTCCCCTTTTGCTGAGGTTACCACACCCTCTTTGGAGTAAGTTCAAAGTGTTTCATCCTTTGGATTTTTATCTTAATAGGCCAAATCTCTTCCCCTTTCAGAGTCTACCCTCTCCTGCTCCAGGAAGCACCTCTACTCCCCACCACAGCTAGCTATGGCTTTGCCACTCATCCTGGGCTCTCAGTATCTACCTTGTGCTTAACCTAATGCAGCTCTGCCAGCAATGCATTGACCCTGGAGTTTCTGGACAGCCTCGGCCACCATGCTGAAAACTTCTGGAAGGCTCAGCATGTGACCTTGCTGTCCTTTTCACCCCAGACCAAACATTGTATGTGAATCATAGTACCTTTGTTATCTGTCAATGAAAAAGGCAAGAGCAACACAAATTTCCTGCATCTTTTTAGAAGTCTGTACTAATATGAGCACCTTTATTTTGCAGAGCCAGATGGAATTTGAAGCACAGGTATTCAAAGAACCAAATGAATTCAATGATGTGTGAATACCTTAATGTCTATGTTGTCTCAAGCAAGTAGAAAAGGAGGTGCATGCATTTTTTTTTATAATTTAGCTCAGAAAGATGATTTTGTATTGGAGTGGAAATGTAATGGGTCCATATTATAGTATCTGTAAATTTTGGTTTAGATATAAGTACAATTAGTGAAATCCAGAAACTTCAATATTAGATGTTGTTGGGCAACACAAGTTACCTCTGCAAAATCTATTTTATCACAGTTAAAATGAATAACTAGCATAAATTGTGTTAATGAAAAAAAGAGGCAGTTATATAACCATGAAGTATTAAGGTAAACTTTCTTCATGTCAGAAAGATGCTAATTGTATAGGATGCATATATATAAACATGTATATTTTCATATATACAAATTTGTCGATCACGATCACGATCTTCCCGTTGATCATCTATTTGCTAGAGCGGGCACCAGTAATATCTCCATATGTCCTGTCTCATGCCAGTAGAGCAAGGGGCATCGGCTTACTACAGGAACATAAAGAGCCTCAAACCATTATATTAGGTCATGGGAATGACCTAATATAATTGTTACTGGAATTTGGCATATCATATACAACACGAGAAGCTTGCCAGGCTTGTCGAGCGGGAGGCAAACTCTTTTAAACACCTCCAAATAAAGCATTTATTGATGAACCGTGGCAGCCGCGCGAGCCGGGCTGTGATGGGCTGGTGTGCTGGGTGGAATTCTGACGAGAGGGAAGTCCGAAAGTGGAAAATGGCGGTGCCCGTGGAGTGAGGAGGGGGTGGTCTGGCTTGTTGTGAGGCTCTGCCGAGGTGGTGGGCCAGGGCTAGAACCCGCCATGCCTCCCGACTGCCTCATGGACGGCTGTGCACAGGGAGAGCAAGGAACAGCTCTGCCCCATGTGTGAGAGTCTCTGGACACTCTTATACACAAATTTGTATTTGTGTATAAGTCTCACTCACACACACACACACACACACACACACACACACAATATATATATATATATATATATATATATATATACATTTTTTTTCTGAATTTTCTTTGGAACAGTAAATAATTAAAATTACATAAAATGACATTGGAATATTATTTAAAGATTAGACACTGAAGGAAATTCAGAACAATAACAGAAACATTAACCATTTTAATATATGACCTTATTGGCTGAGGCTTTGTCCTAACAGCCCAATGGCATGGCTCTCATTGTAGAGTTCTCGTAACCATATTTTTATGTCTGTCACAACACTTAGGACAGTGATCTGCTGAGAATATGCCCCCAGTAAATAGCATGGGTTGAAAGGTATAGAGTACCACAAGACAAATCCGAACTCTTAATGGACAGAGAAGAGGAAGATACTATTCAGCACTTAATAGATGATGCATTGGCATTGGTTCCAGTTGATGCGAGGCCTCATCCTGGGTCGTGCCCACAACCATTGCCAATGGTTGCAGGCCTCATTTGTCATGAATCCCCACTGTGTCCTCACTTCAATTCTATTTCTTGTCTCCTGCGCCTATCTGGATAAACCTTCATGCTATTCCCCATACCTTGTATTCTCCTGTGCACTCTTTATCAGTGATCACATCACTGCACCCTACCAGCACTGGGCTTCTGGAGATACACCTGCCCTCCCCTTTGCCTGCTATATTCAGCAGGTGCCTGTGGGCATCTGATGGAAGCCTAGATATGCTCCTATGAACTATTCTCTGCCTTTTCAGTAAATCTATGCAAACAGTTTAGAAATAGTAAGCAGATACCTCACTGTCTACACTTAACATATAGAGGCTAATCACAGTATGAAATACTTTTTTTTTTTTGCATTTTTGGGTCACACCTGGCAATGCTCAGGGGTTTCTCCTGCCTCTGCACTCAGGAGTTACTCCTGGCGGTGCTCGGGGGACCATATGGGGTGCCGGGATCGAACCCAGGCCGGCACAACTGGCCACGTGCAAGGCAAGTGCCCTACCCACTGGGCTATCGCTCTGACCCCCTGAAATACTTCGTTACTGCATAGCTATTAAGTTCAAAAAGGAGGAGCAAAGGGGTATACATGATATCCTGTAAATGTATGTACTGCAAGCCACAATGTGTAAGAGAAGCAAGAGAGAGAGATAGAGAGACAGAGAGAGAGAGAGAGAGAGAGAGAGAGAGAGAGAGAGAGAGAGAAAGAAGCAAAAGTACCTTCCATAAAGGTGGGAAGGGGAGGGAATCGGGACATTGGTTGTGGGAAATGGGCACTGCTGGAGGATGGTTGCTGGAACACTGGATGACTGAAACCCAAACATGAACATCTTTGTAACTGTATGCCTCAGGGTGGTATAATAAAAAAAAATGGGGGGAAAGGGAGAATACACTGTATTAAGAAATGAATTGTTGAGTAAAACAATCAGGTCCATGAAATGTATACTATATGTGACTGTTTAATTTCTTAAAAATTTATATTAAAATTTAGGTGAATGTAGTTGAGCCATTTGTAATCATCTATCAAATATATAAATATCTATCCATCATGTATAAATTTTAAACATATAGAGTGCTATTGAAAGAGTTCAATTTTATAATTTTCCATTAATTCAGGTGTATTAAAGTATACTTTATAGCAATAAAATTCATCTGCTTTAGGCATGTAAAATATTTTTATACTATGGTATAGATGCACATTGACATAATTTTTCTACCTTGAAGAGATATAAATCATGTATCATATAATTAATTCTATTTATTTAAAAGGTAATACCTTTCTGAAAAAATAATAAAAGTTTAGAAAGTTATTAAATTAAAAATATTTATAATGTTTGTCAAGAACCCGTATATAGGGTTTTTTAAAGCAATTTAAGTATACCTATATTTTCCATAGAGAGTACCTATGTAAAGACACTATTGTGTAAGCTACTTTTCTTTGTGCCACTATCCCATTCACACTTGTCAAATCTTGCCCACAGTCTGCCTTCCAGTGAGTGGGATTCTATCACGATGGCCTCATTTGATCATTTTCCACCATTGACACTTACATCCTTTTAACATTTCACTGCAGTAGTTCTTCTTAAAATGGGATATCATAGAGAAATATTTTCACATGCATCATTGCTTACTTACTGGACTATATTCATAAAAACATAAATTCTGGTCTTGAGACTTGCATAACTACGGTTTCTAAACACCTGTTGCCATTTCCCCTCAAGGATAATCTGCCGAGCAAGAGAATGTGATTTCCTCTTTCCTAAGCACATCTTTTTCAACTTATTTTCAAATACCATAGCCCTTACTTAGCCACAATTTTATTACTTAAAGAATTGATTTTGCATATCTATAGCTAGACTTTTAGTATCTGGGTAAACACTGACTTCATACAAGTAATACTATTTCATTAATTGACATTATTTACAACCAAGAATTTATTTTTAATTCGAAATAATTATAGTAAAATATAAGCACACAATAGCTTGTACCTTATCTTATGTATATTAGAAAATGTACATGGCCTCTCAGCTATTGTGATCATAATCTCAAATAATTCCCTTTAGCAACGTTTCTAGATTTTCTTCACAGTGGTAACACAACATATTTCAACATTGGAAATTTATTTGATAGTAGGACCATCCAGTCCCTTGAGGAAAGAGACATTTTCCCTCTTATTCTGAACTCTGGTCTTTGGGCTTTCTGTCAATATTGCCAGCTTGTTCTGACTCCTTTCCCACTCTAAGGGCACCCAGCTTTACTGAACCAAGTCCGTACCTGCCCAGAGGTTAGAACTATGGATGAGCAGTTATATCTGGAGGATTTCATACAGACTTCCTCTTACTGACTCCTTCAAGATTTGGCTCCCCCTCATGACCCAGTGCTCTAAGGAGGCTTGTGGAGAGCAAACAAGCCTCTTATAGAGAGGGGCATTTCCCTGTAAGCATCATGGAAAGATTCTGTTTGGGAAACAATCAGCCACTTTTTCTTTAAATAAAGGATTTAAAAACTACCACGGAAAACTGGTAGTCCTGCATTCTTGACCTGAAATATCTTTGAGTACAAGATTGTACTTGTAAGAAGCCAAGCCTGCAATTGCTTGCATCATAAAATCATCCAAAACATTCACTAAGTTCCCGCTTCATGCAAGGCCACAAGGGTTATAATAGTCCAAGTCAGGTGTCTTGCCCTGACATCGTTAGCGATAGGGCCTCCAAAGCATTCTGTCTCTGTTATCACTTGGCACTGCTTAGATGCATGAACAGTGCCTCACTTTCCCCCTCCCACTCCAAAATAAGTTAATTATTTTTAATGAGACTAGATTGCCAAAAAGAAATTAAAATCAAATATTCTTTAAAACTATGAAGGCAATCATGTCCAGAAAAGACTTGTCCTTTCAAGACCCCATGTTTCTCCCTGTGATTGCTTTGAATGTTTCCTCATAATTTTCGCTTTCCATAGACCATGCAGATCTGATGGCTAATTCTCTCCCAGCATGTCCAGGAAGGGGTGGAGATTATATTTAATGCAGAAATACTATAAAAGATACAATAAATCAACACATGAGTGCATTGATTACAATTTAGTCAGTTTTGATGATTGTTTTATTTCTTAATATTTCAAGAAGAGTCAGAGAAGATTTATTGTCTGTTTTGACTTTGTGTTCTTCATCTGAGTGTAAGTCTCAGTCACCATAATGGAGAAGTAAATAAAAAATCACCAAGTAAATCGGGTGCAGGAAAAGAAAGAGAGTAATCACTGTTCATTCAGGGTGTCTCCTCAGTGAAACAAAGTCTACTTCCACGTTAGAGATTTTTTTTTATCAGTGTGTCATTATCCTGTGTGGCAATTGACTTCTCACTCATTCCAGTATGTGGTTTTTCATATCTAATTTGTCAAGAAAATATTCTTCCCCCTAAGACACACATTGTCTTGTTTATTTTTACTTTCTCTTGCTTGTTCAGCTCCACAACACCTCTATTATGTGACTTCAACCACCTTCACAGCCACATCCCTGTGGCCAAACTTATCACCATCAAAAACTGGGCGAAATACAAAATATCTACCCCTTAATCTAAGCTGTGCATGCTCACCTTTGTTTTCATCTACATAGTCTTTATGTGGATTGAGGGGACACTTAGAGCCAGAAAATGGATCCCAAAGGTGATTAATCATGGTAAATAGAGGAATTTACAAGTTATCTGCAAGCAGTATTTGGAATTTTTTCCTACCTTCTGGTAAGGGATTAACCCTCCAAGTACAGGGCAGGCATGAATATTAACTAAAACAAGTCTTCTTTAATGAATGCTTCAGAATTACAGTAAACTTTGGTGGGATTAAACAATCCTCTCAGTTTCAGCAGTACAATTTATAAAACTACAGTGATTATTTTGGTTCCAAAATTATGTTAAATTACTTTGCACTCACTATATTGTGCTTTATTCATGACTCTCCTAACACAAGAATAAACATAACTATTTTTTATCCTATAATTTGAAGAAATAGGAGTTTAGGGTAGTACTGATGGAAGGAACAGTCTCACGATCCCAAACTGGTAAAGAGCAAAGTCAAGATTCAGACTTAGCTATTTTTCTCAGCAACAGCTAATCTTTCTGCATGTATCCCTGGACACTGACTCATTAAGCATTCCAGCTTTCTGAAAAACCTTCAGATTGTTAGAGAGCTAGTAAAGTCGTTCGGGCATTTGTATTACATGCAATCAACCATGGTCCCCAGGGCCTCACATATTCTGCCAAGCCTTGACAGAGTGATCCCTGAGCACAGATGCAGAAGCTCTGAGAGTGAGGAGTGTGGCCCAAAAGCTTTTAACAGAAAAAAAGTCCAGATTGGCAATTGACTGCCTGGTAAATATATACATATATATATACAAACTATATATATATATATATATATATATATGTTAAGTATATATAATCACTAATGTATATAATATCTATTTTATATTAGTGAGGCCTCATTGGGATGCTTTAGAATTGTCTGTCTTTAGGAGATGTTTCTAATTTAGAGTAAATTCATCATGTTTAGTGATAGCAGAAATTTGACACTTGGCTAACACCTGACCTTGCCAAAACTCACTGGCTTATATGAGATACACAAGAAAGCATATTTCCAGGACTCTGCCTTCAAGATCAGTGTAGCATCAATAGACATGAGATGAGTGTCCACAGACTAGAAGTGTGGAAAGAGCACAATATTGCAAACTTGTGAAGATAAAAGCGTAAGTCCTTTGAAACAGAAGGAAAAGAGCTAGAATTCTCAAATGCGGGGCAAAAAAAGTGCTTTCAAGGCAATAGAGGTGTCCGAGAAAACACTCTATCTAAAGAAAATGCCAGTGTGAAAAAAACCATATGATCAAATATAAACTGAAGATATTATGGTGTGGTAAGCATTAGCTAATAGCAACTAGTAAAAAGAAATACAACTTTAAAGCTTTTCCTTGGCTTAAGCTTCCCATGTGATTAACTTTTCTAGCCCAGACTACCATTTATCATGCAATGTCACATGGTCTTACACTAATCACATGAACTTTGAAAATCTGATACAGGTGAAAAAATAGATTGGTGGGAAACAGTGTTTAGCATTTGAACAAGGATTATATTGGGAATGAAAGGGAATGCCAAAACTTACATCACGACTATTAAACCAGGATTATTCCATGCAAAGCAGGATGTATGTCCCTCTTTTTGAAAAACATATTATTCCACAAATCACATTTCTGCATCATGTGAATAATACCTACTGTCTGATTTATCTCCATTCATTGATTTTTAAGAGCTGAAAGTGGATCTATAATACCATCTTAGATGCTCAGTGTGAAATAAATGCATAAATTACTAATAGTGTAATATTTTATGATTTCATGGATATGTATGAATTAAACAGTGAAACATATACCAGTTGGACTACATATACCAGTTGGACTACACTTGTGTTCCTGTAGAAGCAATTGTACCTATAGATTTTATAGTTAAAAATCAATATGAACATGAAAAACCCTGATTTATAGTTTCTTCCAAGCACCAAATATGCAACATGGTATGTGACTCAGTGTTTCAAAAGAAAGTTTATTTAAGAAGGAGAGGTCTTAAATATCTTTTTTAGAGTTCACTAATGAATCCGTCTGGATCTGGGCTTTTGTGTTTGGGCAGACTTTTAATTACTGTTTCTATTTCCTCGATGGTGATAGGCTTATTCAGGTATTGGAGGTCTTCTTGTTTCAGTCGTGGAGGTTATAGGACTTCAGGTGAACTCTACCAAACCTTTAAGGAGGGCCTACTGCCAGTCCTTTTCAAGCTCTTCCAGGAAATAGAAGAAACAGAAACACTCCCAAATACCTTCTACGAGGCACATATTACCCAATATCTCTGATGAACACGGGTGCTAAGATCTTGAACAAAATACTAGCAAGCGGAATCCAAAGATTCATCAAGAAGATTATACATCATGACCAAATAGGATTCATCCCATAATGCAAGGATGGTTCAACATTTGCAAGTCAATCAACATAATACATCATATCAACAAAAGAAAAAATAAAAACCATATGAACCTTTCAATAGATGCAGAGAAAGCATTTGACAAGATACAGCACCCGTTCATGATTAAAACCCTCCAGAAAATGGGAATTGAAGGGACTTTCCTCAAGATAGTTACAGCCATCTACCAAAAGCCCACAGCAAGCATCATTCTAAATGGGGAAAAGTTGAAAGCCTTCCCCCTGAGATCAGGGACAAGACAAGGTTGCCCACTCTTGTTGCAGGACTCCTAAGGGCCGCTGCATCTGCTCTGGAGTGCCTCCCGCAAATCACTCTGTAGATAAGGGGTAGTCTAAATGTGGCAGTTTATCCGACCATGTATGCTGTACTAGCTGGTATAAATATTCTCCCATGCTACCACAATCATCGTGGAACTAGCTAGATCTTACCAGCATATTAGCCTGGCCACGCTGGACCCCTAAGTAATTAGACCAGAGAGAAATGCTGTTTGCTTCCAAGCAAACAAGCATGGCTCCCTGATATACTCAAAGGCAACTAAAATATAAAACTACAATGAAGTAGAAGAGACTTGTGAAGGCTTGGAGAAATATTTAACTGGCATTAGTATTAGTCTTTGGTACAGAGACATGCCATCTCAGAAACCCCTTCTCTACACTACAAAGGCATTCCCAGGCAGATTTCGGCTCAAAACATTAGCATAGTAAAGGTCCTAGGTGAGATGCAGGGAGGGATTACCTAAGGGCATTGGACCCTCCCGGCTTTCCATAAAAGTGGGAGGAAGGTCTGAGTTACAGGGATATAAACTAGCCGGTTCCCGCTCTCCAGGGCTTCTTCTTTGTGGGATCTCTACTTGTGAGGGCTCATTCCCATTGGAAGCTTTTTCTCCTTTACACGTGGTGGTCGCCATCTTGGCCTACACATGGCTGGGGTTCTAGCCTGGAATCCTAAGCACCGGCTTTTCCTTTTGCTGATTTGTATGCCTGAACCCGTGATAAGTAAAGCCTTTTAAAACTGCATCGGATTCCTGAGTTTTCATCTGTTCCTCGCCGGCTTCGGAGGTAGAAGGGAACTCGCTTCCCGGCACTGTCGGGGACCCCGCGGAGCACCCGACACACTCTCACCTCTTTTATTCAATATAGTACTGGAAGTACTTGCCATAGCAATCAGAGAAGAAAAGGACATCAAGGGCATCCAGATCGGCAAGGAAGAAGTCAAGCTATCATTATTTGCAGATGACATGATGTTATACCTAGAAAACTCTAAACTCTCTACCAAAAAAGCCCTAGAAACAATAGATGCATAAAGTAGAGTGGCAGGATACAAAATCAACACCCAAAAGTCAGTGGCTTTCCTATATACAAATAATGAAAGAGAAGAAAGGGGTATTAAGGAAACAATTCCATTCACAATTGTGCCACAGAAAATCAAATACCTAGGAATCAACTTACCCAAGTGTGTAAACGACCTGACAAAGAAAACTACAAGACACTGCTCCAAGAGAGAAAAGAGGACACAAGGAAATATTCTCTGCTCATGGATGGGGAGAATCACTTCAAACATTGCCAGTGAATAGATACATATGTCTCTAATTACACTCTCACAAATGTATATTATAGTTTATTATAGAAATTTAAACTCATCTTGAAAAATATGAACTTATATCCTAGTTATATAAGCCCAAGCTAGCCAAATTCAGACCTTTATCTACTTAATGTGTTCTAAAAATGTATAGTTAAAATTGACTAAATAAAAAGAAACAACTGTGTCTTGGAATCCCTAAATACTTTACTGCATTTTTATTTATATAAAGAAAATACAAAGGATGTAGAAAGCATAGGTAGTAACATCACACTGGATTTCCAAGTAGCCTAGAACTCATTTTCTTTGGATGCAGACAATGTTATGTATCCCATGAAGACCACACTCACACCATCAATAAAAAATACAATCTCAGGATTACATGCACTGTGGTAAGGAACAACTGTCACTTTAATGAGGGGTATTTTGTAATAACCATTGTGTACCCCTAACACAAAAGCATTTATGTTCTTTTAAACTAATAAAGTAAATGAATTAGCTTTAGAAACTAGGAGGAGGTAGGAAGCTTCAGAAAAGTAAAAGAGGAGGAAAAAAAGAAAAATATAGCCAGGCTTCGATGAAATGGAAGAAGGAAGCAAGGGAGGTAAATAATTCATTGAGGAGGGGGCCAACAGTTTTCCTGGCATGAATTTTTTGAAGAAAAGAAAGCAGAGTCATTAAAGAAGTCACACAACACATAGAAAGGCCAATGGTGGATCTGAGAGTGCCAGGCTCGCTCAGCAGCGTGGGGCAGGCAGAGAGCAGCGCCCAGCAGGATGTGGGGCAGGCCAGGGCCTGCAGCCCAGCACCAGGTATGTGACTGAGGGCCAGGAGCCCGCCGCGGCAGGTGCAACGCAGCCAGGCCTGGCGGCCCCAGGAGAAGGAAAACTGCAGGTGCAGTTGGGACATGCCCTAGTCTCCAAAGCCACGCGCTTTTCTGAGTCCTTGTGCTATCTTCATTGTCTGCTGCAAGATTATGGTTTGTGGTGGGAGGGAAGGGAGTGGCTTGGTGGAGTCTCCAGTCTGGCAGCTTGAGGCAGAGGCAGGCTTCTCCAGACAGGGATGCAGCTGGGGAGCTGGCACTGTGCAAGGGAAGTGGTCACATGGGCGTGCAGGCCCCCTCAGCTGCTGGACCAGGGTGGTTAGGACACAAGGTCTGTGGGCTATGGCCTGTCCCCATAGCTCACTCCTGCTGAGTCTGCCCTTCCCACCTCCAATGGGGGAGAATTTCCCTTCAACCTAAGAGAAGAATTCAATGAATTCATAGTCCTTGGACATGATGGTGTCCAATTCTACCAACTGCTTAGTTTCTTAAAGTTCAGATGGCTCAGAATTGAAACCAGAATGCCTAGGGAAATTTATTGACATATTCCTTGAATCCAATATGTAATTGTTAAGTACATCTCAGTCTCCTTCATGATCCATCGTCTGAGACATGTTTGCATATTAGCAACCATATTCACCGAAAAGAGGAGAAATAAATGCATATGCCAAAAAGTGAATAAAGTTCCTAAGTTTAAGACAAAGCAGCCATACACAGAAATATATCATGAATTATTGGGAAGCAGAATATGTGAAGTAACAGGTTATCATCTGTTTAGAAATTCAATGAAAGTGGCCAGAGCAATAGCACAGTGGGTAGGTCATTTGCCTTGCATTTGACCGACTCAGATTTGATCCCCAGCATCCTATATAGTCCCCTGAGCACTGCCAAGTGTAACACCTGAGCACTGCTGGGTGTGACCCAAAAAAAGAGAGAGGAAAGAAAGAGAAAAAAGAAAGGAAAGAAAGAGGAAGCAAGGAAGGAAGGAGGGACGGAGGGAGGGAGGGAGGGAAGGAAGGAAAGAAAAAAGAAGAAACAAAAAGGAAAGGAAGAAAGAAAGAAAAGAAAGAAAGAAAGAGAAGGAAGGAAGGAAGGAAGGAAGGAAAGAAAGAAAGAGAGAGAAAGGAAAGAAAGAAAAGAAAGAAAGAAGAAAGAAAGAAAGAAAGAAAGAAAGAAAGAAAGAAAGAAAGAAAGAAAGAAAGAAAGAAAGAAAGAAAGAAAGAAAGAAAGAAGAAAGAAAGGAAGAAGGAAGGAAGGAAGGAAGGAAGGAAGGAAGGAAGGAAGGAAAGAAAGAAAGAAAGAAAGAAAGAAAGAAAAGAAAGAAAGAAAAAAGAAAGAAAGAAAGAAAGAAAGAAAGAAAGAAAGAAAGAGAAAGTAAGGAAGAAAGAAAGGAAGGAAGGAAGGAAGGAAGGAAGGAAGAAGGAAGGTAAGTAGGTAGGTAGGAAGGAAAGAAGGAAGGAAGGAAGGAAGGAAGGAAAAGAAAAAGGAAAGAGGAAGGAAGGAAGATGAGAAGAAAGAAAGAAAAGAAAGCATGAGTAAATGTAGCACTCCAGCTGTATCACTGGGAGAAAATATGAACACAAAAATAAAAGCAAGGAATAATTTTGTCCTGTAAAACAGTACTCCCAAAGAAGGGCAGACTGTTGATACACCAGAGCATTCAATATAAAGAAAGGCCAATGGCAAGCACAGAGATGTGTGGAGGGGCTGGTGGATGGACTATGGAGGAACTGGGGAAATGATAAAGGAATTGTTGAGTTGGTGAAGGTTGTTGCAGGTACTGTTGGAAGTCGATAGAGAAGTTTTGTAGTTCTGGTATAGAGGTCATTGGAAGATTATAAAAGCATTAAAATTGGAATAGGTGAAGGAAATTGTTGGAAAGCTTTGTAGGAGACTTGAGTTGGGAAGCATTGGTGAGGGCTATTGGTTGGGAACTTTGAGAAGCTATCAGAGGGAGTAGTACAGGAACCCATTACAGAAATGGTGGGCACAATTCAGCCTTTTCAATGCACTCTAAATGCCCTATGAAGTCGAATAATGGGGTAGGGATTGTACATTTGCAGTGTCCACCCTCCAATTCAAGCCGTGCTGGATGTCAGCAACAGCCAGACAAGGTGATAGAGTTGTTCCTATATTTTTTGTTGTATTTTGTTTGTTTGTTTGAGATGGGAAGAGATTGCTCCTGGTAGGTTTGGACAATATAGGGTGCCAAAATTAAATCTGGGTTGGCCATGTGCCAGGCAAATACCCTACCAGCTGTACTATTGCTCCATTCCCAAGTTGCCCCTATGTAAAGAAGATGAAGGGTTAGGGTTCTCCTTTCTTTGGTGACTGGATTCTGATTTCCTTTTGCTTCCTCCTCCTATTCTTGGTCTACTTCTGTCCACTTAAGACGTGTAGGTAACTCCAGCTACATGCCCTGTCAGGACCTGTTGCTTCCTAGGGAAGAATGTAAGTATCAAATCCCTTCACAAGCAAAAGGGGAAAATTCTGCTCGTTGATGCATGTGTATGTGTGTGTGAGGGGGAGTTGTTTGTGTGTACTAAAAATGGTATTAAAAATAGAATAAGGGTGGATTCCAGAGGAGAGTAGAGGAAAGGAGAGGAGAAATGAGATGGGGAGGCAAAAAAGAGGGAAGGGGCTGGGAGGAGGATGTAGGTAAAGGGATTTTATTTCTTTAGGATCCAAATGGGTTGTTAAAGCTTAAGACACCACTGTCATACTTTGCTCCCCTAGTAAGAGTGCTGACTTTCTGCTCCAGAATTATCCTTGTTTCCAATCTTACTCTCATAGTTTCATACACAGGGTTCACAAAGTTTTCTACAAGCAAGACATGATGTGGTGTTCTCTCCTAAACATACAGTATCTCCTCCAGCCCTTGCAAACATAGTGTGGGTGTCAGGATTGGGACTGGGTTATGCAGAAGGCTGAATAGGAGAGTTTTCTTCCCAGCATTGTGGCCCCAGAAAGATTCCTTGGCTCTCACTCTACTGAGAAAATGTACAAAGCATCAGACTATCCCACTAAAGATTCTAAAGTTTAAGTGTATGAAATATCTTAGGAGGGAATCTGGTGCATAACAGCTGCTCAATAAATAGAAGTTCTCATGATTCTTATACTAAAAATGTGTGTACTCTAGTACCATTTTAGGGATATTTTCCATCTATCTTCTTATTCAATTTTCCCTTCTGGAAAACAATTGTTTGTGATAAGGCCTGCTTCCTTGGTTGACTGTTACAGGGTTCAAACTATGCTCAGTAAGTGCACTGGCTACCTGCCTACTTCAGTTCCTGAACAGGACTGGAATTCCTCCAAGGATCAGCGTCCTAAGTGGGCATGCCTGGAAGAAGCCAAGGCAGGTGCAGTTCAGCGCCCCAAGGAGGTGATTAAGAGACTCCTCATTACTGAGGCAAATATACCTTCCTTGCAAAAACATAAATCTAACAACACAATAGTCTACTTTCATGGATGCTGACTCTGGATTGAGCATCCAGGACTTTCTCTCCCTATGAAAATGACGCCTAAAAAAGAACACAAGCTACTTTGAAGGATTCCTTTCCTATTCTTATATTATCTATATAGGATTCATATCTAGTTACACTCAGGGGCTCCAGGGCCATTCCTAGTTTATGTTCAGGCCTGTATTGCAGAGCTTCACAGCTTCTGTGATTCTGTGATTCAGTGCTTGTGCCTGCTGGTGTCCAGGGGCCACCAGCGCTACAGCCAGTGTTGCTAAATGGAAGTATGCAGTGCTGATGATTCTAGATGTGCACCTGCCACTTAGGCCATCTCTGGCCTCTTGTGCACTCACAATGAACCGCCAAGTTGCATTCAATTGCTAATGTGGGTTTAGAGTCATGTGATCTCAATTTGAGTTCCCTCAGTGAGATCGTTGGCTTCTTCAAGTCTACTCCTCAAACACCATTTCATACTTGATGGGGGGACTTCAGATGCCTACACATAGTACCCCACAGTCTGAAAGACCTGCTCTTTCCCCTTGTTAACCATTTCAAGACTTCACAGATTAAGGAAAAAGTGATCCTGTGTAGAACTCTAGAACTCAGAGAATACACAATCAATAGCTCTGAGCTGAGTCTTGAGGCCAAGAGCAACATATGTGGGGCCGGAGCGATAGCCCAGTGGGTAGGGCGTTTGCCTTGCACGGCCGGCCTGTGCCAGCCCAGGTTCAATCCCGGCATCCCATATGGTCCCCTGAGCACAGCCAGGAGTGATTCCTGAGTGCAGAGCCAGGAGTAACCCCTGAGCATCGCGGGTGTGCCCCCAAAAAAGCAAAAAAAAAAAAAAAAAGCAACATATGTGCCTTCAGGCCTTCATCAAAAGTCTCAGTCACAGACTGCTCCTAACATGTACTTTTCAAGGTCTCTAAAAAAGCAGCTCTAGCTGCATCTGAGAATAGCAGCCCAGGTGGGTCAAGCAGTTTTCTAATGGGATTTCGAAACAAGAGTAAGGAAAGTAAATCTCATCACCGAGCCACAAAGATTCCATGTGGATCTGCATAGCTATTCCCTAAATTGTTCCATGATTTTGGAAGAAACATTTTAAGAGAGGTTCGAACTGAAACGATAATATTCTTCACTGCTAAAGTCTCTCTGGAAGTGCCTGCGTGTCTCTGCTCAAGGCAGTGGTGGTGAAGCAGATGATTTGTGAGGGCCCAGGGTGGGTGCAGAGGAGAAGAAAAAGAGAGACAAAAAGGGAAATAATTAAATGGTGAGGAAGGATGAAGAACCACATGTGTCTCAGCCTTATCTATGGATTGCCAGGTATGTGGTAGAGCAAAACAAAGAGGAGATGTGTTTTTCCTTCTCTTAGGAAAATGCCTCTTCTGATGGACATGAAGAGGGAAATAGCTAAGTGCAGGCTTCAGGAATAATAAACAAAGCAGATTTCAGGCTCAGCAGGGAACAGGAAGGGGCCACCTTGCTCACAGAGACACTGCAGTGTGTGGTGGGGGTAGGGGCCTGGGGAGGGCTGGTTGTACTAACACAGACCACACATAAGCCCAGGAAGGGTGGGGGAGGTGGGGGAAAAGTAAGGAGCTTGAGGAATGGGCTAGCTGCTTTCACTCCTCCCTGGGAATCGAGTGAGTGATGGATGCATCTCTGAGTGAGCAGAGAGGAATGTGCAGTGCAGAGCAGGCCTGAGGACCCTGGTGTGAGGTGCTCCCCCTCTCTGCGGGCAAACAGCACCATTGGGAATCGGAGGAGGGCAGTGGGTCTGTCCCTCTAGAGCCATTCCTTTCTTTCTGGAGGTACCTTAACACGGACTACTGGTCCTTTGGCTGGAAAACTGCAGCACTTCGAGCCCTGCCTATAATGCAGAGTCTCAGGTCCCAGCAGCCCTGCTGAATCACAAGCATCTCACCAGGTGCCAGATGACACACAGGTATCGCGAGGTCTCCAAGCTCAGGTCCCGGACACCACTCACACACAGCCCTTTGCAGAGTAGAGACTTTACAGATTGACTATACAATGCAGAAACACATTTCTGACTTGACCTAGAAAATTTTAAATTAAAATTTGCTTGAATTCAGTGCATCCTGAAAGAAAATAAGCCCCCAAGTTAGTTTAATTTCATCATTATTTAACTATACCCACATCCGAAGACAGTCAGATAAAAGGGTAGGAAGATGGACTGGGTTGTCAGATATTTCGCTAAGATATAATATGGACCGTCTTTACAGTGTCACCAGCAGTCCAATACATCCTCTCCCTTGCCTCATTGGAATGTGTGTGAACCGATAAAGTCCCAGCTGTCTCAGACACTTTAGGAGCCCCTGGGTCTGAAAATTGTGCAGGAATGGAGCTGCTATCTTATCCAGAACCTGCCGGGAAATCTTACATTGAGAAGAGCTTTTCCCCAGTATGCCCACCAAAGTAATGCGGTCTCTTGACTTTTTTGTGCATACACACATTCACATTACATGGACATGGTGACAGAAACAAGCACACATGGCACATGGTAGATTGCCTGGAATCCCCTCGACATATTGTTATATCCAGACAATACCTGTATCTTTTTGCATACTAAAAAACACAGCCCTTATCAGACATCTGTAGCTTGCACCCATAACTTAATCTTTCAAGAAAAATTTTCTTTCCTGTTAGACACATATCCCCTTTTAATTTTCATCTAACTTTCCAGTCTGTACTGCCGATATTCGCGATTTCTCCCGTTCTCTCTCTCTAACTCTCTCTCTCTCTCTCTCTCTCTCACACACACACAAACACACATACAAGCAAGCACATTTCCCTGGAATAGAGCTTCTCAGGCAACTGACATTTGAATTAATGGACAAAAATATAGGCTCCCTGATTGCACTGCTCTGCCTATAGCTTACTTTCACGGCATCCAATGTTCACGCCAGCAACCCCCTGACAGTCCCCAGCTGCCAGTCACCCACTCCAACAACAGCAATCTTCCAGTCCTGGACATACTGGAGATTGAAGACATACAAATTCCAAGAATTTACACTACTATAATTGCTGAAGTTTTATCACAGTTTGGTCAGATTATTTTGTGAAATATGTTTTGACATTAATAGAAAACTTAATATTTTCATAATTAGGTAATAATTCATGAGAAAATTTGAATTAAAAATCATTGAACTGATTCTTTCTTAATATATCAGACAGTTAATCAAACCCAAAGGAGTAAAATCAATTGGTGTTGATTCCGTACAAAAGATCAACTGACACCCCCAGAGTCTTCTCATCTCAAACAGCTCTACTTCCCTGAGTGCTGCCTTAATTCTCCAACATTACAAAATAGCACACTTACAAATTTAATGTGTGTTTATGTGCTGTGTGTGTGTGTGGGGGGGGGTTCTTCTTGGAAAGTATAAAATTAAGAAATTGGCAGCAACAGGTTGGGTTAGGGCAAAGCATTCTTTGGCAGAAAGAAGCAAGGACTGGCCCTTGTATCTGCTTCATGGCCACACTGTAGATTAAGGCCAGTGGTGAGTCTAAGAGGCTCAGCAGTGCCAGGCTCGCTCAGCAGCCGCGTGGGGCAGGCAGAGAGCAGCGCCCAGCAGGATGGGGAACAGGCCAGGGCCTGCAGCCCAGCACCAGGTATGTGACTGAGGGCCAGGAGCCCGCCCGCGGCAGGTGCAACGCAGCCAGGCCTGGCGGCCCCGGGAGAAGGAAAAGTGCAGGTGCAGTTGGGACATGCCCTAGTCTCCAAAGCCACGCGCTTTTCTGAGTCCTTGTGCTATCTTCATTGTCTGCTGCAAGATTATGGTTTGTGGTGGGGGGGGGGCAGGAGGAGTGGCTTGGTGGAGTCTCCAGTCTGGCAGCTTGAGGCAGAGGCAGGCTTCTCCAGACAGGGGATGCAGCTGGGGAGCTGGCACTGTGCAAGGGAAGTGGTCACATGGGCGTGCAGGCCCCCTCAGCTGCTGGACCAGGGCGGTGAGGACACAAGGTCTGTGGGCTATGGCCTGTCCCCATAGCTCACTCCTGCTGAGTCTGCCTTCCAACCTCCACTTTGGGAAGAACTTTCTTTCAACCTTATACTATTGTCCTTGGACATGATGGCGCCCAACTCTACCGACTACACTAGTGTGCTGACTCAGGCTTAGAAACTGGGTCTTCTAAATGCCACCTGAATTCTCTTGGCAAGTTCCAACCTGGCCACACACAATAGTTCTTTCTAAAAGTACTTCTTGGCCCCTCTTAGGGTTTTCCTCTCTCTTAATGTCTGTGTGGCACAAAAACTTAACCTGAGACTCCTGTTCTTAATACATTTTAATCCCGCCCCTCTCTTTCTCTGGAGGACTTTCATTCTTTGACAAGGTTTAATGTTTTCACCAGTTATTTTTGTGAAAATGAGGGACATTGCATTCAGCCCTCTACATTCTAGAAGATAATTTTAAAATTAATCTCTATTGTGATCTGTTAACACCCCTGTTGTATTAAAAGGTCCTTACAGCACCTGACCACAGATGGGGCACTGAGGTATAACCTCCCACACAACTTGGTCACCAATTAGTGTTTGTTATTTTCTTTATCTTTCTTTGTCTATTATTTGCTTCATTTCTTTTACCCCTGGCTATCTATAGAATACAAATTTATGAATGAAGAGGACTTGGAAGATTTTTACTTTTTTAGACAAGTATCAAAATTTTGTGAGTGAATGAGAACCTATTATTTTATTGGGTGTTAATAGTCTATGCCCAAGGTAGACTTGTTTCTTTAGAACTCTAAGAATAGAGCAGCATCTTAAAAGGGTGTCTGCCTCAGCAGTTTTCGGTCCATTGCAGCTTGATAGCATATGACTTATAGAAAGTTGGGATCAGGAGTCATGGAGTAAATGTAATCTCTACTGGCATTGCTTGTACTTCTTCAGTACCCTATTTGTTATGAGCACAAAAAAAATTGACGTGAACTCTAAAAGAGCAAAATGGGTTAACGAGGTGTACATCTAAATATGTCTCACTCAAGAGAGAAGAAAAAGTGCTGATGCAACATGTTTGCTGTATTCCACATTATGCCTGCAAAAAAAGAAAATGGAACCATAAACCATATTAACTGAAGTGGACAGGAGTCTGCTTTGACTTCAAGATTCCCCTACTGATAAGGTTAAAGCAAACAAGGATAATCTGTTAAGAAATATACACCATTGTGAAACTTAAAGATGAACCTATAAGATGATATTTGATTTCTACCTGACCTCTTGCTGGGGTAAGTAACTGAAGGATGTTTGGTTTTACTATACAATGCTGATCTCCAACATAATGATAAAGTGCAAAGGGTAAAGCGATAATGTTAAGGGTTTCAAAACTTCCTGATGAACCAAAAAATATTTACTTTAAAACAAGTACACAGGTTCAAAAACACTGAAAACATAAGATATAAGTTGCAACCACTGAAATTTTGAATATGCCGGTCAAGTTGATGGGGGGGGGTGAGGCAGAGTTTGGGGGGGTGGGAGGGAACATGGGAATTTGTGGAGGGTAGTTGGCACAGACGATGAGATTGGTGTTGAAATAGGCCTAAAACACAACTATCAACAGCTTTGTAAATCAGAGTTATTTAATTAAATAAAATTATTAAAAATAAAAAACTGTAAATGTAAGTCAACCAGGTAAGAAATGATACGATGCAAGTTATATTGAGCAAAGACTTCCTTACTTAGCCAGGTCCCTATTACATTATAGTAAATGGAGAATGCTGTGCCTATCAGGAGTGCTTCTAGACTCTGTTGCCTGATTCTGAGCACATATTGCAGTGTTTTTATAAGACAATGGACTTATGAATTTTCTCAGTAACTGTCCATTATGCTCAGAGTACTTGGCCTACCCAAATCCTCTCACACCTCCATAACTCCCAGAAACTGTCTCTCTTACACTTTCTTCTGCTTCCGCTCTGCTTCTCTCTGGTCCTATCACAAAGTCTATTCTACAAAAAGTCTATTCTACAAATCCTGGTGTCTGGATATTGAAGCACTGTGCACACCTTGACACTCATCTGTCACTCTGGATCATAGTTCACTTTAATGCCTTTATCAGACATATAACAATTCCTCATTAATGAGATGGTTCACTAAACACACTGGTGTACTCTGAGTGGTATTTCTTAACTAGGGGACATATGCCCCTGCTATGGGCCCCAGGATGTTTCAAAGGGGCCACAGGTAAAAATAGCATAAAATGTTATGTTCATTTCAAGGTCAGAGAAAGTTTGGGAAGTAGTACTCTGAAAGCAGTCTCTGGGAGACAGGCCTTGCAGCATGAGAGACCCTGTCCACTTAGCTGATCCACCTCCTGCCTGTCTCATCGCATATCAGTACACATGTGATGACCTGGGCGTGGCTAGCTTTCAAGAGCCTCTTCCAAAATTTTTTAAATTTTGAATCATTAGATCACTAAATCACTAGACATCCCGTTATTCATTGATTTCCTCGAGCTGGCGCCAGTAACATTTCCATTTGACCCTATCACATGCCAGTGTAGACCAACAGCTTCTGCTTGCTTCAGGAATATGAAGAGCCTCAAACATATAAACTCCAAATTTCTAGCTCTCAAACTTTGACATTTTCACTTCAACTTCCCACTTGTCACTTGTGTTCCGTTGTTTATTGATTTGCTCCAGCGGGGCCAATTACTCCTCCATTCATTGGGAATGAGGTCCATTATTGTTACTGTTTTGGGCATATCGAATATACCACGGGTAGCTTGCCAGGTTCTGCTGTGAAACACCTCCACTACCTTAACCATTACATTTCTCCAACATTAACACTTTGCGCTGATTTTATTCCCTTTTCTCTTCCTAAAATTCCTAGGAAGAGAATTTTTTTCTTGTTTCTTCTTGCTAACTTTGACAGATACCTTATTGTTTTTGGCTTTGTCCCTTTCAAGAAACTCTCCTCCCAGTGAGATGTGAATAATATAGTGCTAGATATGCCTCTCAACAATGTCCATCAGACACATTTTTATGCTCACAAAAGTATAAAAGGCTGTGTGGAAGGGCCACGTGATGGACCGTAGGAAGAAGGTGGTCAGTACCAGAGGCTACGGGCGTTCTTCGCAGAGGAGGAGCAGCGCTTCCTGCGGGAGGCCAGGCACGACGAGAGGGGCCCTGAGCCTGCCGAGCCCACCCAGTGCTTCTGCTCCCTGCTGCAGGCTGTGAGGGAGCTGGAAAGAAGGCACCGGAGCCTGGGTCTCAGTATGCTGCTGCAGTGAGGCCCCGCACCCCAGCTGGCCGAAGAGGTTATTGCTGCCGTATCTCCCCATTCCTGGCCAGGAATCTTCTTCACCCCACCCACTGGTACCAGTCTGGTGTCCACCCTCACCCCCACATCATGTGTGTCACCAGATTAAATTTCTTGTGGCAGAAGGAAAAAAAAGAGAAGATCTTGAAAGACAAAATATATCTTCTTCATTTGTACACCGTATCAATATGTGACTGTTGATCTCTCAACTTGTGTAACATTTCATAAGCACCCGGGGTGAAATTTGCACAGTTGAAGGACTTGCAGAATATAGATAGTTGTCTGTGTCTTTGGAATGCCAGAGAACTCTAGGATAATGCTAAGTACTTGGGGAAATACAAATGAATCAGGTCCTACACTATGAACTTAATATGGGAAGACCTCCAGACACATGTATATGAGGAAGTATAGGCGCATTTTCCCCTTTCATTCACAATGTAAAAGAGCCACCGACTTAACAGAGTTCCCTCTAACTCAAGTTAATCCTAGGTTTCCTACACCTCAGAGTCAATATAAAGATAGAACAATAGGCATGCCACAAAGGAAAGTCATAGGTAATTGGAAATATTAAAGAAACTTCCAAAGCATGATTCACATTTTACTTTTCAATTAAATAGCTCATAGTCCATCTATCTTTTTTCTGTGACGAAGTATCTATGTGTCTTTCACATACATGTCAAATGCGACTTTTCCCTTGACGTATCCTCGACCACAGATTTTTGAGTGCTCTTTTTGTTGTTAGACTACATCCACTGGTGCACTCCTGGTTTTTTCACTCAGGGGGCTCACTCAGTCTTGGGGTATTGTCTATTGCTGAGGGCTGATACCACACCTCATGGATTATAATAAACAAACTGGAATCCAAAGAGAATAACCAGGTATACTGTTCTTATTTATTTTTATTTTTACTTTTTGCTTTTGGGGTCACACCTGGCAATGCTCAGGGGTTACTCCTGGTTCTGCACTCAGAATTACTTCTGGCAGTGCTCGGAAGACCATATGGGTTGCTGGGGGAATCAAACCTGTGTAGGTCGCATGCAAGGCAAATGCCCTACCTGCTGGACTGTCACTCCACTCCCCCTATTTTACACCCCTGATGCTCGTTTTTACCACTAATTTGGCAGTTCTGTTGATTTAAGGGGCTCAAGAGACTTGTTTCTATCATCGCCTTTGAAAACATTCATATTTCTACATTGACAGGCCCCCTGCCTTCCATGTTACTCTGTTCAATAAATACTTATCAGTGGAGTGATGAGAGAACACACTGACGCGGATCTAAAGGAAGTATCTGCTAGGAAATTGACAGCTGGAATTTCCAGTAAACAGGACTATCATTCTTTACTCACCCTGCTCACCAGGACTCAACCTGTTGGCAGAGGTGGCTAAAACCATGTCCTAGCTTGGTAACAATGATTTTTTATTATTTGCAGCCATTTTATACTTTGAAAATGACTTCTATATCAGAACTTCATTTAATCTTTACAATCAACCTAGAAGGGGATTAAGGCCAATGTTATGGTTAATGGATGAATAAACTGAGGCACAGAGGTCAGGAGACTCCAGAGGCAAAGTCTCCAAAGAAAACCAGCAGTGGACTAGATTATTGTGTGGGCCTATAGAGATGGAACAGCTTAGTAGGAAAAATAAATTCATATGCAACCAGATAGAAGAGTGGGTGATTGAAAGAAAACACTAATTATTATGAAGCACAGAAGACGCGAAGTCCAGCTTTCCTGACCAGTACTATCTACTCAGAGAGATTTCATTCAGAGGAGGCCTGATTCCACAGCACCTGAACAAGCACTTTGACATTCAGGCCTTCCCAAATGCTGCATGTTCTGAAGGGATGAAAAGGACTTTGAATATGGGTGCTACAATAATTATGTTTGTTTTAATGGAGCCATGCGGCTTCTGTTGTACTACGGTGCAAAGGCCTAATTATTCAAACTTAGCCATTAGTTCCCACACAGCCAAGATGACGGCAGATGCTATAAAGATAGCATCTCTTGGCCATTTGCCCGCAAGACCTAGCCACAAGGACACTTCAAAAGCAGCAGTATCCCCTGCCAGGAGCATCCCACCACATGTCCTAGAACATCAGAGCACAAAGTTGATTGGAGACATCTGGAGGGAGAAAGGTCAACAGTACCTCCTCCCTCAGTTCCCAGGTAGAGGAGGGAGTGGTAGTGCTCTCCAGGCCACATTAAGCCCCATGCCCTGCTGCCTGCGTGCACACAGGACAAGAACCCCCATCAGGACAAAAAGCCTGTGTCAGAAACTCATTTCAAGCCTACCAGACTGAAAGAGGATCATTCATTTGACTAGAGAACAAAGTGTACCCAGAAACCTGTCCAACTGCTTGCTGCCACCACCAGGAAAAAAAATTACACATATAACCAGTTGAATTTGTGTGGTACACTATTGCTCAAACTTGAGTACTCAAAAGCAGGCACTAGCCTGCCTGCATTTTTTTCCTACCCCAGCCCTATGAGTAACAGTTAGGAAAACACAAAGGGCTTTAAAAAGTTCAAAGAAGGGAGAAAAACTAGGTTATATCATTATCACCACCAAACTGCTGGATATTTAAACTCCTGTACCTAAACGAACATAAGTGAGTGGAGAGATGAGTGGGAGTTATTTTTTCTTCTGCATAAACCACTAAAAACTTTACGCACACTCACACACGCGTCTTGTGCATACACACACACACACACACACACACACACACACACACACCCTTCTTGGTTTAACTATTTAATTTTACATTGCTGTGAATCTTAGGGATGCTCCTCTGTATGTGATTTCCTTATTTGATTGTGCTGCTTTATTCTATCTCTATGGTTTTTGTCATCCTAATTAGGATGTGTCTTGGGATTTTCTTATTTGGATTTCTTTTATTTGGTACCCTTCAGGCCTCCTGAATATGGGAGCAAGCACTCTTTAGTTTTGGGAACTTCTCAGCAATGATTTTATTGCCTGTGTTTGAATTCAGAGGCATACACATGCAAGGCAGTGCTGTACTGTTGAGCTATGTAGCTATGTCCAGACAGCTATATAGCTGTCTCTTTAATTAGCACTATTCCTAGAATCAGAGACCTAGATTTCTCTCCTTTTGACAGACTTCTGCCACCTAGTTCTAAAATCACATGTATCTCTTTATTCTCACCTCACTTTCACCAGATTACTCTAAGACTATCTCCAATAAAATCTGCTCTTGGAGCTGGTAAGATGGATTAAAGGGCTAGAGTGGATGATATGCATGTAGTCGCCCTGGGTTTGATCCCAACTCCCCTTCCCAAGTATCGAGTGGCCCCCCAAGAAACCAGGGTTGGTTTCCTACTCCGCTATGTCCCTCAAAATGTTTTTTTTTAGTTTAAGAACTGCACTATTAAGGTTATTAGTTTAAAAATCTATCTTGGGAAAATAAGGAAAAATTGCTCTATCCCTGCTAGCACAAGATTGTTTGAACAAAGCCATGATTTGCCATTAAGTTGGGCCTTCCAAGCAAATAGAAGGAAGAAGTGCGAAGTGCTGAAATACTGTGCTATTCACAAGCAGTCTGTAATGAAAACCGTATCTGATAGGAATTTTCCAGTGAACGAAAATCTAGTTAGGAATGAAGGCAGAGAATGTGTTTCTTATTCAGAAAAAGCAGTGAACTTGAAAAACACCTTCAGAACTCCATAAAGTTCTAAAATTATGTCAATTACAAACAAACACATGCAGAAAAAATTAAAAATCAACCAAAATATTAGCCACAAGAAGTAGCAATGAGCACGGTGACAAGGACAAACCCTGTGCCAGCTGAAATACAGAAAGGTCAATAAAAGAGAATAGGACATATCTGAAATATCTTGAGATAGAACTTAAATGTATATTCTAATACTAAGACAATAAAACACCATGAAATCTCATACTTCCATCTTTCCTGGTCGGTCGATGTGGGTTAGGACAGTGAACATTGTCAAAGGTTCCTATTTCAAACAGGAAAGTGAGGCCCAGACAACACCTGGCCTCAGTTAGCACATGAGTGTGGAACTGAGAGTAATTTAAAGATCCTGCATTACATGCAGTTTATATAGAAGAAAATTGACCACGTTACGATCCTCATTTCTTTCAGCTATTATATAACAGTGTTGAACTCTGATGCCAGCTTGCTGTCTTTAGTGTCCTAATGTTGACACAAAGCGGCAGTAGAGTGGCCTCAGGTTGGGATGCACCGATGAAAATTTAAACTGGGATAGTCTTGGACCTGCATTTATAAATAATGAGGCTGGAAAGTGACGTGATTCCCTTGCATGCAGCCAACCCTGGTTTGAGTACTGAGCACCACCATGATCCTCCAGGAACCAGCAGGGGTCGCTCTTGAGCACAAAGTCACGACTAGCTCCTGATGATGGGTGGTTGTGACTCAGTGCATGAATACTTCGAGCAAGTGCTCAATCCCTCTTCCCGCCAGTGCCCGAAGTCACAGTTTGCCCCTTTCTTTAGTGAGGTTTATGCACTTGTGCAAAGTGAACTCAGCTTCTCAGTGCCACCACCCCTACCCCACCCCCCCAAAAGCCAATTGATAATGGGTTCACTGACAAGTTTCTTCTGAATAAATATTGTATTCTACTTTTTTGTCACTTTCTGATCCAAAAGAAACCACCAAAGCAAAACCAAAGCAATATGGGTATTACTAGTAGTAATTAGCAAGAGTGGGATAACGTTTATTTTAAGATCTCAGTGAAGAGACATGAGAAAGCCACACCACCAAGACACTGTGCACATAGGACCAGCATGTTGGCAGAGGGCACCTGGAGAATGTATAGCCTCTCTCCTAGAATCAAAGGCTTCTTCAGAGGCCCTGTGATGGATACAGTACTGTTTCTATAGAAAAGAATATTTTTCATAATCCAAATGTCTAACATTAGATAAGTGGATAAAGACTGCAGAATATATGCATATTCTGCTTATCTGCATATAAAATTGCTTAATATTCTAAGAGACTACTAAGCAACTTTAAGATATGCCAAATACCAGTAACAATTATAGACCTCATTCCCATAACCTGATGGAATGGTTTGAGGCTCTTTAAGTTCCTGGAGCAAGCAGATGCCCTTGGGCTCTACTTGCACGAGACAGGACATATGGAGATGTTACTGGTGCCCACTCGAACAAATCAATGATAAACAGGAAAACAGTGATACAGTGACAGTGAATAATAGTCAAAGACAATAGAACCTGAAAACTGATTTCCAGAACCAAACTTTCCAGGGGTGGATGTGGGAGTGGTTTGTTGGGTGAGAACCAGGAAAAATGGTGGGGGAAGCAGACATTCGTGGAGAGTGCAGTGTTGGAACATTATGTTCATGGAACCCTATCACTAACATAACTGTAAATCATGATGCCTCAAAAATGATATCTTGACTTCACTGCAATATGCATAGAACTGGAGGGTATTGTGTTAAGTGAAATAAGTCAGGAGGAGACAGAATACACAACAGATAATCACACTCATCTGAAGTATATAGAAAGAGAGAAAACAAAGGAATAGACAGTACTGAAAATGACAAACTCTGTACTTTAGAATACAAAAATATAATTACCATGGAATGGGAAGAGGTTGCGGGAAAATATCCTGAAGTTACATGGAAAAATGGATGTAGGGTCATGGACTCTTTGGAGGTGGTGATGCTTTTGATTTCTGTGATAACTACATTAGTTAAAATATATTGTTTATATGTGTGTTTCAGGAAAGAATCAATGTGAGAATTAGAGAATTCAATGCAATTAAACAATGAGACTTTATCTGTCAGTCATGGTGGGAGGTACAAATGGGGTGAACATCTTCTTCACTGGGCTGTGCCATGCTTGAGGTTTCCCTGGGAGGGGAAGGAGTAACAGAAGGCTGAGGGAAGTGATGGCCTAAGGGACATTGTGCTTGGTGTTAGATTTGGGGAGAGACCTGACCTTTCATTTCTCTGTAGGCCATGTGTGAAAACCAATTCATTTTTCTTGGTGCCCATAAATTTGATTTTCAGAATAATATTAGAAATTCACAAAATAAAAATAAATATGATTTAAACAATTATGGTTGTTTGGATTCTGGGAACTCAGTAGGTATCTTGAGTGATCTAAACTTTAGCATAAAAATCACATTCAGGAAAAAGACATTAGAAAATCCCATATTGTATTCCCATGCTTCTATTGCCTCTGATAAAGGACACCTAACTCCTGTGAATTTGGGGTCAGAACATATCATTCAATCTTCCAAAAGCCTCTCAGTATGTACTGCATAATACTTTGACCTCAGAATAAAACAAAAGGACAGGGCAAAAAAAGCTAATTAATGTGCTTGACTTCTAAGCACAAACTATTTGCATGGAATTGCAAGTCTAATGCATCATATCAAACATAATTTTATTGTTAGAACAGTAATGCATTTCTAGTTTATGTTTTAGATTATGGGGCCAGAGCGATAGCACAGTGGGTAGGGCATGTGCCTTGCATGTGGCTGATTAGGGGGTTCAATCCCTGGCATCCCATATGATCCCCTGAGCACTGCCAGGAGTAATTCCTGAGCAAAGAGCCAGAAGTAAACCCTGAATGTCGCCAACACACACAAAAAAAATTACTTTTTCTTTATATTACTCAAATATCAAACCAGCCCAAGGACATTCTCTCAGGGAGATAAATATAGGGTATCCAGAATTTGTTTTGAATTTTTTCATGCAATTTAAGAATTGTATTTAATGCCAAAGTTTGGCAATGATTTAGGATTCTTTTTTCATCACCTCTCTATATTAAATTTTTAAAATATTATATTATACCACCATGATATATACAATTACAAAGATGTTCATATTTGGGTTTTGGTCTTACAGTGTTCCAGCACCCATCCCTCCATCAGTGCCCAATTTCCCACCACCAATGTCCCAAATTCCCTCCCCCATCCCCCAGTCTGCCTCTATGGTAGACTCTTTATCTCTTCTCTCTCTCTCTCTCTCTCTCTCTCTCTTTCTTATCTTACACAGTGGTTTGCAGTATATATATTTTGAGGTTATCATATGTATCACTTTGCCTATATTCAAAGTTCAGTTCAGGCTAGTATTATCATTTCCAACAATTATTAGCACACTGTTCCCTTCTCTTTTTAATTAACATTTTATTATATCACAGTGAGATATACAATTACAAAGTGGTTCATGTTTGGGGGTTTCGATCACATAGTGTTCCAGCACCCCTCCCTCCACCCGTGCTCATTTCCCAACACCAATGTCCCCAATTCCCTCCCCCTCCCATAGCCTGCCTCTATGGCAGGTTCTTTATCTCTTTTCTCTCTTTCTCCCTCTCTCTCTCTTCCCTCTCTTACACATCGTGGATTGCAGTACATACACTTAGAGGCCATTATGTGCACTTTTACTGCCTGTATTCAATGCTCAGTTCTAGGTTGGTATTAGCCCTTTCAACATTTATCCGCACATGTGCCTTTCTCTTACTTACCTAACCTCTGATTACCACACACTTGTGGTTGATTTCACCTATTGACAAAACCTAATCCATGTTTTACCTGGTCTTGGATATTGGTATCATTTTATATCTATATTTATATGTAGAATGTGTATATATGATATGTATATATACATTTATATTATACATATATACATATATATGTATATGCATATATATTTTATTTTTTGTCTTTTTCCTTCTGGCTATCTTCATTCAACATGATCCTCTCCAAGTCCATCCATTTATAGGCAAATTTCATGACCTCGTTTTTCCTAACAGCTGTATAGTATTCCATTGTGTAGATGTACCAAAGTTTCTTTATCCAGTCATCTGTTCTCAGGCACTTTTTAAAATGGAGTCAGAATGGCCAATTTCATCCTGGGGCCCATACCTGCTCTCCTCTTCCTGTGGAACCATAATCCAAAGATGAGTATCTATACCTTGAGAAGCGCTTTCAGTACCCTCAGATTTCAGTTCATCATCTGCATGTCCGGGTCTGTTGCTAGCTGCCTGTCATAACCATAGAGACCAGATGCATGATTCAGAGGAGGTCCCAGTAAGATAGGCACCACTCACATCTAGGCCCATCAGAATCCCTGTGTACCTCAGGCTCTCTTTCTATCCCACCCCACTATCACACTTAACTGGGTCACAAGGTCCTATTCCAGGGAATTTCAGAGTTGCAGTCTCCCCTGACCTGAAGTCATGTACCCAGTCCATTCTTCACTCTCCACATTCTTCAGAACACCCATGACATTGGTTCCAGACAAAGAGACAGGGAGAAGTCTTTGACTTCTTTTTCTGAATTGATTTCATTTTGTTCAAGCAGGAAGCTGATAGCTCCCATATGGCTTTTCTGTGACTTTCTTAAAAAGAAGGTGTCATTAATTCTTCCCATCTTTAGTCTTTAGTCAGTTCTCAATTTATTAGGCAGTTCTTATGCCAAAGTTTGAAATTCAAGAAAATTCCCAAGAAGTCCTTTCTTTGTAGGCCCTATGGAAGACCATAATCTATTTCAAAACTCATCTATGGCCTGGAACACCTCTTTCACAATCACTCCATTTTACCCCCTACCTAGGACCAGGCCATACCCAGCATGGTAAGTTCAAACTCTCCTTCACCCTCCCAACTTTTCACAGTCTGCATGTACTAATTGAATATTATTTGTTCTAAAATGAGTTCTCACAGATGATGAGTTTTACACCATTCTAGGATAATAGAAATTAGGGTTCCTCTGCTTCTCTCATAGTACCAAATATTTCCATATTTATACCCTTTTTAAGATGTGTTACAGTTTCTAATCAAAATGTTGAAAGTTCACACTTAAGAATTTAGGAAGAAGTATTAGAAGAACTTAGTAACTTAGGAAGAACTGTCTAAGAAATAGTTTAAGAAATATCAAACATGCACTTATTTTATTTCTGAGCTATGAAAATGAATCCACTCAAAATAATATTTTACAGACCCAAAGAAAAGTGAATAAATACTTCATCTCTATGAACATCAGTTTTACCGAAGAAAAGATAATAAAGATATGTTGAATAAAAATAAGAACAGGTAACCAAGGAATATACTTTCCCTCATGCATTATATTCTTCTGTATCACTCTCACCTGGCTGTCTTGGGGACTGATCAATATACACAATGTGATGTTTTATCTTCCTAGCACTTCCTATCCCAGCCTGGATCATGAACATCCACCCTGCAGCAGTTTTTTTTTTCAATCCTGCCCAGGTATGCTGATCCAGAGACTCACAGACTTGGGGCAGTGCTGCTACTGGCTCTCCCTGTGCCCAGTCACTCACGAGGTGCCCGGGAGGGATGGTGGGTTCTAACCCTGGCCCACCACCCCAGCAGAGCCTCACAACAAGCTAGACGACCCCCCCCACTCCATGAGGGCTGCCATTTTCCACATCTGGACTTCCATCTGGTCAGAACTCCACCCAGCAGACCAGCCTATCACAGCCTGGATCATCAACACCCAACCTGCAGCAGTTTTTTTTTCAATCTAGCCCAGGAGGGCCGCCATTTTCCACATCCGGACTTCCCTCTGGTCAGAACTCCACCCAGCAGACCAGCCTATCACAGCCTGGATCATCAACACCCAACCTGCAGCAGTTTTTTTTTTTTTTCAATCCAGCCCAGGAGGGCTGCCATTTTACATGCGAACTTCCCTCTGGTCAGAACTCCACCCAACAGACCAGCCTATCACAGCCCGGATCATCAACACCCACCCTGCAGCAGTTTTTTTCAATCCGGCCCAAGTATGCTGATCCAGAGACTCACAGACATGGGGCAGAGTTACTACTGCCTCTTCCTGTGCCCAGCCGCTCACAAGGCACCCGGGAGGGATGGTGGGTTCTAGCCCTGGCCCACCACCCTAGCAGAGCCTCGCAACAAGCCAGACAACCCCCGCACTCCATGAGGGCTGCCATTTTCCACATCCGGACCTCCCTCTTGTCAGAATTCCACCCAGCAGACGAGCCTATCACAGCCCAGCTTGCGGCCGCAAGCGGCCGTGCAGTTCATCAATAAATGCTGTATTTCGAGGTTACTCCAAGAGTATGCTACCCGCACAGCAAGCCTGGAAAGCTGCCCGTGTCGTATTTGATATGCCAAATACCAGTAACAATTATATTAGGTCATTCCCATGACCTAATATAATGGTTTGAGGCTCTTTATGTTCCTGGAGCAAGTAGATGCCCTTGGGCTCTACTAGCATGAGACAGGACATATGGAGATGTTACTGGTGCCCGCTCAAGCAAATAGATAGTGATCATTAAATTATCACTAATATTTACAACACTGGGTCATGTCCTTGCTGATGGCTGGAGTGAAAACTTACCTCAGGCTCATGAAAGTTTCCTACAGGGATGAAACCCAGAAGAGGCCATACACCTAGGTACCATGGGGTAGGTAAGAGAGCACATAATTGTACATGAAAGCCCCAGGATTAAAATCTTAGCAAAATCTGTTTTTTGTTATGAAGCTTTATATTCTGATATTCTGGAAGGCCACATATTCCAAGTCATTTGTCACAGCTTCTTTGGCTGAATACTTTGCAAAGATAGAAGATGATTTTCTCAAAACACATGCAGGAGGGTGTGGATATGCTGCAATAAATAAGCATGAGAAAGTACTTCAAGATCTCTATTTAAGCTTTTAAAGATGAGTATCTAGTATAATATTATTTCATGTGATAATTTCATTTTAATCATACTAACCAAAAACATCGCCTACCTATAGAGAAGTCATTGTAAACAGATATAGCAGCATATTACTAAGCTGTGAAATTTCAGATTGTCATATGTGAAAAATGGATGAACAAAGAGATAAGTATGTGAAGTGGAATTAAAAAATGAACAATTCCATTTGTAGAAATTGTGTATCATGTTTAAACTCATAGAGAAGGCAGGACTGTGGCTCTCTGGGCTGTGGGAAAGGAAAGAAGTGTTATTTGTGGATAAAATTTTAGTTATGTCTGATGAATAAACATTAGAGAGTTTTCTGGGTATCATTGTGCTTCTAGTTAATAGCATTGTGCTATATGTTTAAAATGTGCCAAGATGACAAATTACTATGATCTGTTTTACGTTTTGTTAGCACAAAAAAGGGATTTTTGTGCAACATCTCCCCTAGTACCAGCTCTGCAATCAGCAAGTAAGATGTCTTTTCTCTTTTACTCTCTATTTGAAAATTCTTTTTCTTCATCTGTGAAAGAAAGGGTGCCAGATTGCTGTAGTGAAAAGCAGGAGCTCACTCTCTACACCAAACAGCATTGCTGTTACCTGTTGTCACTTTCTGGCTTGCCATGTGAAGATGGGAACTGAGTATTGTTTTGACAAGCAAATGAGTAATTTACACTGGTGAATATATACATAGATAGTATCCAACTTTAGCTATTCTTAGATTCTCATCATTATTATCTGTGGAGAAATACTCCTTTTTAGTCACGGGGGCAGGTATCTAAATCACCGGTGATGCTTAAAGTCTGGATGATTTTCAATCTTATATATTTTTCCCTGTACATATTTGTGATATACACATGTCATATGGTTGTTCTCCCTCTGCATATGTAGCTCTCAGTACTGCGTTTGCTCTTCCTGTGCTGCTGGAAGTATAAAATGGCTATTTGGTCAGATGAATGATGTGAGTGGCATTGGCTGGTGATTGTAGCAACTATTTTAAACATTAAGGCTTAAAAGTTATTTATTCATGCAAATTTTCATTTCATATTTTCAGACCAAAGTTAATTGTATTAATTAAAATCTTTGAAAGTGAAATCATGCAGAGGCTACTATTCATAATATTCAAGGCACATTCTCCAATAAATTTTGGTTCCTAGAGAACCAAACTACTTTGTATGTTTTTGTTTTCTACAGGAGACTTATTCAATTCTATATTTGAATGAATTTCAAGTAATCATTTAATTAGACCCACTTTAAATCCATAGTTATTAATGAAATTGATTACCATGTGGCAGATGCCAAACAGTGAGTTTGATATTATAAGGCTCTGGTTACTGTACATACAACCTTACCATAATTTGTGATGCTACGTTTGTTTTAGGCTAGGGGGAAGGATTTGAAACATTTTATGTCAAATTGGTAGGCAGGAGTCTGAGCTGTTCAGCATAGGGATGATTTACTAAGAGCTCCTTACTCATAGAGTTCCTGTCCCTGCAAAGCTTACAGAGTTCACCTGCTAGTCAATAACTGGAATGGATATTCTCTCTGAATATGGACCAATTAAAGGAAAATGTACACTATGATAGAATAAATCTGAGAGCCTACTTATACCATGGGAACGGAGCAATCCAGCTTTTCACAGTGATTGAAGCTGCAGATTTAACAATGCCAAAGAGGGATGGGCCTAGCCTCCCCATGAATTCATTAAGTGTGTTTATTGTACATGTTGTCTACCTGTGTCTTTGAGGCATGGGATCATAAAGAGTAAATGACAGCACCTCAGTTACAGAGTTGTTGTTCTTGCTCAGTTTGAGTTCCAATGGAATTATCAAGTGGCTCAAGATTGGTTCTGGGGTCCTAGTTCTTAGTAAAACCACCAGGCCAAAGAAAACTAGGTGTGCATGGAATCCTACTCATCAATGTTAGATCCAGTCTTACAAGCATATCACCTAGGGATAAAAATGATTTAAGTTATGAAGAAAGTCATTTCTGTGAAAAATAGTAAGTCAATATTTCAATCTGACTGTAGACACTAGCAGAGATAACTTGAAGTGCACATATTGCTGAGCTGGGGTCCCCTGGCCCTGCCCTGAGCACAGCTGAATGTTGTTGGAGTTTCCGTGGCCCCACACAGTGTGTGGTCCTAGGGCATATACGAGAATTTGACCATATTTAGGATTTATGAAAAAATGTCTGTCCCAAAGATAAGTGCATGTCCAATACAAAGCCCATTTAATGATTCTATTTCACTTCTAGGAAGTCACACACAGTGTATGCATCAACAATCTGTGACACTCAGACTTTTGCACATAGATGTAATCACATATAGTCATATTAATTCATAATTAGGTATAAATATTTGATAAAGGATTAGAACAGAAAGAACCAAATATTGAAAGAATGATTTTGTTTTCATTTGGCCTGAACAAAGAATACCCATAAAAACTAAAAGTAATCTAGCAACTCAAAATTTGCATTAAGAAATTATCATGCATTTTCTTTACAGTTATATATATTAACAGCTCAATAGTCAGTGTATTATTATACAGTTCTGTAATTTATTTTAACTTCTTGGTTGGTTATACCTGATATAAGTGGATTAAATATGAATTACATATCATAGTTATAGACTATTATGTGCTTAGATAAAAATTACTAAGAATAATATAATGGTCTATAAGAATTTCAATGACCCATCATCTCTCCAGTGAAATTTTCAATCAGTTAATATAATTTATGTTCAATGTCAATTTTCACTCAAGATAACTCTATAACTTAAATCAATTAACTTATCCTCAAAATATGTCACAATTGAAATAATATTGATATTATTTCAATAAAATTACCTGCATACATTAAGAATTTCAAAAGTAATTCAAATGAGAAGAATTCAAGCAATGGCTCTAATTAGGAAGCACTATAAAATATTCTGCAAATAAAATATAACTTTTTAAAAGACTTTCCGAAACCATGCTTATAATTTTAATTGGTGACATTCACAACTGTATAATTAACAATATCAATGGAAAACATGTTTTGTCAACACTATAGATGTGTCAGAACAAGTTTATTAGCTCATAAGAAGCACTTGTTAAACTTTTGGGAATTTTTTAGCTGTTTATTAAACTTCACCATTTTTAATATTAAATTATACAGTTACAACTTAATTAACCTTATGACATACAGCGGCAATAATTCAAAACCATAACTTCCTAAATATTTTGTTTTTGCATTATCCTATTTGTTTGGCAGGACTGCTACAGAATCAGGAGCACTGGTCAGTAAAATAATTAAAGAGAGACATGAACACCAGCTATAGCTCCCAAGAGCCTTCTTACTCTTTTTAAAATTTTTTTATTATACCACCATGACATATACATTTACAAAGATGTTCATGTTTGGGTTTCATTCATACAGTGTTCCAGCACCCATCCCTCCACCAGTGCACAACAATAACGTCCCCAGATTCCCTCCACCCTCCCCAGCCTGCCTCTATGGCAGGTACTTTTGTTTCTCTCTCTCTTTCTCTCTCTCTCTCTATCTATCTATCTACTTATTCTTCCATTTTTTCCTTCTCTTACTCATTGTGGCTTGCAATTGTTGGAAATGATAAAACCAGCTGCTAACTGAGCATTGAAAGTAGGCAAAGGGATATACATGAAAACCTTCTTAGACCAGGTGCTTATCATCCCCTGGAATATGGAAGAGCTGCTTCGCTGTATACAGTCCCTTTACTGAATCTCAGAGAGTCCCTCTGTCATCTCTGTAGCTTCAGAGAGTCCTTCTCTCATCTCTGCAGCAAACACCTGCAGCAAGTCCTCCCGATGCCTCACTCACAGCTGGCAGACAGAATCTTAAACAGCAAAAGGCCCTTGATAGCAAGCGAGGTGGGATCAAGTCAGCCTGGTTTCAAGGTCAAGCTGCTGAATATTCTAAGGGACACTGAATCTGAGAGGGGAGTTGAGGTTTCTGAGTAGGAGTGGTGGATGCAGTTCAATATAGCAAATAGATGTGGTGGAACTTGAGCCTGGATATCACTCCTTCGGCATCTCTGATTGCCAGTGGGAAAGGACCCTCACAGGCTCTCTTGCACCTGCCCTTGGCACTGCCCCAGAGAGGGAGTTGGGTTTTGTCTTTTTGTGATAAGCCTCTAAGGGCAAATAAATCATAAAGTCAGTTGAAAAACTGAAGTCTGTGTGTTCAGATAAAAACTTCAAATGAAATCTTAGGTCAAAGGTAAAAAAGAGTAAATTTCCAGAGTAAAATACATTTGTTCAGACCACCCGTTCCCTAATTCAGTAACCAGGAAAAGCCAGATGTGAGACGTGGCTCCACCAGCTACTAGTTGCTTAATCTTGAGGAAGGGTAGGAATGCTTTAGAACCAGTAAATGTCAGAGTTGTTATAATAAAGTTACTATTGTTTTCGCTATTATTGTTAAGTGTAATACAATTAATATTATTAACATTATAATAAGTCAGATCTTCAAATAAAATAGAACAAAAATTCATTCACAATGAAACATGCACACCATTATTTATTGCAGCATTTACTACAAAACTAGGATTTGGAATCAACCGAAGTGTCCAATGACAGATGAATGAATAAGTGCTATATGTGGTATATACAGTTAATGGAATACCATGCAGCTTCTAGGAAATATGAAATCCGGCAATTTTCTGCAACCCAGAGGCATCTGGAAGATGTTGTGTGAAGGAAACTAGAAGAAAGACGAAATGGTTTCACTTATCTATGAGAATAGAATAACTGGAAAAGGAAATGTAATGTAATAAAGGGGGGTACATAAATCACTCTTGACCTCAGAGTATAGGAAAGAGGACAGAGAAGGAAATAAATCAAGGGGAAGGAAGAAGATGAAAAAGCAAAGTAAAGGTGGAACCAGGGTCGAAAGTTTGGTTATACTGTGATGTGGGAGAGCGGCATAGAACAGATTCAATGACACTGCATTCTTTAGTTCAGCCACTGAAATTTAAATGTGTCTATCAAGGTGGCAGGCAGGAGCTGGGGGTAAGTGGGAAAGCACAGGAACACAGTGGTGGATGGTGACCCTGGATACGGTGTTGAAATATTGTATGCCTAAAACAAAACTATCAATAGCTTTGTAAATCACAGTTCTTTAACCAAATAAGTTTTTCAAAAAACAAAATAAGGTATAAAGAAAAGTGAGTTAAATGTAGCCTCTGTTCAAGGCATTAGTTTCCTGGGATATAACAGAGCACCTGGTACCAGGAATGAGAGTGCAGCATAGTTCTGTTGTTTCAAGTCCTTTGTTTTGAGATGTGGGATCTGTCAAAAAGTGTTTGGGGACCCAGGGTCCACGCCAAGAAATTCTCTGCCAACTGAGCTGCTCAGTTGATACTACATCTTAGGAAGTAATGTTACTCAGGTGCTAGAGTGCTGGGGACTAACACAGTCACACTGGCAGTGCTTGGGAACCTCTGGGACCATACTTAGGGATACTAAGGGAGACCATCTGATGCCAGAGATCTAGAATAGATCGGTAACAGGCAATAAACACAACCTAATCCCTGTATTATCTCTCCTGCCTCTGTCTTTTTGTTGAAAAAATGGATATCAATTCTTATCATCAGAGTACTTTTAAGAATCAATTCAAAGACAGAAGCACTTGGAGAAAATGTGTTATTAAAATAAACTATATCATTATAACATTGATGAAAATGACTGCTTCGTGCACAGCTAACTCGCCCTTTTATGAAAATCAAACACAGTGGAGGTAAATTAGAAATGATGATTGTTTAAACCTATCTTTCAAAATAATACAGGTCAGTGAGAAAATAAACATATTACTTTTATCCAGTTATCTGTGCCAACAAACATATATAGACTTAGTTCTAACCTGGTAACTGTTTGGCAATAGGTCTGGAGCCTTTAGTGATCTTTGTGTTATAAACACTCCTGTAGGAATTAAAGTAACTGATCCTGGAGCTTGTGAGGGCTTATGTATATAGATATGGTGCCACTAGCTCTAACCACCCCTCTAAACTGCTGGTCCTCTGAGATCAGCAGTATGTGGAACTCTGGATTAGGTGCTATAAGCACCTAATGTCAGCCATTCCAGACTCATTTCTAAATTCAAATTCACTTCAGATAACTGTCACTTTTTCTTAGAATCTGAGGCGATTTAAATCCTAAAAGTTCTATGATGTTATGACTTTTTGCTATTACTATATAAAACATTACCTGTCAGGGAGCCACTGGGGTCCCCAACAGTACCAGGAAGTGAGTTCTCTTCTACCTCCAAAGCCCACAGGGAATGGATGAAAACTCAGGAATCTGGCAGAGGTTTTAAAATGCTTTACTTATCACAGGTTCAGGCATACAAATCAGCAATAGGAAAAGCCCTGTGCTTAGAATTCCGGTTAGGACTCCAGCCACGTGTAGGCCAAGATGGCAGCCACCACGTGTTAAGGCCCTGTAAAGAGGAGACAAAGACAAGACTCCCAAGATGAGTGCAAGCCCCAAAAGAGAGCAGAGAGAGAGAGAGAGAGAGAGAGAGAGAGAGAGAGAGAGAAAGAGAGGAAGCAGGCTAGTTTTATCCCCTGCAACTCAGACCTGCCACTTTTATGGGAAGCAGGCAGAGTCAAATGCCCTCAGGTAATTTCTCCCAGCACCTTACCTAGGCCCTTTTTAGATGCTAATACCTTGAGCCAAGATCAGCCTGGAAATGCCTTTATAGGGTAGAGAAGGGGGTTCTGAGATGGCATGCCTCTGTACCAAAGACTATACTAATGCCAGTTAAATATTTCTCCAAGCCTTCACAAGAGTCTCATCTACTTCCACGGTACTTTTGTATTTTAGTTGCCTTTGAGTTATCAGGGAGCCATGCTTGCTTGCTTGGAGGCAAACAGCATTTCTCTCTGGTCTAATTACTTAGAGATCCAACATGGCCAGGCAAATATGCTGGTAAGATCTAGCTAGTCCCAAGCTGATTGTGGTAGCATGAGAGAATATTTATACCAGCCAGTACAGTGGTAGCATGAGAGAATATTTATACAAGCCAGTACAGAATACCTGGTCAGATAAACTGCCACATTTAAACTACCCCCTATCTACGAGTGACCTGAAGGAGGCAATCCAGGGCAGATGTAGAGGCTCTTCAGTGTCCTGCAACAATTACCGTTGATAATTAGTATACTCAATACATGTGCTAAGATAACTATACTTTCAGCTAGTAGCTCAGAGGTGTGCACTGAGAGTTCAAAGGGTAAACTAGCCTTATTTTTATCAATGATTTTTATTAGTAAAAACTCAATATTATTTTTGGGGAGCTTTGGTGTTACACTAGGCTGTACTAAGGGTTTATTTTGGCTCTATGTTCAGAGATCACTCTTGGTGAGCTTGGAAGACTCTATGGGATGTCAGACATTGAACTTGGGTCAGCCACATGCAAGGCAGGTGTATAATACCTTGTATAGCGTACTTGAATGTATACTACATGCTGTACTATATCTCCAGCCTCATCAAAAGTGAATATTTAAACCAATCATCAGTCTAATAATTATACCACACTCTCAATTATTCCAAAGGAAATTCAGAAGTACCATCATCTTTTTTTCCCTTAAATTTTATTATGTCACCATCGTCTTTTTTAAAGGATTGTTTTTACCCTGCTTACCCCCAAAAAGGCCTAGACCATAAAGTGGAGAAGAAATTTTAGTGCTTAACTGCATGGAAGTCCTTAGAAAAAATAGAAATCTATCTGGTGGTAATATGCAACAAGACCTTACTAGACCTAAATCACTATCAGTGAATAAATCACTGATATTTTCTCCAATTTCAACAGGAAAGAGCATAAAACTCAAACCTCAGATTTCTTTCATTTTATTTGATCGCTTTGATTGAAACTAATGGTTCACTTGATCACTTGAATCCGTTATTCATCGATTTGCTCGGCGGCGCCAGTAACATTTCCATTGGACCCTATCACGTGCCAATGAAGCCCAATGGCATCTGGTTGATTCAGGAATATGAAGAGCCTCAAACCGTTCCTTCAGGGTCTTGACAAGGAAGTCTGACCATCTTGTAGGTGGGCGGCCACGTGATCTTTTGACATCCCGTGGGATCCAGTCGGTAATGGCTCTAGTCCAGTGGTTGTCTCCAAATTGCATTACATGTCCAGCCCATCTGATTTTGAAGCCTTGGCAAGCGAGACAGCATCCCTGATTCTGGAATAGCGATGGAGGTCAGAACTCCGGATTCCTTCACTCACTTGAGTGAGGCGTGATATTCAAGCATAGCTCTTTCGATTCCTCTCTGGGAGACCTGAATAGCATTCCTCATCCTGCTTTCATAGGGCCCAGGTCTCTGAGGCATATGTTAATGCAGGGAGAACGGTGGAGTCGAAGAGATGTGCCCGGAGACGGAGGTTCTTTGTCCTTTTAGCTATTTCTTCAATGCCTTTGAAGGCATTCCATTCCGCTCTCTTCCTCCTGTGCAGCTCAGGTTTTAGGTTGTTCATCATGTTGACTTCTAGACCTAGGTATACATAACTGCTGCATTCAGAGATGTTTGTTCCATTGAGAGTGAATGGGGCTTCAAGAACTAGTTAATTTTCAATGATTGCAAAATATCTGGAAATGAAATTTAAAATGGAAGTTTCTGGTCACTTGACCTTTCTAAACCTTCGTTTACAAGAAAATTAGTGCTTATATGCAAATATAACATTTCCAGTTTATGAAAATGAAGTCTGATTTTATAAAGAGAGGAATTTAGCTTCTCTACTTAGATATAATTCACTATTGATGTTTAATTTTTTGATAGTACACGTGAAAATGCTGTTTAAGTAATAGATGTTATTATTCATAACCACTGGACATATACAAAATCAAGAAAAGGATTTAATTTATATTATAAAATTCTTTTCATGTATCACTGTATCACTGTCTTCCCGTTCATCATCGATTTGCTCAAGTGGGCACCAGTAACATCTCCATATGTCCTGTCTCATGCTAGTAGAGCCCAAGGGCATCTGCTTGCTCCAGGAACATAAAGAGCCTCAAACCATTCTATCAGGTCATGGGAATGAGGTCTATAATTGTTACTGGTATCTGACATATCAAATACGACACGGGTAGCTTGCCAGGCTCTGCCATGCGGGTAGCATACTATTGTAGTCATCTCTAAATCCAGGCTCTTTTCATGTATTGGATTTTAATATTTATATTATTAGTTTTTTGTACTATCCCTAAAAACATGTTTGTGGAAATAGTAGAAAATCTTACTGGTCTAGGTTTTTACTCTTTTTCACAAGACAGACTCAGGTTTAGTTAAAATGCCAATCCCTATTGGTATTTTTTTATTCTTTATCCAAGTCTCAAAACAAATGGTAATTAATCCAAGAAAGGAATCATATTTATTTTGCTAGGAGCTCAGTTAAGTGATCTATTTCTGGCCAGTATCATAAAAAAGGACTCAGAAGACATTTTTTAAAAAGTTTCCATACTACTAGGGACACCTCAGTGATCTATTTCTCACCTCTGGACATTCTTGGTCTGGACTAATACCTGGGAGATTTGCAATCAACTTGGTCTTAGACCTTGAGATTGAAACCAACAAAGAAGGGGAAGGGGAATGCACTTTCTTCTTAAGATACCCATAAGTCATGAAATCAACCAACCTGAAAACAGTCTTCTGAACTTTTCTGCAAATGGTATTTTCATTGTTAGTTCTTTCTTACTTGAATTCAGTAAATATTTACTAATTCTTGTTAAAATGTTAAGGTGATAAAGGCGTTAAATGTAGTGGGCCACCCTCATCAAAGAAAAATATACATCTTGATATATATTCATTCAAGAGAAAGTGCTACCAGCTAATGCAGCATAAACGTTAGATTTGTAGCATCTCTGTCACATTGGAAGGTATATTACCTCAAGATCTGGGGTTGTGCATTCCTAGCATGCCCCTGACTTGGGTTGATTCCTAGCACTGCATGGTGTCCTGAACATTTCCAGAAGTACTGGATACCTAAGCACTGTATGGGGTATCCAGTGTATTGTACTACTGTATTGTATTGAACCACTGAGCTGGTTGGCTGAGATTTACCAATAGAGCCACACCCCAAAATTTCCAGGGACAGTCATAGATACTTCAGAAAAATTAATTTGAATTAAAATTATCATAAGCAATAGAAATGGATAATACATAGTTATGACAGTACATGAAGAATCACTGTATCACTGTCTTCCCGTTAATCATCGATTTGCTCAAGCGGGCCCCAGTAACATCTCCATATGTCCTGTCTCATGCTAGTAGAGCCCAAGGCATCTGCTTGCTCCAGGAACATAAAGAGCCTCAATCCATTCGGAATGAGGTCTATAATAATTACTGGTATTTGGCATATATATCAAATACAACACGGGTAGCTTGCCAGGCTCTGCCATGCAGGTAGCATACTCTTGTAGGCATCTCTAAGTCCAGCATTTATTGATGAACCACGCGGCCACTTGCGGCCCCGCGAGCCGGGCGCTGATAGGCTGGTCTGCTGGGTGGAGGTCTGACGAGAGAGAAGTCGGATGTGGAAAATGGAGGCCCTCATGGAGTGGGGGTCTTCTGGATTGTTGCGAGGCTCTGCTGGGATGGTGGGCCAGGGCTAGAATCCACCATCCCTCCCGGGCGCCTCATGAGCAGCTGGTCACAGGGAGAGCCAGTAGCAGCTCTGCCCCATGTCTGCGAGTCTCTGGACCGGCATACCTGAGCCGGATTTAACAAAGACTGCTGCAGGGTGGAACTCGATGAGCCGGGCACTGATAGGCTGGTCTGCTGGGTGGAGGTCTGACGAGAGAGAAGTCCGGATGTGGAAAATGGAGGCCCCTCATGGAGTGGGGGTCTTCTGGCTTGTTGCGAGGCTCTGCTGGGATGGTGGGCCAGGGCTAGAACCCACCATCCCTCCCGGGCGCCTCATGAGCGGCTGGTCACAGGGAGAGCCAGTAGCAGCTCTGCCCCATGTCTGCAAGTCAAATAATAATTCTGTTTTTTTTAATTTATTAATTTAAAAAAAATGAAATAAAATAAATAAATAATAAATTTAAAAAAAGAATGCCTTGGAGGAAAACAGACCTACAGAGAATAATCTCTCAGATGCAGGACAAGGGAAACAGAACCAAACTGGGGGACAAGCTGCTTGAGGAGGCTGCGGAACAGATCAGGGGGCAACACCCATGGTGAAAGGAAGTGTTCAACAGGGCAGTTCACCTGTTCAACAGAAAGGGTTCACCACCCCTCAGTGGTGCGGATAGCGGTAAGTGTTGTGTATGAGATGCCATCAGCAACGTAACTCCCACTGCAATGCAAATCCCAATACAAAAACATTATTGTTTAAAGAATGCCTCTCATATAAGCAGTGCGGGAAACAAACGAGGAGGGTTGAGAGGGGTGGGGGCATTGGTGGAGGGAATGAGCCGCTGGTGGACAGATGGGTGTTGAAACTATGCTTGAAACCCAATCGTGAATAACTGTGTCATTTCATGATGATTAGATTCTTTTCAAAAATAAATGAATAAAAACAGCCTGCCATCAGATATTCAACTCAATGAGATTTTTTTAAAAGAAATTAAATGGGGGTGGGGTGGAGTGATAGCACAGCAGGTAGGGCGTCTGCCTTGCATGCAGCCGACCTGGGTTCGATCCCCAGCATCCCATATGGTACCCCACCGGGAGTAATTCCTGAGCAAAGAGCGAGGAGTAACTACTGAGTGTCACCAGTGTCACCCCAAAAAAAAGAAAAAAATAGAAACGAAATGGGTAAGGAAGCTCAGTCAGAGGGCGCACACTTGGCATGAGGAGGGCGTGGGCTCAGTTCCTGGTTCCATATGGTCCATCAAGTACCACTAAGCCCCGCACTGCTGGACCAGAGAAAACAGCAATGAACTGAGTAGTCATGGGGCCTCCTGAGCACTGCTTGGGGAAACCCCAAAATAAACTCCTAGATGTCTTTTAAATTCAGAATGCTGCCAGGAGAACACAAAAAAGGGGAAAGGGGAGGAGAGAGGAAAGGGAAGAAGGGGGATTAAAAGAAAAGAGAGGAACTAAATAAGAAAAAGAATAAAACAAGAAAAAAAGGAAAGACGCTTCTCAAGAATGCATAGGACCCTAGAATACGCCCAATCTCAGGTCTGGGAAAGCATCTGCCATCGCTTTGGTTACCTTAGAGCAAGACCACAGGACAAGACTCAGATTCTGAAGAGCCAGAGGAGTCTCGCATAGTCCCATTCCCTGCACACCTCTTGTTGCCCGCATCTGCCGAAGTGCCTCCAACGTTTCCCCACAGCCAGAGACTCTCCACTCTTCCCCACTGGCCTGCCACCTCTCAACCCACCTTGCCCTCCCCTTCCTACTACTCCTGACTCACTGCCATTAGGAATGACTAACTCACGGCCTCACTTCACCCTGCCCACGCGCCCTCCCCACTCTCCTCTCACTGGATTCTTATTGCTGACTTGGTCAACATTATCTCAACTCTTCATTATATTTAATTCATCAGTTCATGTAGAATCAAGGGAACCAAGGTTAGAAAGAGGCCTAGAAGGAAATGGGCAGCTTAGCCTAAGTTCTAGAAGGCTCTGCATGCCAATCTTGCAACTATAATCAGAACTAAACAGGTCCGGCAATCACATTTAAACCCTGACAGAAAACCAGTCACTTCTTATCTCTGTTTCTTTGGGTGTTTAAAGTTAATCTATAATTCTGCAAAAAACAGTGACAAGTGGTGAGGGAAAATCACTGGATTGCTTAAAAAGCAGTAAAAGTCACTCAAGAAAAAGTACACCAATTAGGGACGGAGTGATAGTCCCAGCGGTAGAGCATTTTTTTTTTTTTGCACACGGCTGACCCAGGTTTGATGCCCAAAGTCCCATATGGTCCCCTGAGCACTGCCAGGAGTGATTCCTGAGTGCAGAAAAAGGAGTAACCCCTGAGCATTGCCGGTGTGACCAAAAGCAAAAAAAAGGCCACCAATCGATGTCCCACTTTTGACTATGGTCACCAATTTTCTTCTGCACTCATCTTTATTAGAAAATTGCAAAAAGGCAAAGAAAACAAAGTATACTAACCACAACTTTTTATTTCACAAAAAAAGCACTATGCAAACTCAAATATGTGTTGGATTTTCATATTCAAGAAACATTTATCAGGCAACAATATTATTTCATGGCTAAACAAAAGATCAATTATGTATTAGTTTCTAGCCTTAAGAAACACAATTCAGGGCCAGAGCGATGGTCCAGCGGGTAGGGCGTTTGCCTTGCGCGGCCGCCTATGCCGCCCGGGTTTGATCCCCCAGCATCCCATATTGTCCCCCATCACCGCCAGGAGAGTAATTCCTGAGTGCAGAGCCAGGAGAAACCCCTGAGATTGCGGGTGTGACCCCCAAAAAAAAAAGGAAAAAAAAACACAATTCAGATCAACAGTAGTACACATGCATGTGAAGAATTAGAGAATTCGATTCCCAGCACCACAAAAGAAAACGAAAGGAAATTCATAACTTAGGGCCGAGTGGGTACAGCGGGTAAGGTATTTGCCTTGCAAATGGCCAACCCAGCTTCTATCCCCCAGCATCCCATTCGGTCCCCTGAGCACCACCAGGAGAAATTCCTGAGTGCGAGCCAGGAGTAACCCCTAAGTATTAATTGCCAAAAGAAAAGAAATTGTAGCAAGGAAGATTCTGACACAAATATAAGTGATGATTGAATTAAGTTTTGACTAGGGGCTGAGGGAATAATTACCACTGCTGATAAGAGTGGGGCTACACTGGAAGCCAGCTTGCCCTTTCTCTCATAATCACCACTGCTGATAAGGTAACCGACATGTGGCATGCGGACATAGGTGAGTTACCCATAAGGAAACAGATAACTAATTTGAATCCTGAAGACCCACCGGCAAGTTCAAGGTGACCTGATCAACGATATGAACAGATAAATGAATATCATATTATCAAGACTAAAGAAACATGATCTGCCTAAGACATAGGATAATGTCTTGCAGTAGTCACAAAGGAGGTGAGTCAAGTCAAGGGAAATATCTGGAGATTTTATGCGTCATTCAAAGAAATCTGGACTCTGCCCAGGAGCAACAATGGATACAAGACTTTCAGTGTATGTATTGATGACCTGCGAGCTACCAGGGTCTCTTGAGAGGCTGTGCTGGGTATATACATTACATGAATTCTCTCAACATCCCTAGCAAGATATGCTAGAACCAGATTTGAATTTTTACAACTGTTCCATCTCTTCCCTTTCCCTGCAACAGTACTGGAACATCAACGATAAAAAGAGCCTTTGAGTAGGATAGAAGCAGAGAGGTCAAGGGCGGATCCCAGCCCAGCGACAGTGACAATGGGGAGGCGACATATTTAGGACGAAGGACCGCCAAGATGAATCCATGAACGCCACAGCACAGCCTGAGCTTCTGCCAAGTACAAGGACAGTCATAGGGGTTGCACAGAAAGCGGTCCTCAGAGAACCGCATGTTCCGGCCTCTTGAGAAAAGTCCCCAAGGAAGCATTAAGACTCCAACTGGCCAGTCTGCCGCGTTAGGAAATGCCCCAAGGTGCAGTCTGAGGTCGCCCTTGCTCTGCTTCACCACAGGCTACCATAATGATAGGAGCACCTTTAGGCACAGCCCACCCAAGACCCCCCTTACCCCCACGCCCAAAGCTTCTGTGGAACCACTCCCGCAGGCTCCCACAATATTTCGTACCTGAGACCTCACTGGAAGCCCCACTCGCCCCCTTTCTCTTGCCCCGCCCCCCTCCTTCCCATCCACTCTGCCCTCTGGAGCTCAGTCTTCAGCCATCTCTGCAAAGCCCTTTTCTCCAAGTGTTCCTTTCACCAAACAAAAATCCTAAAAACCTGAAGAAAGCAAAACTAAACTGAAATCTGCACAGGTCTACAACACTTGTCTCAGCATCCAATCAACATCAGGTTGTTTATACTCTCACATCTGTCTCGTGTTCTGCCAGTTTAGACAGAAATGACTGTACCAGTTCCTACATAACCAAACATCTCTAATTTCGTTGATAACTGGACCCATTCTGGAGAAATCCCTGTGCTGGGAGACGAGAATTCATTCCTCACTTCCTGGAATGCACCAGACTGTGCCGAGACCGCACAGTGCTGCCCACCCCCATGGACTGCAAGCACGCAAGTGACAGCTCCGCCTCATAACCCCGAACGCTCAAACTAACAATGGATTATTTTTCCATTCACCTGCCAATTTAAGCACCCTCTCCCTCATCCCCCCTCTATGAAAAATAAAAAATAGTGTGAGTGTGTGTGTGTGGGGGGGAAGAGGGAGTACGAGAAAGGGGTTAGGGCACCTGCTTATATACCGCTGACCTAGACTCAATCCCAGGCACCCAACATACAATCTCACAGCACTGCTAGGAGTGGTATTTTTAACACAAACAGGAAAACCGCTACCTAAGTCTCCCGAAATATAGCCCACCCCACACCACTGCCACCACCACCACCACACACACCACACCACACCACACACACACACACACACACACAAACTTTTAAAAAACAATAGATTATCTAGGGACTAGAAAAATACTACAGGGTCAGGGCTTCTGCCTGGCAATCAGCCATTCCCTAGTCTGACCCTGGGCAATCTATGACTGCACAGGTGTGGCTCTGGGCCTCCCAAACACGAGCTGGCACCCAGGGAATTCCCAGGAAGCTCTGAAACCTCCAGGCTTTCCCACTGGACTGCTGGCTGGGCTGGCCAAGAATCTCCGGTAGAGATTCTTGAATATCCGAGTTGCGCGCTGGAAAGAGGAGGTGGTGTTTGCAGCCTGGTGTTAGAGCTGGTGTGAGTAATTATGATGTCAAAGTCAGACTCAAACCTCAGGGGCAAGTGGCCCAGGCAAGTTCAAGGGACGTTTATCAGCAGAGGTGTCGTTTGGCTCTGTGCAGGTGTGGACATGAGAAGGTGGCTAGAGTCACGGAACAGGAAGTGCTGTTGACACCCTGAGCACCACTTGGGAGGTCCTCCCTTGGCCCCGCTCCCCTCCAACCATGCCTGTTTTGAAGTTCACAAGCAGTAGTCTTCTGGCTGGCTTCTACTTGCCTGCTCTGTTTTCCCTCTTTTGCTGATGACCTGAGTACCAGCAGCTTCCTGCTTCCTGTTCCGGTGACTCTAGCCTCCTTCTGACCTCCACACCTACCCCATTGCTTCAAACCACATCACTGCTGATAAACGTTCCCTTGAACTTGCCTCGGCCACTTGCCCCTGAGGTTTGAGCCTGGCTCTGACATCATAAATACTCACCCCAGCTCCTAACACCCAGGCTGCAAACACCACCTCCCTCTTTCCAGCGCGACTCAGGTACGTCAACTCTGATCGCCTCCTGCGTTATCTGACTCTAATCCTTGATTCAACAACCCTGTCCACTCTGCATTATATCCTCATGGCTTTTGCTGTCCTCTTTAGGATTGAGGTTAAGCACTGTGATCTAATCTTTCATTTGCAAGCCCCCTTAAGCCCAGGTTCCTCTCTTCCTCCAATTAGTTAAAGCTCCTGTTCTGTCCGTCCCACACCTCTACTTAAGCTTCTAAGGAAACTCTTAGAGAAAAACACTAACTACTACTGGCTTTAACTGAAAATCATGCGGCAGACCTCAAACATGTAACTAAAAATCCTAGTACTTCCCTAAGATTTTTCAAATCACTCTGCCCCAGCATCATTACACTTCTTATAAGGGCTGAAACAATCAGGTAATCACGCCATGGCATTGGCGCCAGAGAGACAGCTCACTAAAGCAGAGTCCACCACGCTCCGCACGCCGGAAGCCTGAGGTCAGTTCCTGGAATCAGGCCCAGCACCACAGAGATTGACCCACAGCACTGAATGCGAACATCCCCAGAACTGTGGGTCAATGCTCCAAATACCTCAGCCCCCCAAAAAAATTCCATCTTCCATCACTAAACAAGGACATCACCCTCTGTTTAGGCAATCTCTGAGGCCATGCTTTACCATTACTATGAATGAAATGCTTCTTCTCCTAGTAAAGAACAACCGTTTATTGCATTTTCCTCTCCACACTAAATACATTTTACTGCTCCTGATTTAAACAAGTCCTCCTTTTAACCAATATGTCTTTCCAACAATGTTCCCATTTCTGCTTCTTTTCAAAACAAAATACCTTGGACATGCCGTCTGCAAGCACAGTCTCTAGTTCCCAATTCAACCCAGTAAACATTTATCCCAAACTCTCCTGATTCTGTACTAAATGTCAAGGGTCAGGAAGAGAACTCAAGTGGTAGAGTACAGGCCTAGCATGGATGAAATTGTGAGTTCAATTCCTAGTACCACATGCCTCTACCCACCTCATCTACGGTGAAAAATATATATATACATATATCATATATATGAACTGGAGCGATAGTAGAGTGGGCCAAGCAGTTAGTTACCTTTCACACAGTGAATCTGAGTTCGATCCCCAGCACCTCACATAGACTCCTAAGCACCACCAGGAGTAATTCCTGAGAGCAAAGCCGGGGAATAAGCCCTGAGCATTGCCAGGTCTAGCCCAAAAAATAAACAAATTGTATACTGATATAGATATATAAAATTAGGGTCAAAGACGAAGCTCAATGGTAAAATACTTTCTCTGTGTGAAGCCCTGAGATCCATCTTTGGCACTCTAAATATTGGTTGCCAGCGTTTCAAATGCCCACTAACGTGGCACACTAAGATAAGCCCCTTTTAAAAAATAAAATTGTTTTGAGGGACCTAGTGATGGCTCAGAGATAGAGGACCCACCTCACACATTGGAGATCTCAAGTTTGATCCCTGGCACAGCTCCTGTGTGCCACTATCCTGACAACACTGCCATTTGGGGGGTCTGTGGCGTCACTGCAAAATGTACAATTTCTGCTACACTCCAAGCAACCAGGTGTGCACCTCACAAACCCCCAACCCACAAGTGCTGCAAGCGCAAAATGTGCGTGAGCATCATAACCAGGTGTGCAAGCACAACAACCAACTCCTATACACAACTGCTAATCACAGCACAACAAAAGCAAAAGGAGGAGCAAGAGCACAGGGCAAAGGGCATTTCGCCTTGCACGCAGCAGAGCCTCGATTCCATCCACTGCATGCCATGTGGTCCACTGAGCTCCACCAGGACTAATTCCTGAGTGCAGAACCTGAGCATTGCTGATGTGACACAAAAGTCAAGAGAAAAAGCCAAAGGAAAGGGGGAGACCAAGCAAATCAAAGCTAACACTTCCTGTGTTCCATCAAATCTATTTCTCTCCCAACTTCCTACTTTGTTCATGGCCCAGTTGCTCAAGAGAAAATCCTAAGTCTTGGCCTTGGTTCTTATTTCCTTTATCTATGTAATTAATCTATCAGCAAGATCAGCTGGAGGTAATTATTTCCTCTATCTAGGTAATTAATCAGTCACCAAGTTTAGTTTAAAAGGTCTTTCCGAGACATACCAGTTATTTCTAGCAAATATAAACTGAGGACCAGCAGGCTCAAAAGAAACTCCAGGAAGTGAGGCACCTGCTTTGCATATAACCGACTGTTTTGATCTCCAGAACCACATAGTGGTCCCTGAGCACTGCCAAAAGTGATCCCTGGGTACAGTCAAGAGTAAGCCCTGATCACCACTGGGTGTGCTCCCCACCTAAAAAAAATAAAGAGAAAACTGTTGGCATTCCTTAACTGCCAATGTATTGTGGGAGTCTTATCCAGAGTTGGGGTTTATGACGGAAACTGGCTGACGTATCTCCAGGGAAAGGCACTATCTAAACAGAGAGTATCTACTCAACCATTCTTCCTTGGCGGGGGAGTTCCAGGTTAACTTTAGCAGTTAACAGTATCTACAAGGCCTAGCTATCTTGGGTTCTTTGCTGTTTCATCTACTTACTTAAACCAGGGTTCATGCCAATGAGGTCTCTTCTGTGTAAACATGATAGAGGGTGTGGCAGTTACAAGAGTCATTTTGACTCTGAATCAGTAACTTCTGAATTATTATTATAATCTCTACTATGGTTTGAATGTTATGTAGATTGGGCACAATTCCCACAGTGGGACAATTAGAATTTACCAGGAGACCACCATCCTGGCTATGTGAAACTACCATTTAAGATCAAAGGAAGGATGATGCTAGTTTGCCCTCAAGCAGGCGAGCATGACCCTTTCAGTAAACAAAGGACAAGACATTCAGAATCACTTTGGTGCAGAAGAGAAAACAGACCGAACCTTGTGACAACCATCTAGATAGCATAAAACTCATGAATGTACATCCATTGAGATGTATTTCTTTATACCAGCTCTCTCATTCTCTCCAGTGTTTTTGAGATAAGAGATAATCTTGGAGAAAGGGACTAGTCCATGGCATAACCATTTGTTTAGACCTGAAACAGTGTGGTACCACCCTCGGGTGGTACTACCCTACTTCTACATCTAGAAGTGATTGGTTGATCTTTGTTGACATTACCCTTCCTGAATATAAGATTACTTTTGAATATATAAAGAGACTGACTTGAGATACTGGAATTCACTTTGGTGGGAGACTTGGGCCATAGTGTATGGTTTAAGTTCTGACCAAGAGCTAGAGATCTGGGGAATCCCATTATCTTGGATTGCAGTAGTAGAGTTTGTTTTACTAGTATTTAGTAAAAACCTTTTGGACCTGTGCTGGACTCCTAAGTTTTCATCCATTCCCCACTGGCCTCAGAGGTAGAAGGGAACTCGTTTCCTGATATTGTTGGGGACCAAAGAACCTGAAAGAGGGAGTGTATTCTCAATATTCAGGGTCCTAAATGCTTCCCACAGCAGGGAGGCAGAAACAGGCTCAGTGAAGGCAGCGTAAACACACATGGGCAGAATAGAAGGAAGCAGACACAGCCCAGGAAATGCAGCAGAAACAAATGACGCCCCACAGAGCCTGGGTACCCCCCAAGGGTGGAAACAGACCACCTACATGGCCTTCAAGCCATGCTGAGATGCAGACTTAGAGAACTCAACAGCCAGGAGAAGCAATGCAAAGGCCCATAAAGAATAGCCTGACTATGTGGTCCAGCAAGGAAACCTTAACTTAATTTCACAGAGAGAGCAGCAACAGGGAAATTCCAAGAATAAGAATACCCTGACATGCCAATCAGGAGGATACCTATGATCCTTACAAGAAAAGATCCATCTCATAAAAAAAAGGAGCTGATCATGAGGCGCCCAGGAGGGAAGGCAGGTTCTAGCCCTGGCCCGCAACCCCAGCAGAGTGCAAGAAGCCAGAGGAACTCCCACACCATGAGGGCTGACATTTTCCACATCAGGACTCCCCACTCATCAGTGCTCCACCCAGCGGAAGAGCTGATCACAAGCCTGGCTGTGCAGTTCATCAATAAATGCTCTAGATTAGAGGTGGCTACAAGAGTATCCCACCTGCACGGCAGAGCGTGGCAAGCTACCTGCATCGTATTTGATATGCCAAATACCAGCAACAACTATAGACCTCATTCCCATGACCTGAAGGAATGGTTTGAGTTATGTTCCTGGAGCAAACAGATGCCCTTGGGCTACACTAGCATGTGACAGGACGTATGGAGATGTTACTGGTGCCCACTAGAGCAAATCGATGATCAATGGGAAGACAGTGATACAAGTGATGAGACTAGGACCCAAGGACAGCAGAAATACAGACCAGGAGAACTGGTCTATGATGGAATCTGCCTCAGGAGCTCAGGGAGAAAACTGGGAGAGGGAAGGAACCTCTATGGCAATGAGAGTTGGGAATGATCGCTCTGGGTAAGAACTATGTGCTGAAAGAAGGCAAAGGAGCAGACATGATAACCTCTCAGCGTCTGTACTGAAAACCAGAATGCCCAAATGGGGAGAGAGAGAAAGAGTGAAAGAGAAAGTGGAGAGAGAGAGAGAGAGAGAGAGTAAGGGGGGAGGGGGGACCTGGGACATTGGTGGTGGGAAATGTGCACTGGTGGAGGGATGGGTGCTGGAACACTGTATGACGAAACCCAATCATGAACAGCTTTTCAATGGTCTAGTACATGGTGATTCTATATATATTCATACTTTTTTCTTTTAATTTAAAAACCCAGTGTGTGGGCCGGAAAAAACAGCACAGTGGGGAGGGCATTCGCCTTACACATGGCCGACCCCAGTTCAATGCCCAGCATCCCACATGGTCCCTAGAATGACTCCTGGCAGTGCTTGGGGGACCATTTGGGATGCCAGGGATCAAACCCAGGTCAGTCCTGTGCAAGGCAAATGCCCTACTGCCGTGCTACGGCTCAGCTCTAGCCCATGCCCTGAATTCTTTCTTAAAAGAGGGATTAGGAACCAGGAATGCAGCTCAATGCTAGAGAACAATCTTTGTATGTATGAAATTCTGGGTTGATCCTAGGCACTCCAAAGGAAAAAGAAAGCAAAACAAGAACAGGATAGATGGGCAAAGTGGGGAGTTGTGCAGGGGGGAGAGCATCGTCCTGTGAGGTCTGTCCAAGGCAGCTAAACCCAGAGGGTCACCTGCTCCCACTGCCTTTCCTCCTCCCATAATTCCTTTAGACAATAAATCAAACTACAACTATATAAAGAAAAAGAGGAATGCTGAGAAGGCAAAACTTAAAGTTTCACCAATTATATAAGATAAAATACATCTGCCTGTTTTATCTCCTTTCTAAGGACAGGCAACCCTTTCTAGCCCCTCTTTCATGAGTAATTAGGGGATAAGTGAATTAGGAGGAAATCCATTTTTTCAATAAGAACTTGGATTTCTTCCATGCTAGGCACTTGAGTATGCTATAGGAAGTCTACGAAACTGTGTAAGACCCAGGCCTTGCTCTGAGTAATCTTCCGCAAGGAAGGAAATGATGCATATTTTCAAGCCATTGCCATCTCCTTGAGTGACAGGCTCATGAGAGCCATTTTTACAAGGGGCAGTTAAAGGGTTTAGAAAATGTACAAAAACCACTACTAATTAGGGAAATTAGAGTGAACTTGATGAAACTGGAAATTTATTCTCAGGATAGTCAAGGACTGGGATAATCCTGTTTGTTTTATATGCTTTTGTTTTGGAGTTTTGTTTTGTTTTGGAGTTTGTTTTGGAGTTTGACAGTGTTCAGATCTTACTCCTGGTTCTGCTGGTCTCTGACACAGAGGATTTTATTTTTTTTTATGGAATAGAAAATAACTAGCATTGGGGGCAGGACCGATAATCCAGCAGGTAGGGTATTTGCCTTGCATGCAGCCGACCTGAGCTCGATCCCTGGCATCCCATATGGTCCCCAAACACCGTAATTCCTGAATGCAGAACCAGGAGTAACCCCTGAGCATTGCTGGGTGTTACCCAAAAAGAAAAAAAAAGAAAAGCATAGCATTGGGGTATTAAGAAGAAATTAGATATAAGCTAAAGCATTCCAAGGAGTTCCACTTGACTAAAGCACAGGGAACCATAAAGTCAGATTTTGGCATTTGAAGCAGCAGAGAAGAAAGGCGAGCTGCAGGTACACTGACACTGGTCTGCAGCCCATGAAAGGTCCTGTTTTTACTTGACTTTAATGAAAGGAAAATTACTTTTTGAGAACCTAATACTCAGAGTTGTGACTGTAGCCACTTTTCAAACATTCATTAAGTCTATCACTTCACCATCTTCCCGTTCATCATCTATTTGCTCAAGCAGGCACCAGTAACATCTCCATATGTCCTGTCTCATGATAGTAGAGTTCAAGGGCATCTGCTTGCTCCAGGAACATAAAGAGCCTCAAACCATTATATTAGGTCAGTGGAAATGACCTAATATAATTGTTACTGGTATTTGGCATATCAAATATGACACGGGCAGCTTGCCAGGCTTGCCATGTGGATGTCATACTCAAGAAAAGTCACCTCTAAATATAGCATTTATTGATGAACTGCGCGGTCCGCAAGCGCGCGCCTGAACCAGGCTGTGATAGGCTCGTCTGCTGGGTGGAGTTCTGATGAGGAGGAAGTTCGGATGGAAGATGGTGGCCCTCATGGAGTGGGGGAGGTCATCTGGCTTGTTGTGAGGCTCTGCTGGGGTGGCGGGCCAGGGCTAGAACCTGCCATCCCTCCCGGGTGCCTCATGAGTGGCTGGGCACAGGGAGAGCAAGTAGCAGCTCTGCCCCATTAAGTCTATTAGAAGGTATTTTATTAAAAATACTGACACAGGGGTTAGAGCAATAGAACAGCAGATAGGGTTTTTGGCCTAGCCCCCAGCAGACCCCAATTCAATCCCCATCCCCCATATGAGCCTCACCCCTCACCCACCACCAGAAATGACCTCTGAGCACAAAGCCAAGAATAAACCGAATAAACCCTGAGCATACCTGGGTATAGCCAAAGTCACCCCTCACCCCAACAATTAACTCTTAACAAAGTTCCTTAAATGTTTACCTTTAACGGTTAATTCTTAACAATAAAATTCCTTAAATGCTTAAGAATAAAGTTCCTTAAATGTTTACCTTAAACATAAACTCTTGTTCTTCCTGTCTAGTCAACTGACCTTAGCAGTCACTGGTGGATAATGGATAATAAAGCTTGTTTAAGTACATCACCAAGTCAAGCTTTCTTGAAAACTGTAATCCCTTGAAACTTCATTTTCTGTTCTATGTGGTGGCGATTTTTTTCCTCCTTTATATTAAGACCTTTTAAGAAATAGACTGGTTGATTCCGTAGAGGACATCACTGTTTTAAAAATGTGAAACTTGGACCCTAGAGATAATTGAAAGGGCTAATAAACACAAGCTTTACAAGCCAGAGGCCCTAGTTTGATGTCCCACCAGCCAAGAGTCCCCAGAGCACTGGAGTGACCCAGGAGCAGAGCCAGGAGTAGCCCTCAAGGACTGCCAGGTATGGCCCCAAAGCAAAAATAAACAAATCCTCTAGAGCTAGTCCTAAGACAAAAACAGACAAAAGTAATGAGCTGTTGAGGAAGCCTCCCAGTTAGCAGCTCTGATAGCGCCTAAAGGCATGGAGACCTTTGAGAAGCAAATACCAGAGCTCTGAGTTCCCTGAAGAAGGAGAAAAAGAGCAACTACCCAGATGCAGAGTCTGAGGCACCACCCAAAGAAGAGTGGACCCTTCCAGAAAGGAGAAACTTCAAGTTTTATTTAGTTCCTCATAAGACTATGAAAAGACCCTGAAGAATCCGAGACTCTTCCTCTAGACAACGCCCTAGGCTATGTCCAAAGCCCCAGGTCAGGGCCGTTTCTGAAAAGCTCTGCTATAAAACCAACCTTACAAAGTCATGAGGAGGCATTGTCCACCCTGGAGACTTGACCAGGGGGGAGAATCTCAAGCTCAGGAGTGTACTCTTGCGCCTCTGGAGAAGCCCTGGTCTCTCTTGAACATGCGTCTTTTAAGCAACCTTCTCTAAAGCAAACTATTTTACTTGACTATTTCACCTCCTCCCGAAATCCTTTTCTTCAAGGGAAGGCAACGCTCCTGGAAAACTGGGCTGAGGTTAGGACTACTATTTCCTTTGCGTGCCTCATTCTGACTAGCCCCACGGGAGCAAGTAGTGGTGGCAGCAGAGGAGAGACCTTCTCCTCCTAACTACCAGTTTGAGGGAATAGCCCAGCAGGTAAGGCGTTTGCCCTGCCTGGGATTGACCCAGGTTCAATCCCTGGCATCCCATATGACCCAAGCACCGCCCCTGAAATTCATGAGTTCAGAACCAGGAGTAACCCCTGAGCATTGCCGGGTGTGACCACCACCCCCCCAAAAAAAAAAAAACAAAACAAAAAAAATGTTTGGAAGACAATTCTTCAAGCAAACAACTCCATAAAAAGATGGGGTGGCCATACTGATATCAGACAACACAGATGTCAGGCTTAAAAATGTTATGACAGTGAGGGTCATTTCTTAATGATTAGCAGACACACAGAGCAGGAAGAACTCACACTCATAAATACATATGCATCTAGTGAGGGAACAGCAAAGTATTTCCAACAACTACTTATTGAATTGAAGAAAGACATTGATAGTAACACAACAGTAGTGCAAACTTCCACACTGTTGTCATTTCCTGACAGATGAACTAGATTAAAGTTCAGTAAAGAAATACTTGCTTTGAAGAAAGAAGTGGAAGAGAAGGGTTTAATAACTTTATTTTCATCCCCAAAAGCCGAAAAGACATTCTTCTCCAATGCACATGGGACAGTCTCCAAGACAGATAACATGCTGGGACACAAAACACCTCCACACAGTCAAGAGCATAGAAATCACATCAACTATTTTCTTAAACCATGACACACGAAAGTAGAAGTTAATCAAAATCCAAAATGGATAAACAACTCTAACCCCTGGAAACTAAATAGACCGTCACTGAACAACAGTGGGGTTGAGAGGCAAGCAAAGAGGAACCAAGATCGGAGTGACTGCACAGCAGGGAGGGCGTTTGCCTTGCATGCAGCAGACCCAGGTTCAATCCCCAGCATTCCATATGGTCCTGGAGCATCACCAGCAGGAATTGCTGAGTGCAAAGCCTGGAGAAACCCCTGAGAATTGCCAGGTTGACTCAAATGGCAAAAAAGGTGTGTGTTTGGGGGGAGGGGAGGTTCACATATTCATGGAAACAATGATAATGAAGATGTGAGCAACCAAAACTGGGACACAACAAGTGATGTTGAGAGGAAAGTTCACAGTTCTGTGAGCGTTCCCCAGAAAGGAAGACGGGCGCACATCAATAACTTGACTGAACTTAAGAAACTTGAATTCAGACTGGGCCCACGAAGTTTCCTGACAACTCAGTGTTAGGGACTGGTTCCCATACCAAATGAGCAGATTTCAGACACAGCTCCACAGAGCCTCATGTGGCTGGTG
>JAJIBD010000216.1:0-17299 GCA_021461705.1 Cryptotis parvus
GGTCCCAGACAGTGTCAGAACAGAAGTTTTCTTCTACCTCCGAGGGCGCCGAGAGAACAGATGAAAACTCACGAGTCCGGTGCAGTTCCAAAAATGGCTTTTAATAGTACAAAAGCTCTTCCACAGCACTCCAATATAATAAACAAACTCTAGCTCTGGTCCGAACTTAGACCACCCAAAAGACCCTAAGTCTCCCACCAAAGAGAGAGGATCTCACCTGAGCTGAGTCTTACCCAGAAGAAGGAGCAAAAGGCCAAAGAGCAAAAAGCCAAAAGCCAAAAGCAAAAGGCCAAGGAGCCAAAAAGCCACAGGAGCCAAAAGCCGAAAGCTAAAGACCCAAAGGCCAAGCTAAAAGGCCCAAAACGTGAAGGGGTCTCAAGTCAGCCCCCTTATATACACCAAAAAGTAATCCAACCCGGGAGGGTCATGTCAACAAAGAACTCTAAACAGAGTGTAGTGCCACCCCCTATTGCAGGTATAAACAAAGGTTATGCCAAGGTCCAATCCTTTCTACCAAGATTATCTCTTATGTAAAACACTGGAGAGAGGGGGCTGGTATAAAGTAATACATCTTAACTCCCATGAGCTTCCATGTAATCTAGATGGTACCCACAAGGTCCTTCTCATTATTATCTGCACCAGGATGATTCTGAGTATCTTGTTCTCGTGTACTGAAAGGGTCACACTCACCTGCTTAGAGCAAACTAGTATGATCCTTCCTATAGTCTTCCTATAGTCTCAGCGTAGCCAGGGTGGTAGTCTCCCTGGTAAATTCTAACTGTCCCACGCTGGGTGCAGTGGGTATAAAGAGGAGCTGTGCCCAATCTACAAAACATAGAAGTCTTAGTAGATGTATAAGTCAGAAGTTATTCAGTCAAGGTGACTTCTGTAACTGCCACACCCTCTAGCAGTGTTTACATAGAAGAGAGGTCTCATTAGAATGAATCTTGACTTAAATAGATTAAGCTGGGAGTGGGCAAAACAACAAAACTCCCAGAATAGCTAAACCTGTCCTCCAACACAGGTCTGTATTGCAACTATGGCAGAAATAGATCAGAATGATCAATGAATAAAAGGTTGATGACAATATTTTACTCATAAAATATTTTCCCTACAAAATCACTTGTTAGTTCAGATAGAAGAAATGAAATTGCTATGGGGAAAAATTCATCTGCACAAACTTAATATCAGCCAAACTTAGTATCAGTATTGACAATGGAGGAAAAGACACCAGGGCCTCTGGAGAACACAGTGTTATGGTATATGTTGTTCACCTGTGTGCAGTATGTAAAAGAATATCAGATACCAAATGCCTCTTCAAACTATTACTATGAGTCCAATCATAAAGAACCATCAGATTCACCCAAATACTGGCAACAATCTTTGTTGGTGGGATGTGGTGCAAAAAGTAACCCTCACCTAAGCAAAGCTGGTGAGAGTATTGTCTGGTCGAACCCTGACGGAAAACTGATTGAAGCATAATCAGTACATTTAAAACTGAGCTATCATATTACCAGGCCTTTTCACTTCGAATATCTGTTCCCAAAGAGAAAAAACATTCATTCAAAAATGTCTGCACAATGTTATTCGTTGCAACATTCAATGCAATAGCTAAGACTTGGATTCAACCTGGATGTCTAATGTCAGGTAAGTGAAACATGAAGATGTGGTATTTACAGTAAAAGTACTACCTACCTGTGAGGAAAGAAGATGACCTCCTGAAATTTGCCGCAACATGGATGGAACCAGAAGACGCCATGTTATATAATGTAAAGCCAGAAGAAGAAGGATAATCATAGGATAGTATCATTTTATCAATAATTCATCAATAATTGCTCCAATCTTGAGGTGACTGCTAGAGTATCCCACCCGCATGGCAGAGTCTGGCAAGCTACCCGTGTCATATTTGACATGCCAAATACCAGTAACAATTATAGACCTCATTCCCTTGACCTGATGGAATGGTTTGAAGCTTTTTATGTTCCTGGAGCAGGATGATGCCCTTGGGATATCTCGCATGTGACAGGACATATTGAGATGTTACTGGTGCCTGCTCGAGCAAATCGATGATATACGGGAAGACAGTGATACAGTGATCATTTTATGTGGTATTATAATAACTGGCTGAGGGAATGTTATGTTTTAATGTACGAATGCGCAGACCCACCTTGGTCTAAGAGTACAGGGAAGAGAAGGAAAGAAAAAGTGGAGAAAAGGAAGAAAACAGACAGATGACAAGAAATGGGGTCTAGTTCAAGGGAAATCATGGCGCTTTAAAAAAGAGTGTTCAATACACAACTTTAAAATAAAAAAGAAAATGATCTGTGTTTTTCAAAATCCAAAAAGAGAAAGACACATGACTGTCTCCAGATTAAAGGATGTGCCAAATATATACAGCAGCACATCCTGGATCATCCCAAGGCCTCGAAAATCAGATGGGCTGGACATGTAATGCGATTTGGATACAACCAGTGGACTAGAGCCGTTACTGACTGGATCCCAAGGGATGTCAAAAGATCACGTGGTCGCCCACCTACAAGATGGTCAGAATTCCTGAAGGAATTCAGGTAAAGACCCTGAAGGAACGGTTTGAGGCTCTTCATATTCCTGAATCAAACCAGATGCCATTGGGCTACATTGGCACGTGATAGGGTCCAATGGAAATGTTAATGGAGCCCACTCGAGCAAATAGATGAATAATGGGATTCCAGTGATCAAGTGATCCTGGATCATATGCTGATTCTATAAAAGTGTATTATGAAGGATGTTACTGTGACAATTGACAATATTAGAATATCAACTCTCATTCACTAATATTCTTTCTGTGTTGAATTTATAAGTATTTATCCTTGTTTTGTCATTAAATTGATGATGATCTCAAATTTTTATGTAACAGCATAGTACATTACATAGATGGAGGGGAAGAGAAGAATAGTATAAGTGAGACAATTTATATATAAAATAGTCATTTTGATACAGTATGTGGAAGAATTGTTTATACTTTTCTTTTGGGTGGGGGCACAGCCAGGTTGGCTTAAACCTGTTAATACCCAGCTCTGTACTCAGGGGCTGCTTCTGTGGGAGATCATGTGATGACCAGGATTAGAACTTTCATGGTTGCCTTGAGGAAAACACTTTAAGCCTTCTTTTATAATGGTTTTCTGAAACTGGGAATTGTGTCAAAATTAATACCATTATTTAGAGGCAATAACATAGGATATGTCTCAGCAAATCAGAGAAAAGCCACATACACTTGTCATAATTTATATCAAGCATATGTATGTTAGAAGGTACTGATTTAATTTACTTGTACATGCCCAACTATATGTTTATATACAAACAGAAGTATCCCTGTATCCTAAATATTCTCACATGTATGACTGGTCATAGTGCAAAGATCTAGAAGGTCTTCTCCAATCACTCCCAGAAAAGGGGTGATTTTCTAATTACTCCCATTTCACTGCCCAGAGAAAGATTTTCTCCTTCTCTACAGGCTGACTTAGTATTCATGGGCATCACTCAACCATTCATACAGTTGAGTCCTCTCTTACTTCAAGTTGGCCAGAATTATCCTTGGAATCCTGGGACCAGGACCCTTCTATCCCAGCAGCCACAGTTGGTGTCACTTGATCTTCAGTAGGACCAGGAGTGTGACTTTTAGGTCTCCAGTTTATTTCAATGGGGACACCCTCTGGAGAGTTGACACAGTCTGAAGAAATAGAAATGCCTTATTCTGCAGGATGAAAGATGGCAAGCCACTGCAGAACACATCAGGAAGGTAAAACTCCCACACCCTCACTTCTTTATTAATTTGCCAATTAATTTACCCTGATGTGTCATTTAAAATCAACAACTGTACTTATAACTGAGTTTCAGTATTTCTTCTTTAACAATATTTATCTTACTAAAGCTGTTATATTTTATTTTCATAAAAATTACTGAAATAGCACTATGAAGTATATACAGCATTAATAGAGACACAAGAGTATAAAATATGTAGTGAAAACAACAAATTATGTAGTTAAGTGAGTTTATAATTCCTAAATGTTCTTGGATTCACGTTCTTGATTATGAGACTTAGATTTTGACTGAGGCTTAAATTATGACATTATTTGTAACCTGACTCTGTTTTGTATTTAGTAATACACAGAGAAAGCTTGTGTGCCCATGATAAACAGGTGTCAGAGGATATCTGTCTATCTACATGATTTTCTGATATATGTAAATCGTCACAAAGTGGATCCATTGCCTACACTTATTATTAAGCTTTTGTACCTGAAGATAGCTTTGTTTCTGTTTGTCTTGACCTCAAATTGTCAGCTGTTCATAGTTATATTTTTTAATTCTCGTGACACTTTTTCAAGTACAATGCTTCTATTTACTTCTTTGATTAGTAACATTCAGGAAAGCAGAAACTAGAAACATTTATCTAGCACTTCTTCAGATCATGTATCACTATAAAAATTCCAACATGGGCCTACATTTCATGTATAACATTTATTTATTTATATATTTATTTATATATTTATGTATTTATTTATTTATTTATTTTAAGGCAATTTTTCTTTTTCACTCTTTTTAAACAATGGTTTACAAAGTTGTTCATAATGTGGAACTTACGGGCATTATATGTTCTAACACCAATCCCATCATCACAGTGACCTTCACTTTTCCATTGTTCCCATTTTTCCAAACTGCCCTTCAGGCAGTAGCAGGTAAAAAATAATGTATTTTTTGGGTAAAAATTTTTTATTATACCACCGTGAAACATACAATTACAAAGGTGTTCATAATTGGTTCTTGGTAATACAGTATTCCAGCACCCATCCCTCCACCAGTGCCCCATTTCCACCACCAATGTACCCCACCCCCTCCCGCCCACCCCATGCTGCCTTAATAGCAGGTACCCCAGTTTCCTCTCTTTCTCTCTCTGTCTCTCTCTCTGTCTCTGCATGTCTCTCCCTCTTATTTTACACATTGTGGCTAGCCCTGAAGATATTTAGAGTTTATCACTTAAGTCTCTTTGTGTATATTCAATGGTGAGTTTTAATCTGCCATTACCATTTCCCACATTTAGTAAAACACTGGTATCTATTTATGTCGTATTAATGAATGCAGTCATTCTATATCTGTCCTTTTCCTTCTGACTAATTTCACTCAGCATGATAGTCTCCATGTCCATCCATTTGAAGGTAAATTTCATAATTTTTATCTTTTCTGACAGCCGCATAGTATTCCATAGTGTAGATGAACCACAGTTTCTTTAGCCAGTCCTCTGTTCTCTGGCATTTAGGTTGTTTCCAGATTCTAGCTATAGTGAATAGCGCAGAGATGAATAAAGAAGTACAGATAGTGTTTCTGCTATGTGTTTTTCGGTCTCTCGGGTATATTCCCAGGAGTGCTAAAAAAAAAAAAAAAAATAATTTATTTTACATTGTTTGTTACCACTAAATGGCTAATGGAGTTATCAAAAAATATGTCAGCAAAATAAAATTTGTAAAAATTGTTATATCTCACCATGGGATCGTCAAGTCATTGTCTGAGGGTTTGTAAGCCCTTTTTTGCTAGCCGGCACTTCTGCGTTGATTTTGTTTGTGTAGTTGGCTTCTGTGTTAATTACCCATCTAATTTGGTGTGCTCCAAATGGAATGTCAGCATTGTGGAATTTAGGGGTGCTGTAAGGCTGTGTATGTAGCTGTGAGGCCCATAAATTTCCGGATCTGTAGAACTGGCTGAGTTGACATGAAGTGGTGACAGTAGGCAGTGGGCGCAGCTTCCAGAAATATGGAGGACTGTGGGGAGCCTGCCTACCCCCCACTCCTAGAAGACCGCAGTGTTCTCAGATGTACTTGGAATTTTTGTAGCTTGGTGTCTCTGCAGAGAGTAGTTGTGAATCAATGGAATTAGACCAAGTGCATGCAGTAGGTGTGGGTTGTGGGTGCAGCTGTTAGGCTTTGGCAGGGTGGGACTTAACCTACTCTCCTACTGATGGCACTCCAGTGTTTTCAGCCCAGAGACCCATTTACACATGAATCTTAGTGGTCTGGTTCATATCTCTTCTGAGATTGGGTTATGAATCTGTAGAGCAGGATTCTACATGGGTGAATCTACATGGCAGTGGCTGTGAGCTCTCCATGTGTTACAAGATAAATTTTCTTATATTGTATGTACTACAAAAATCATAATTGAGTCCAGCAATGTCTATGTAAATCATATTTCTTTCTCTCTGTTCCCTCCCTCGATCCCTTCCTCCCTTCCTTCCTTCCTTCCTTGAGAAATTTTGATTATGTGAGAGAAGGGTGCTATTGTATGAGCACTGCTAACTTCATAAAGATACTGTGGCCACTGGGTGTGTTGAAGTAGAGTGGTTTCCTAATATTCTAGAGTTTGGTTAACAACTCTGTTACTTCCACATCAGTCCTAATATTGCCATTAGTTTGGACCCAGAGTATTCTTTTTGACAGAATTTTAGAATTAAACATAAATTATGAGTTGGTTCTTTGGTCTTATTTCTCTCTTTATTGAATTTAGTTTTAATATATAATAGGTGCATTCTGAATAACTTCTTTTTAGAAACGTTAACTACCTCCATGTGCTAAATTTTCTGTGGAGTCCAAAAGCCTTTAGTTTGATTTTTACACATGATTTCTCAATTGCCAAACTCAGAACATGCAGGGACTGAAAATGTTGACCATCTAAGTGACCACTAAGGGCTCTAAGGAGGAAGAGTGATTGCTTTTACTGTAATATATCAAATTATTTCATGAAACTCTTCGTGCCTATGCACAATGTGTTTCATTTGATACTACAATTCTGCTAATACATAAATAACCTCCCAATAACAGAATATTTTTGAACAAAGGAAAACTGTCTTTCCTACAAAGATCTAACTAATTCCCCACCTTCATGATCTGAACTTAGGAACTGCTGTCCAAAGCTCCTTTAAACTTGTCAGCTATCTAACAGCTTCTAGAAGATTTATGAATATCCTTCCCTTTATTTTTACAGCTTTTTAGGTTGTTCTCCATCAGTTGTTATCTTTCATGACGCTTTAATCCTATGCTAACTGTTGTATTTTTTATATGTTTAAGTTTATTTTACTTGCCAGGTATTCATTTCATATTTTTTATTTTAGTTTCCATATTTTTGTATCAAGAATAAAAATGGTTTGCCTTAGAAATAACCAATGAAAGCCGTCTTCAAAAATTCGGGCTTGGTTACATGAGGTAGAGTGTCATTCACAGCCCAGGTAGGCTCATAAGATGAGCAAAAAAGTTTACACTAATAGTGAAAGAACTTTTTCTTTTACCATATCCCTGTGAACTGTGGTTGTTTTCTGCCTATTGATATAGGTCATTATCTCTGGTGTAGAATGATTTCTTCTTAGTGCATTAATTTTTTGTAATAAGTGCTTTTATAAAAGACCACTCCTTGTTTAGTTTGCTGATAATGGAGTTTTTTTCTTACTGCTGTTTTACCACAACAGCAAGACAAACTCAATATATGACTGATGACTCAATAATTGTACAAATAAATAAACAGGACTAATATCTGTTTGTGGGAGAGATAGTTTAATACTGTGGGATAAAGAGGAGAAAACAGAAGATACCGGACAGAATGAAAGCAGAGTTAGCATATTTTTCCTAAATAATTCTACTAGAACGAAGTAATTTAGTGAGATGAGAATAGATATGTATCTTGATGACTACATTCATGCTACTTATTCTAAAAACATATTCACTATACTGTTCTCATTAATATCAAAGAGTGTTGTTCAATATATATACATGTTATAAAGGATGCAGCTATATGAAAAGTGAAAGACATTTCTTAGTATGTGAGGGATATAGTGGGAAGAGATATTAAATCACATTCTAGTGGTTTTATCCTGTTTCTTTTCACAGATTTTCTTACTAGCATATGAGAGTCAAGTGAAAAATAGTTTAATTATATATATTTATATATGTATGTAGTATATATATAAATAATAATATGTTTTTTTAAAAACTTGTTATACTTGCTATCCCTGAGTGGTGTAATGTTAACAAAGGGCTGTTTTTCTCTCAGGTAAGCTCTGTGCATATGCTAAAAGATATTTTGTGTAAGCACTTGAAGATGTCAGGGCAGTGTGTTTGTGAGTTAATCAACTCTGAATTATTTACCCCTGGGCTTCCACCATATTTCCTAACTAAATATTTCCACCATATTTCCTAAAGCCTCAGTAGCCTTTAGATTGATTCTAATTCCTCACACACCCACGGAAGATCCTTATGTGGGACTGAATGAACCAAAAATAGGATCACCCTGGCTTTGCAATGGGACAACTTTAGAGTGAGCAATGCTGCGGCCTAAAGTTTAGAGAAAGATTGGAACAGCTTTGTTTTGACCTAAATTAAGCTGTGGATCGACTTGCAGAAGATGCAGCTTCTGGAGTAGAGCACTAGGAATGTTGCCTTACATTCTGAGGTGTTTGGCAATTGGAGCCTGAAGGTGATGTCTAGAGGAATGCAGTCTGGGTCATGTGACGTGATCTCCCCAGGAAAGATCACCCTGTAGATTTCATCTTGGCTGTAGACAAATGCCTGCCTCTATTACTGTGCTTATTCAAAAATGATTATAAGTAGTACTGAAAAGATTTTTTTTTATCAGCCAAAGTGGAGATAAACTCAAGGTGCCCTGGTCTCTGCCCATTAGCCTCTGGGATCAGGGGACATGACCCCCAATGAGAATGTCCCAGGCTGGCATGCTGGTTCTCCCTTGTTGTTCTCAGGATAAAAGAGCTTTTTACCTTTGGTAATGTCCTGCCCCTGACCTCTGTATAGGATTGATCTCTAGCAGGTGGGGGGTGTCATTGTGTGTCTGTGTGGAGTTGAGTTGGAGAAAGGTGTGTCTGGAGAATTAAAGCCTTGGATTGTCTAGACTGTGCTCATGATTCCTTGTTCATCAGTTGAAAGGGATAGTCATTGGCCCTGAACATGGTGAGGGAACCCTATGGACCCCAATACTGTTGGAGACTCCAGACAGTATATACATATATGTGTGTGTATGTGTTTGTGTGATTTTCTGCTTTTATATATTTTGGCTCCCTTTAAATGTTTAATAAAGCACTTTTCAAACCTCTTATCTTCGGGTTGTTTTAAATTGAACTCTGAGGATTCTAACTTCCCCACATTGTAGCAGGCCCTTTCTGCATATAGAGCACTTAATAATATCATCCTTTTTTTCCCTTCTTTTTGTAGAATAAAAGATTTAGAGAAGTACTAATTAACACCTCAATAAGTGTGAGTTTCAGATCTGAAGGAATATGGGCACTATGCACCTTCACCAGGGCCTGGTACTCCATTCTTGTGGGCATTTTTGGCGACTCAAGAGCACCTTCCTTCTCAAGTGTGCGCATAATGCACAGTTGCACCACCTGAAACCATCTAGATTAATGTTTGTGTGTGTGTTTGTGGATATAAAGGCATACACACGCATGAATGTGTGCTGTGATTTGATTAATTTTATAATTTTTTACAAGATATTATTTTACAAAATTTAGTTTTTTATCCAATAAATCAAAAATATTTTAGTAGCACACCTACTTATTTCCATGCTTAAAATACTTTGTAAAAGCACTTTTCTTTTTTGCTTTTTTGAGTAACACCCGAACAACATTCAGGTGTTACTCCTGTGTTGGATGACAGCTTAGCTAGCTTGGGAGCTTTTGCTGTTTAATCCACTCACAGCTTAATCTATTTACATGTTAGTAAGACAAGGTTCCTTCTAATGAGAACTCTCTTCTGGATGTGGCAGTCTGTAACTGTAAAGTCACCTTGACTTGACTCTGAATGAATATCTTATGGCTTATTATTAACATCTACTAAGATTTCTATGTTTTCTAGATTGGCCACAGCTCCTCTTTATTCCCACTGCACCCAGCGTGGGATAGTTAGAGAATTTACCAGGAGACCTCTACCCTGGCTATGTTGAGACTATCTTTTAAGATTATAGGATGGATCATACTAGTGTGCCTTCACACAGGCGAGTTTGACCCTTTAAGTATACAGAGATCAAGATACTCAGAATCACCCAGGTTCAGATAATAAATAAGGAGGACCTTGTGGGTACAGTCTAGATTACATGAAGTTCATGAAATTAAAAGTTTACCTCCAAACTACCACAAATATTCTACCCACCCCTCTGAGAGAGCCCCACAAAGCAATGAGAATATATTGCCCGCATGGCAGAGCCTGGCAAGCTGTCCGATGCGTGTTCGATATGCCAAATCCAGTAACAAAAATGTTTATTTTCCTGACCCCCAAAAAGAGCCCTTAATACGGCAGCAGTAAGAAAGGCAAACAAGCAGTGCCTGATAAAATTTCACGGCTGTCCTAGGCTGCCTAAACGAAGAAGGACTAAAATGACTGTCTGTACTTTCAATGCACGTACACTGACAACGGAAGCATATATTGAGGGATCTGATGCTGCAAGCAAGAAAGATCAAGTGCGACAAAATTGGTCTGACTGAGACGAGGAGGCGTCAGTCGCATCATGCTGTATTTGACACCGGAGAAGAATTGTTCCTTGGAACATGTGATGAAAGAGGCGTCGGTGGCATTGGTGTCCTTGTCAACATGAACATGGCTGTCAACATTGATTCATTTGAATGCCTAACAAACCGAATAGGACGATTACACTTGAGGAGATGTAGCCCACTGCCAGCAATTTCTATCTTCATTGTCTATGCACCAACATCCACATACAAAGAAGATGAAATTGAGAAATTCTACATGGAATTGGAGGACATGGGAATCTCCTGGCGGACAGTTCCACAATGAAATTGACCACATCATATTCAATCGACGGTTTTGTCTGACCGATGTTGCTGTTGTCCCCAAATTCCAGACAGGATCGGACCACCGTCTCCTTCGTGCAAAATTCTACTTCACGCAACAGGGGAGAAAAGGCTGCAAAAGTTTAAGAAGAGAACTCCCAGAACAACCACCAACTGGGAACTCTTTAGCACCATTGCGGCAACATGGGAAGATACCATCATTGATGACATCGATGAAGAATACAACCGACTGGTTCAGCACCTCCATGATTGTGCGAAGAATGCCGAGAGAGAGAAAGACACAAAAGGACGCTTGTCTTCAGAAACTCTTGAGCTCATTCGCCAACGTGGCAAGGCGCGAGCCTCAGGAGACCAAATGCTAACGTCCAAGCTTGCTAAACAGTGCAGAGAAGCGATAAAAGCAGACCTCAAAGACAGAAGAGCAGAAATACTGGAAGATGCAGCAGAAGCCGGGAGAAAGTATTCGCACTGCCTGCCTATCCTTCGCCAACTATAAGACCAAGATGACTGCCCTCCGATGCCCTGATGGATCTATCACATCTTCCAGAAAGGCAATGGAGAAGATTATCCAGGACTTCTACTCAAATCTCTTTGATAGCCACATCCACCTGCCCACATACCAAATTCCACAGGATGGATACGTCATTCCCAACGTTCTCCCTTCTGAAATAAGACATGCCATCTCATTGGTAAAGAAGTGAACAGCACCAGGCCCAGACAAAGTCAGACCCGAACATCTGAAGAATCTGCCGTTGGTGCTCACCAATACACTAGCTCGGCTCTTCACACTCTACCTGTCCGAATGCAAGGTGCCCTCCCAATGGAAAACCAGCAGGACAGTTCTACTGTTCAAGAAGGGGAGACATTCATGACATCGGCAACTATCGCCCCATCTTCCTGTTGTCTGTCATCTACAAGCTGTTTACACGAGTCATCCTGAACAGGATTAGCAGAACACTAGATAAAGGTCAACCATGCGAGCAAGCAGGTTTCCGGAAAGGATTCAGCACAATCGACCATATCCACACAGTAACCAAGCTCATTGAGGTTTGTAGGCAGTACAAGATGCTGCTCTGTCTCACGTTCATTGATTTACAGAAAACCTTTGATTCTGTGGAAACTGAAGCAGTCATCGAAGCCCCTAGTCAAACAGGGTGTTCAAACCCAATACATCAAGATCCTTCGTGAGCTGTATTGCGGATTCACCACCAGAATCTCACCATTCTACAAAGAAGTGATCATTGATGTCAAAAGAGGGGGTTCGACAGGGTGATACCATCTCACCAAAACTCTTCAGTGCCACCCTCGAGAACATCATGAGACAATTAGAATGGGAAGGAATGGGAGTGAAGATAGATGGTCGGCAACTACACCACCTCCGCTTGCTGATGACATCGTTCTAATAACACCAAACATTAGCCAAGCGACACAAATGCTGGCTGACTTTGACCGAGAATGTGGAAAGGTAGGTCTACAGCTGAATCTGAAGAAAACTATGTTCATGAGAAATGAACTAGTTCCAGAGGCCCCATTCTCTCTCAATGGAACAAACATCTCTGAATGCAGCAGTTATGTGTATCTAGGTCGAGAAGTCAACATGATGAATGACCTAAAACCTGAGCTGCGCAGGAGGAAGAGAGCGGCATGGAATGCCTTCAAAGGCATCGAAGAAATAGCTAAAAGAACAAAGAACCTCCGGCTCCGGGCACATCTCTTCGACTCCACCATTCTCCCTGCATTAACATATGCCTCAGAGACCTGGGCCCTACGAAAGCAGGATGAGAATGCTATTCGGGTCTCCCAGAGAGGCCTCGAAAGATCTATGCTTGGAATATCACGTCTCACTCAAGCGAGAGAAGGAATCCGGAGTTCTGACCTCCGTCGCTTATCCAGAATCAGGGACGCTGTTTTGTTTGCCAAGGCATCGAAAATCAGATGGGCTGGACATGTAATGCGATTTGGAGACAACCGCTGGACTAGAGCCGTTACCGACTGGATCCCATGGGATGTCAAAAGATCACGTGGCCGCCCACCTACAAGATGGTCAGACTTCCTTGTTAAGACCCTGAAGGAACGGTTTGAGGCTCTTCATATTCCTGAATCGACCAGATGCCATTGGGCTACATTGGCACGTGATAGGGTCCAATGGAAATGTTACTGGCGCCCGCTCGAGCAAATCGATGAGTAACGGGATTCAAGTGATCAAGTGAAGTGATCATGAAATTAAGATGGATTATACCAGTGTTTAACATAAAAGATAACATCACAAGAAGGGATTAGTCCTTGGCATAATCCTTTGTTTATACCTATAATAGGGTGTGGTACCACCCTTCTACACTCTTCTACTATCTAGAAGCTGTTTAGAATTCTTTGTTGACGGGACCCCTCCCTGTCAACAGTTAGGATTACTTTAGGCGTGTATAAGGGGACTTTCTTGAGACACCCCTTTTTGGGGTAGGTCTCCCCCCCCTCTGGTAGGACTCTCTTTAGTGAGACTCCTTTCTGGTAGGATCCTCTTTGGTGGGAGATTTGGGCTGTTGTGTATGGTCTAAGTTCTGACCAGAGCTAAGATCCTCCATAATATTGGACTGCGGTGGTAGAGCTTTTGTACAATTAAAAGCTCTCTTGGAACTTTTAGAACTGAGCTGGACTTGTGAGTTTTATTCCGTTCCCCCAGTGGCCTCGGGGGTAGAAGACAACTTCTGTTCTGATACTGTTGGGGACCCCAGTGGCTCTCCACAACACCTTGCTCTGTGCTCAGGAATTACTACTGCACTGAGTGGGGTGACATACCGGGATTCCAGGGATTGAACCCGGGTCGGCAGCATTCAATGCAAACACCCTATCTGCTGAACTATCGCTGTGGCCCCAAAAGCATTTTTCTAATTCACAAATTTTAGTTCATACCTCTCCCCAGGCAGGCATGAAGCATGCTGCAAAACCCTCTATGGCCATAGGAAAGTCTGTAAATATCCACACTGGATGTGGTTACTGGGGCATTTGTCTGTGTGTCTGGAGTCTCCCGCTCTCTTGATCCTCAAAGTACTACTGAGGAGATGCTAGACAGTGTGGAGATGCGCTCATTCTCACCTGGCTACACATTCATTGTGAAAATACACTCATTTTCACCCTGGCTACATTGTGGAGATGTGCCATTCTCACTTTGGCTACACAATATCGAGGCATGCTCACTCTCATCCTGGCTACACAAATTGGATACATGCTCATTCTCTCCCCTTGGCTACGTAGTATGGAGATGTGGTCATACTCACACTGACTACACAGTATGGAGACGTGCTCATTCTCCCTTGACCACGTAGTATGGAGACGTGCTCATTCTCACCCTGACTACACAGAATGGGGACATGCTCATTCTCACCCTGACTACACAGTATGGAGACGTGCTCATTCTCACCCTGACTACACAGTATGGGGTTGTGCTCATTCTCATCCCTGACTACACAGTATGGAGACGTGCTCATTCTCACCCTGACTACACAGTATGGAGACGTGCTCATTCTCACCCTGACTACACAGTATGGAGGCGTGCTCATTCTCACCCTGACTACACAGTATGGAGACGTGCTCATTCTCGCCCTGACTACACAGTATGGAGACGTGTGCTCATTCTGACCCTGACTACATAGTATGGAGACGTGCTCATTCTCGCCCTGACTACACAGTATGGAGATGTGCTCATTCTCACCCCTGACTACACAGTATGGAGACGTGCTTATTCTCGCCCTGACTACACAGTATGGAGACGTGCTCATTCTCACCCCTGACTACACAGTATGGAGACGTGCTCATTCTCACCCTGACTACACAGTATGGAGACGTGCTCATTCTCACCCTGACTACACATTATGGAGACGTGCTCATTCTCACCCTGACTACATAGTATGGAGACGTGCTCATTCTCACCAAGGCTTGCCCCTGAGTAGCCTCAACATGGGAATCATGGATTGCCTCCCTTGAGTATTTTCAACTCTTTACTAACCATACCTGTAATCCTCGAGCCCCTTTCCCATTAATATAAGCCTAGATAATGACACAGTTGTTCATATATGAATTTCCTAACAGTTACATTCCTAATAAGGATACTGATAAAAGAGGATCTAAATAAAATAGATGTTGACTGCTGTTTTAAATCAGGCTTTCTATTCTCTTAACGAATTGCATTTATTTACTTCTTTAAGTTATTTTTTAACTTGCATTGTTATTTAGGCTAAATGATCACAATATTGCTCACTTTTTGGTTTTGAACTATAAAATTACTGCACATACGTCTCCACCATATGTTGACAAACCTCACTGCTCTCCATAGGCACTTAAAATATACCTAAGAGAGGATAATTTTTTGCTTTCCTTATGCATTGTTTGTTTTTAATTACTGATGTCGGAGGAGAAGCGGTGGTACATTAACTCAGTGGAATGCTATACAGCCAGCAGGAAAACAGAAGTTATGAAATTTGCTTACAAATGAATGCTTCTTGATAATATAATGCTGAGTGAAGTGAGTCAGAGGGAGTGGGACACATAGAATGATTGCACTCATCTGTAGGACATAAAAATCCATGAGACGAATATCCACAGTCAGTAGAAATAAGGACTAGCAGCACGGTTGCACTGATGACGTTGCTACAAGTAGGAGGAACGGGAAGAGCAGTAAGGATAGTGAAGGGACTACTGTGACAATGATGGTTGGAAATCATCACTCTGGACAAGAACTGAGTGCTGAAAGGCAGTAAAGGAATATACTGGATAACTTCTCGGTGAGTTTATTGTAAACTATAATGTTCATAAGGAGAAGGGGAGGTAGGGCAGTGGAACAGGAAGAGGAAGGAGAGTGAAGGGTGAGGACAAGGGGAAGAGGAGGGAGAGAGAGAGAGAGAAAGAGGGAGGGAGTGATTGTGTGAGTGACAGAGAGACTGTGTCTGTGTGTCTGAGAGAGCAAGTGAGAAAGAGAGAGAAAGAGAAAGAGGAGAGTGAGTGATCAGAGAGAGAAAGAGAGCCTGCCATAGAGGCAGGGGAAACTAGAGATATTGGTGGTGGGAAGTGTGCTCAGCCAAGGGACCGGTGTTGGAATAGTGTATGACTGAATCCCAGTCATGAACATCTTTGTTACTCTGTATCTCACTGTGATTCAATTTGAAAACACCTGATGCCTGAATGCTGGTGAGGGACTTGGGGGAAACAAACATAAAACTTGTCGCTGTGTCACTTGCACAGGGAAGAAAGATGAAATGGTGACTTACAAGACTAAAATAATGAAAAGGATCACTGTATCACTGTCTTCCCATTCATCGTTGATTTGTTCGGAGTGGGCACCAATAACATCTCCATATGTCCTGTCATGCAAGTAGAGCCCAAGGGCACCTGTTTGCTCCAGGAACGTAAAGAGCCTCAAACCATTCGATCAGGTCTTGGGAATGAGGTCTATAATTGTTACTGGTATTTGGCATATCAAATACGACATGGGTAGCTTGCCAGGCTCTGCTGTGCGGGTAGCGACACTCTTGTAGTCATCTCTAAATCCAGCATTTATTGATGAACCGCATGACCACTTGCGGCCGTGTGAGCCTGGCTGTGATAGGCTGGTCTGCAGGGTGGAATTCTGATGAGAGGGAAAGTCCGGATGTGGAAAATGGAGGCCTTCATGGATTGGGGGTTCATCTGGCTTGTTGCGAGAGGCTCTGCTGGGTTGGCGGGCCAGGGCTAGACCCCGCCATCCCTCCTGGGCGCCTCATGAGCGTCTGGGCACATGGAGAGCTAGTAGCACCTCTGCCCCATGTCTGTGAGGATGTTTACAGGATAGCTATAAATATAAAAGGATAGTTATAAATAAATATTCATCTAAAATATCTAAATTTCCACTAGAGTTTAGGTAGCTTGTTCACAACAGTGGCAACATTTATGGTTTTGTTATAGAGTTCCAGCACTTCCCCACCAACAAAGTGTGCAGGTCCCTCCATCAGAGTCTACTTGTTCCTTCTAGGTGACTACTTTATCCTTCTCCATCGTTAGTCGATTCAAACTATTTCTTACCTACAATTTAGCTGATGTGCTTGCTTCTACATGTCTGAGCTCCCTTTTCCTTTCTTTTCTCCTTTTCCTCCCACAGTTGTGAGGCTCTCATTGGACTGCAAGCAAATGGTCCTGTAGGAGCTAATGAATAATTTGTAGGCTAGTATTAGGTTAGGAAACTTCAGAAAGCAGTGACGCCCAATTCACATATGTGGGGTGATTTCTCATGGAGAATAGAAGGAAAATGAGAGAGAGCTCTGGAGGCCTCGAAGAGAGGGAGAACCAAGACAGGCGCACTAAGCAGTAGTGGAAGAAGCAGTGAATATGGAATGACTGTTGTGGATCATGTAAGCTATGGCCCTAAGGGAGGATGTTCCAACAGAGAAGCCCAGGCCAGTGCGTTTCTTGCTTCATGGTAGCTGAGGATAAGGATAC